>JAWZYV010017627.1:0-533144 GCA_038373885.1 Cheiracanthium punctorium | reverse complement strand
GTTTGCTATGTAGAATGTGAGCATATGTGTAAGCAAACGTTGAAACAAGTATTTCTTTTAACTATTTTGTCTCTAGCTAGAAAAAAGAAAAATTGAGAGTTTATAGAGATAAATGGCTATATGTATTAGGACTTGATTTTTGTTGTTCCTGTGTTCCTTGCACACAGTTGTATTTCAACTTTTCCATTTTTACAGAATAATATTTGGACAAACACATCCCATCCAATGATTAACGGGACCAGAACGAAGTAATAATAATAATATCGCACTTTGTTAGTAAATTTTAAATAAAAACATTCAATAAAGTGATGTTGCCACCACTTAAAACATTTTACCAGCTTGAATGTTATTTTGCAGGGTTTCTGAGTTCGAGGCTAAAATTCGTCTGCTGGTGGTATTTAATTACTGTTTCTCATTATTAACCGCTCGAAATGAGTAATATTCTGGCTTCTTTTGTAACAGCTATATTTCTAGAAGAAACTGTTAAATAATTCCTTAGGTCCAAATAAGCTGAAACAGAAACTAATCACCATAAGATCCAGCACGTAGCCTGTCAAATATAAGGTGACCAGATTTTTGAAGTCAGAATCGGGGACATGTCCCCAATTCTAACAACAAAACTGGGGACATTTATAATTAATGCAATAATTAACAGTAATTTAATTGAAAAACAATGCAATAATTAAAAAATTCTCCCAGTTCCATTTTTACATTCTGCGGACAATTTGAAAAACGTCCTGAAAATGGGGACTGTCCCGGAAAATGGGGACATTTGGTCACCTTAGTCAAATACCGCCAGGTGACGTCATGTGCGAACTGTTTTCTTTTGATTGAAACCCAGAAGCATGGACTTATCATTAGAGGTTATGCCGGCTAGTCTTGCTGCAGCGCACACCTCAACCACCACAAATAAACAAAGCATGGACTTAGGCCCTTATTCAGATAGATTTAGTAGCTACTAACCCTATTGTTTAGTTACTAAATTTAGTAAAGTGGATTCAGATAGAATTTGGAGGCGGAGATACTAAACACGTGACCAAAACAAGCTGCTAAAATCACGTGACCAAACAAGCTGCTAAATCACCGACTAAATAAACGCACGCCTGGAACAAGCGCTCTGATTGGTCTGCTAGCTTCCCTGTTAACTTATCCCTACATTTTCCCTGACTTCCCTTGGTGTTGGTCACGTGATTTAGTACTAAATGTATCTGAATCCCGATTTACGAACATTTAGTGTCTCCGCCCACTTACTAAGTTAGTAACTGAACAATAGGTTTAGTAGCTACTAAATCTATCTGCATAGTAGCCTTAGATTGGAACTCCATCGGCGCAAGTGATAAAGGGAGAAAAACGTTCCTCCTTCTACGGAGTTGCATCTAGCGGCTCCCAAATTCCTATGCATATTGCATTTTCGCCAATCCCAACCGCCCGGAAGAATACCGCGTCTGCGCATGCTCAGCGAGATCCGAGAGACCGGAAGTTTACTCTAAGATTGTTATGTAGATTGTTTTAAATGCTTTACCTTTGTGTTCGATAAAGTTCTTCAAGGATATGCAGATCTGTTCCGGCAGAGTGGTTTCTGGTAGGCTTGCGTGGCTGCTGCGCTAGCAAACTTCCCAACTACTACTTCCACTTATTGTTTTCTTTTCTGTTTCGACCAGCAACGGGGCGTTGCTGTTTTCAAGCGGCTGTTAAAGCTTATCGGTGGTACAGGGCTTGTGTCACCGCTTCTCTGGAGCTAATTTAGCGTCGCTGTGTGTCGGGGGGCCGTCTTTTAGACGTCTGGTCCAGGTATTTATTGTTTTATTACTTCTTTTGCTGGGCTGACCGGAGTTTTCATTTAACTTGGCTTTTCTCCACCGGAGTTCCCCCTAAGTGGGGAGGTGTGTCATGGCACACTCACAGTTTACCATAGACAACCCGCCTTTAGCTAACATGGCTGGTATGGAAGTGGACAATTATGAGAACCCAAACTTTTTTCGCGGAACGGTTGATGTAGCCTCTGCGTTAAGAAAAGCAGCTGAGAACGCCGGAAGTGACTTTAACATCTTTTTGACAAGCACTAACACCCTAGGGGTACCAAAAAAGGACCCCAGAACGGTTTATACGGAAGTAAAAAAACTAGTACCGAATCTCGACAAAATTAAAAATGTACGATATACTCGAAACGGAGCCATACTAATACAAACAACTGACGTGGACTGTGCCGAAAACGTGGCGAATATACAATCTTTCTTAAACGTACCAGTCACCAGTAGGATATCGTGGACAAACATCACCACCCGATTCCTTTTATTTCACATTCCCACCGACGTTAAATTAAGTGAACTAATAAATGATCTCGAACTCTCCAATAAAATCTCCATCCTAGAAGCGCGCCGGTTTCTGAAAAGAGGCAGCCGCAGCGAATATGCCCCGGTCCTCATCACCATATTAGGAACTGTATTACCACCTGAAATTAAACTCTGGCTCACCATACAAAAAATAACTATGTTTATAGACCGTCCCCGACAATGTCGCCAATGTCAAAAATACGACCACACCGAATTAAAATGCAAAAACGAGCACATCTGCGTCAACTGCGGCAAAAGCCACTCCGACGCGTGCCTCGAGGAACCCCACTGTGTCAACTGCCAGCAAGCCCACCGGGCGGACTATAGCCAGTGCCCAAGCAGACTCAAAGAAGCAGAGTTCCTGCAGTTCAAATGTACCAATTTCCTAACCTTTTCCGAAGCCAGGCGACAGTATCGACAACATACGATACCGAAGTCCTACGCAAAAATCACCAGCACTCCCCAACCGGAAATCGACCGCATCACCAAAGACTTCGAACAGCGCACCAACAATGTAATTAAGTGTATGAACGACATACTACAAAAACATACGGACCGGATAATGCTAGCTCTAAACACGATCACCATCCAAATGCACCAAACATACAAAAGCCAGGGTGACTTGTCTCCCCCCTCGGGCAGCCTCCCCTCGCCGGGGTTGGCTCGCGGACCGAAAGATAAAAAAGCACGCACGTCACTGAGAGATGGCTCCAACACTGGCCCCCCAGGTGGCCCCGGTCTCGGCGCTCTGGGAGCCAATGGAACTTAAAAAAAAAAAAAAAAAAAAAAAAAATTCTTTTTCTGCCCGTTTTGCTCGTTTTTTTTTCCTGCTCGTGCTTGGTTCCCCTTGTTTCGGGCTGGACTTTGGCCTTGTTTTCTTTCGTTGTCTCTCCCCTACAGCTATGGCCTTTAGCTCATCTCCTTTCTCTATTGTTCAGTGGAATTGCCGAAGCATCAAAAATAAAGAGGTTTGGCTGAAGCTCCCCCCCTTTTCTGATGCGGACGTCCTGCTCCTGCAGGAAACCTTTTTGAAAGACAATACTAGGTTTCACCCCAGCGGAAAGGTTGTTTATCGCCAAGACAGGTCGTCCCGCCCGGGTGGCGGCCTTACCATTGCGGTTTCGTCGCATCTCCCGTCCTTCCGCCTTCCGTGCTCCTCCCCCTCGGGGGCCAACGAAATCCTAGCGGTCTCGGTCCACTTCCCCAATATTAAGCTAAATATCATTAACTTGTACTCGAGTCATGGCCATGTGGTACGGGACCTACGCAATATCTGCTCCTCCCTCGAAGGTCCAAGCCTGTTACTCGGTGATTTCAATCTACATCACCCGTGGTGGGGCTCTCATACCTCCACCCCAGTGAGTGAGGAATTCTGCCAGTGGCTCTCTGGCAGCCCCTTTGTATTGCTGAACTCCTCCTCCCCAACCCATGTTTCTCCAAACGGCTCCTCCTCGCTTATCGACCTGTCCCTCTGCTCTCTGGACATCTATGACCTTCTCTCCCTTCAGGTTTGCGACGACCTGTTTGACAGCGACCATTTCCCCATCCAACTCTGGATTTCTAGCCTCCCAACGTCTCCCCCCCCGCGGCCTTTGTACCGCTGGAATCAGATCTGCGGTCAGGTCAACGACGCCTTACAAAATCTCTCTGCCCTTGCTCTTCCAGATTTCCTGGACATCGTCTCCTCCAGCATTCGGGCGCATACCTATCATCCGTCGAACAGCCCGAACCGGTTTCCCCCCTGGTGGACGGCTCGCTGCGAGAACCTCCGACGTCAAAAGAAATTCCTCCTCCGAAAATCTCGCACTCTGGTCTCCATGGAATACTGGCGCAAGTACAAACGGCTGTCTGCAAAACTCAAAAAGGTCATTCGAGAGGCCAAGCGTGCCTTCTGGGACCGCTCGTGCCGTGCGTCGCGTGATGGACACCTCCTCGTTACGATTTTCCGCAAGTTCCGTTCTCGCCCTATTTCGCCCCCTTCCTCCCGCCTTCTGATTAAAGATGGCATTAACCTTATAGCCTCTGCCCAGGCCCAGGCAGAAATATTGGCGAAATCCTTCAGCTACTCGGACCAACATGAACCTCTACCCATTGACTATGGCGGCCAGGAAACAGACCCCCTAAACCTGCCCTTCTCTATCAAGGAATTACAACAAGCGATTCACTCCACCAAAGTCACCACGCCGGGCGCTGACAAAATATCCGCTCGCCTTTTCAAGGGCTTAAATCCGCATTCCCTAAAACTCGTACTCGAGCTATACAATCTAATCTGGGACACGGGCGAAATCCCCTCCGCCTGGCGAACTTCTCGGATACTACCGATCCTTAAACCTGAGAGGCCAGCCGACGCTGCTACGTCTTACCGTCCCATCGCCCTGACGGCAGTAATGTGCAAAATTCAAGAACGCATGATCTGCCAGCGACTACACCACTTCTTACTCGCGCATCCCTCCGTGGATCCTCGCCACTTCGGTTTCCTGCAGTTCAGGGACAGCCAGACGGCGGTGACCAAACTGAACCTTGATCTCCACATGGCACGTAACAACAAGAAGTACTTCCTTGGGGTCTCTTTGGACATACATGCGGCCTACGACTCAGTCTACATCGACGGCCTGATCTCCAAATGCGCCCAACTACAAATCAAGGGCCGGATCCTTCGCTGGATACACAACTTCCTTCTGGAGCGGCACATTCAGGTGGCTTGGAGGGGCACGGTCTCCAGCCTGCACCCCCTATCCAAAGGCCTCCCACAGGGCAGCGTAATCTCCCCCCTCTTGTTCACAGTATATATGCACGACTTTTTTGAAGTCCTGGAACAGGGTGTTGACAGTATAGTGTATGCCGACGACATCTTCCTATACTGTGCCGACCACAACCTCGGTACCTGCGAGCGAAAACTACAACAGACCCTGTTGCGGATCGGCCAGTGGTGCCGATATTGGAAACTTTCCGTAAGCCCGGAAAAATGTCGGGCTGTTAACCTATCTCGAAGGTGTGGGGAAAGCCACGTGAATTTTTCTATACAGGGGGGTCTCATAGAATGGTCGAACTCTATAAAATATCTCGGCTTTCATTTCTCGAGACATGGGGGTCTCCGTACTCACATCAACTATATTAAGAAAAAAGCGTTCCAACGGATTAACATCCTAAAAGTGCTCTCGTCTCGCCACTACGGGGCCCGCTCGGCGCACCTAGTGAAACTAGCCAACGGCACCATTCGCAGCCTTTTGGACTACGGTGCCCCGGCTCTATTCTCCCAGTGTCCCTCTCTGATTAAAAGTCTGGAAGTCATTCAAAATACTTCCCTACGTATCGCGCTTGGCCTCCCTAGGTGGGTCCCCAACCTCGTCCTGACTAAACATGCCAACTCCCTCAGTGTCAACGACAGAATCAAGGTTCTCAAACCAAATTTTGGATCAAGCACATCTCCTTAGGACCATTGTCGCCCCTGTGGTCTTTCCTTTATGGGAATGATTACCATGCTCCGACGTCTCGCTTCCCCCTCCTCCCCGATCTAACTAGTCTCCTGGCAGACTACGAATGCAAAGTCGATCACCTCATTCTAGCTGCCCCCTCCCCTTTCTTCTCTCCGGCCCCTTGGTCCGTGGTCACTGAAGGCCTGTCCTTCCAAAATAAACAGCTCTGTGTCCCTGCAGTTTCAAACCTTTTTAACACCTTTTTCGATCTGCTCAGGGCGACCCATAATTTCATAGCGACCGATGCAAGTAAAATACACGAGAGCACCGCCATTGGTGGTTGCACCCTACACAGGAAATTCCATTACACCCTCAATAACGTTAACTCCATCTTCACGGCAGAAGCCCTAGCGCTCTGCTCAGCACTGGATGAACTTCTATGCAGCAACACCCCAACGATCATCCTTACCGACAGCCTGTCGGTTCTTACAGCGTTGTCCTCGTGCAATCACAAATCCCCTCACGTGATCCAGCGTCTCTACAAAAAGCTGACAGTGGCTGCTCAGATGGTTCCCAGCCTACAAATCTACTGGACCCCGGGTCACCGGGGCATTCTCTTAAATGAACGGGCGGATGCAGCCGCTAGAAACACCCAGCCCTCTGACATACATTTAGAGTGGGTGGCTCCCGAAGACGTCACCGCAGCCATAACAAGGACTTTCCACCAAAAAACCATGACACACTTCAGCACCAGCAAATACCTAGCAACACATGGAGAAATCCCGAGTGCCCACAACACGCTCTCATGGTTCCATAACAGGCACGAAGACGTGCTCTTCACGCGGCTGGTCTGCCGCATGCTACCCAACAAAGTCCTATATCACCGGTTCAACATCTCCCCAAACTGCCTCTGTGACACGTGCTGCACTCCCGAAACCATCGAACACATCCTCTTTTCCTGCAAGAAATATAGCATCTCCCGGTGCCCCTTCTCCGCACTTTGGAGCTGCCACCTTCTTTCTCCGGCCCTTTCCCGTCTTCATTAGACATGCTATTGCCTCCTTATCTACGCGCCGAGCTGTAATGCTTTTCCTGCGTCAGCTTTCTCTCTACTCTGCCTAAGGTCTCTCCTTTGGCCCTTTGGGTTGTTGTGCTCGCTTCTCTCCATCGTATTCACGGGGTTACCCCCACCAGGTTCCTTCGGACGGCCCCCCGGCCTGGCACTCGCTGAGTCTCTTGGTCTTTTTGCACATCAGAAGCAAAGGCAGAAGTCAGAAGTACGAGGAGCTTCGTAACCAAAGAAAATAGTGGGTCTAACACTACAGAACAAGTGAGATAACGGCTCCCCAGCCATAAATCTCCAAAACCCGCCCCCTCTTGAGGGGGTCTTCAAACTTCAAACTTCAAACTTACCTTTGTGTTCATTTTTAAAAGCTTTTAAAATGTCCTTAAAATTACCTGATAATTACACTTATAAGCAGGTAAAGTGCAGCGCTGATGAAAAAGTTTACAGAGTGAAAGAAATCATCGATAAATCATCTGCAGAGGTAAGTGTTTTGTTTTTATTTCTGATTGTATTTATTCTTATATGGTCTTTGAAATAAACATTTTCAATAATGAATATAAACAAATATACTGGTATTTTTCTACTTACATGTACTACATTTTTTTTTTAAATTCAGTTGATTTAAATAAATTTGTAAGTATCCGGTATTTTTTGAATGTTTTAAAAATAAAAGTAACTACTCTGTAATAATAGGATGCAATAAATAAGTTACATACATTGTTTTGTTTTTCTTTAAATAAATAAATAAAAAAAACTTATATATATTTATCAGCTTATTTTTTTTAACAGGTAAGTATTAAATATATACATCCATTTCCATTAGTTTTGTACTTTATTGTTTTTAAATATCTATCTGATCTATTCTTCTACACATGTCTCAAAAAAGTAATGAGATGTTTCATAATATTATGTTAGTTAATTTTGTATATATAATGAGAAATGTAATTAGGCATTATTTATTCTGTATTATACACACAGGAGTTTTATCAACAAGAACAAAATCAAAGAAACAAAATCTGTCTCACTTGGTACACAGATTAAAATTAAGTAATTGCACCAAGGATTCAAAGAAAATTCAGGAATTGTTTACAAGCTGCACTACACATTGATATAAATTTGAAAATGGTGCCTTCTATGAAACTTCCAGAAAAAAAATCTTAAACATGAAAGTGCACAGCAAAAATTTTCTAACAGACAAGTAATTCAAAAATTTTAATTTTAACGAATTTTTCTGAAAGTTTCATAACTAATACAGGTTTAACGTTTATTTTAGTGCGGTTCAACTCAGTAGCGTAGCCAGGATTTTATTTTGAGGATGGGGCTGGGTATCAAATTCTAAGGTAATTAAAGTGTTCCATTTTTTGCTCCTCCCCCCTTCTCACTGTCTATGCTCCTGGTACAACTTGTAAATAGACATTTTAAAAATATTGAAGTGCTCATAGTTGTTTCATATTTAGGTACCGAAATCTTTTGTTCTTTTCAAGCTGCACCATTAAATACAGTAATGTTGCATACAAATAGGGCTGTCCCCACCCCCTCCCTCTTCTGAATGTCACATAATGTAGCATACACCAAGGTGTCTAAATATAATTTGGAGATTAATTAAAAATATTAATTTTTCTGCATCTGGTAACAGGAACAGTGTGGCATGGCAGTAAGTGCTGCTGATTATTTTAAAATCACAAATAAATCTCGCAAAATTTAAAAGTTTTTTTTCTTCCAGAACATGGATTTTTTAATAATTATATATTTTTTAGATATTAAGTATTGCAGTTTTGAGGCCCAAGATTTTTTTTTTTCTGTAGACATGGGTTTTATGGCCCTATTCTATAATCAGACCCTGATTAGACAAAAGGTAGCCGAGAAGGGGGGGGGGGGTTGTTACAAATCTGGCATTGGAATTTGAAAATTTGGTGACTTATTCTACATTTCTGTGGAATCTTGCATGTGTGCACATATGAATTTAAATTTGAAAAATAATAATGAAGGCATATTAATAAAATAGCAGCCTACTATACAGTTATGTTGATACCTGACTCATTGACTGGAACAATTCTGGTTCAACCACTCCAAGATAGAACTTTTACCACCATCACTCCAAAAAGATTACAAAGTTCTGTACAACAAAGTAATAAAATCTATGTATCATTTGAAATTTTTCATAATAATGTATAAAAATAAAGAAAATAATCTGCACTATTCTAAAAATCTGAAAATCCACCTGTTCCCTAATTTTCAAACGAGTTTTCACTATTTTCATCTCTATTTTATTTCCGAAAGTTAAAATGAAGTTAATCATATGTGTGAAAAAATTAGGTGTTGCAAGTGATAATGGCATCATACTGAAGTCCTGGTTATCAGGCTTTGAAGGGAAAGTTACGATTCCAATTAGTTTACAATAGTTTTTCTCGATTACCAAGTTAACTCTTTTTGACAAATAAAATTATTTCCTCTGCATGAAATATTCATGTAAGAATGGATTTTCTTAGCAAAATACAATCTTTCAAATGTGAAAACTTTTTGCACGTTTATAGGAAAATGCAGTTTTGATTTCGGTATGTACCATAATAAAAATTGAATATGAAGTTATTCTTTTTTAAGTGACAAAGATGGAATATAGTAATATATTGAGTGTAGACCATCTTTTCTAGAACCCATTGTAATTGCCTCCACACCATGATGGGCTTTGACTTCTAGTAAATATATAACTATGTAGCCTACGTAAATGCAAATGTTTTATTACTGTATTTCCTTTTAGATTTGGGTGGATAAATTATGCAGTGAAAGTCATGTAACATGGAGAGTATTAAAGACATATCCAAGATCTGGCGAATAGAAAACAGAGACATATTCCCACGAAGACTCCTCGCCTTGACCTTGACCATACAAGCAAGGTATCCTAGTAGAGAATATCATTCTGTTTTTTGTGTTTTGTTCATGTGTGCTCTACTGCCGATGTGTATGCAAGTTGTGTAAAAGGGCTGCACAGTACAAAAAGGTTGCATGTTTTTATTGCAATGAGCAAGTTTTGATTGTAGTTTATTCAGGGAACGTTAAGGTCGCAGATAAATTTTGGACTATATTCCGTATACGGTGCTTTGTTTACATATCAATGGTTTGTTTACAAATCATTGGCGAACAATCTGACGCGAGAGTGAGCGATGCACCGCCAACTGCCGGTGGTAGTTGTGACTGGCAACCATAAAGAATACGTGTTTCGTCAGGTTTGGGAATTTGAAATTGTTTGCGTTATTGATGGAAGGGAATGAAATGTGTTATGTTAATATAAGAAAAGAATTTGTGTGTGTTTGTTAGAAATATAGTACGTTATAAGCCGGTGGGTGTTGGGGACATTTCTGAGCGGTTATTTACAAAAAAAAAATAGAGGTAAGTGCTCTTTTTTAACGAATCTTTGCGATGTTTAAGGTTTTTAATGTGAATTTTAAATTGATATTTGAAGTGTTTATGTTTTCGTAAGTGCTATTTACGTGCTATTCTAATCATACTGACTTTATAAGAGGTGTACAACTAGGTTGTTTAATCCACCGATGTTTTTTTTGAGTTGAAAACGGGCCAGTGTTTGCCCAGTTTACATTAGCTGTACAACTAGGTTGCTTAGTTCACTGTTGTTGTTTTTTTTTAGTTAAAAACGGTCCCACTGGTTGCATAGTTTACATAGCTGTACAACTAGGTTGCTGAATCCACTGAGGTTTTTTTAGTAAAAAACGGTCCACTGGTTGCATAGTTTACATAGCTGTACAGCTAGGTTGCTGAATCCACTGAGGTTTTTTTAGTTAAAAACGGGCCACTGGTTGCCTAGTTCAGATAGCTGTACAGCTAGGTTGCTGAATCCGCTGAGGTTTTTTTAGTTAAAAACGGACCACTGGTTGCCTAGTTTAGATAGCTGTACAACTAGGTTGCTGAATCCACTGAGGTTTTTTTAGTTAAAAACAGACCACTGGTTGCCTAGTTTAGATAGCTGTACAACTAGGTTGCTGAATCCACTGGGGTTTTTTTAGTTAAAAATGGACCACTGGTTGCCTAGAATGACTAGTAAACATGGCGACAGTTGCTGGAGCTTGGCGGTCGCCAAGCTCCAGCGACTGTCGCCATGTTTACATGGGGTGGGCACCGGCTTGTATGATTTTACCTAAATTTTGTTTTCTGATCCTGGTGCTGCAGATTGATACAGAAAATTCTTCTACTGGGGATGTCATTTATTCAATGTTTGTTTACGTTTTAAGCCTAATGGCCAACAGCTCAGAAAAGCTATTATAACTTATCAAAAAAATCTACTAGTAACCATCTAATTTGGACAGGAAGAAAGTAAACATATTTATTTAACATCATAAACATACATATTCACTTACATGAACAGACACAAATACATACGAAACCTTTCAAAGCGAGCATGTGTTACAAACTTATCCTTTTAAACAACCGATGACCACAGCACAGATAATGCAGATGTCCTTTTCTGGTTCATTTACAATATAAAAGTTTTACTAGCTGCTGTTATGACTTTTCCCATTTATTTCACACCAAAATCTACAAGATATAAGGGTTTCTCTGATAAAAAAAATCATTTTTAAAATATTTTTTTTGCCACAACGTAATGCGGAACAATACAATTAAATTGGCGGGTTAACATTGTATTACCTACACCAGCAGATTCAGAGGTGTCCTTCTTCTCGACATGAAAGGACCCCATTAACATGTGTAACAGTCATAACTACGTCTTGCCAAAATTTGCTTTGTGGTCCTAAATCTTGCCTTGTGGATAACTAACAAGTTCCTTATATGCTATCGTATATAGATTGTATCACATGAATTTTATTAAAAATAAACTACATTGCACTCATGTTTTAATTCTTTTTTCAGATTTGAACAAGGTAGTAGGAGTAAGACAGCAGATCCTCTAATTCAAGATTACCCAGCTGTTATTACCTTTAAAAACCAGCATAACCATCCGATTCATTGTGCTGATAGCCTCAGACATAGAGACATGTCCGTAGATACAAAGGAAAAACCATGTTCTTTATTTCGACATGGGCACAATCCGTCTTCAGCTCATCATTCATTAAAAATGGATTTAATGCTAGAACACAGAGATAATTATTTTAAAGTTGCCACTGATGGGCATTATCTTCCCACAGTATCTGTATTTGATAAATTATATAAAAAAGGAATTTTCACATGAGTATGGTAATTTTGAAGGAGATAAAATGTTTCAAAAATTAGAAGAAATGCTACAGGAATACAACAGCTATTCTAGTGGTTCTGTGAAATTTCACAGAACAACAGATGAAAAACATTATTTTGTAGTTCTTTGCACACCAATTATGCTGCGTGTACATGCAAAAGTAGCACAAGCTCGGGAATTAGTGCTGTTAGATGCGGCTGGGGGAATGGACAAACAAAGACATAGAATATATGCAATTGTAACCCCGACTGTTGCTGGTGGTCTTCCACTCGGCATAATAATTACTGATTCTGAAAACGAATATGTTTTTACAGAAGCATTAGAGTGCTTTAAAAATCTTGTTATAGAAAATGGCTTTTATTTGCAGAAATTTCCTACTGTGTTTCTCACAGATAAAATAATTGAAAACTAAAAAATATTACTATATACTGAGTAAGGGTATTTATGTTGCAATTCACTTCACTAGTTTATATAAATTACCAGAATTGCATGTATCATTATTTCAAAATTTCTTTTGTATTAGTTTTGTTATGTTATTGCTAAATAAACTTTTTTTTTTATCTATAAAGACTACATTACTTGTGCTTTTGTATGTTCATAAGGCACTATGGTAATAATTATATAATGTTAATTTTGCAATTTTCTTTGAATGTTACTGCTACTGAAAAACAATAGACACACAGTAATAAGGGATTTTTTTTTTTTTTTTTAGTTCAATGTAAGAATATTGTTTTAATACTAAAGAATACTTCAGTATTATAATACTGTTGCGGAATTACTCTTCTACTCCTTGGGTTCGTCGTTCTAAAGTTTTGTTGGTGTAAAAAGTTCAAGTAAAAAGTCACTTGTCAGGATGGAACACAAACTTTATTACTTCTAGATCTTCGTAGTACAATCAGCTGTACACAATTCACAAGCACAATCTAGCAATAACGTGCTTTTAACAATCCGCTTGGATCAGAAGCTCTCACAAATGCTGTATTTCTCACACAAAATAAGTCACTTTCACAGGCAAAAATTCCGTGGAAATATTCAAGGGATAAAGTACACAATCCCTTAAGACACAGCAATGAAGAATTTACACACAGCACTGTAAAAACAGCTTCACAAAGCAAGCTAAAACACAGCTTCTATAGCAATTCACAAAGCACATGTACTGAGAGCTGTTCACACATCGAGCGTTCAGCTCGCACTGACTGACTTCGGGGCGATGCGCGCTTCTATAAATAGCCGGCGCAGGAGGTACAAGAGGTTTCCAGAAAAGTCAATTTCTCGAGGGTTCTACATAACGCGTGAATATTGATTACGTCATAGAAGAGAAATGTTAGGTTATTATGCGTTTTTAATGCAGGAAAAACAACTTCCAGGCCCCATTGGGAAAATCGCGCCAAATGACCAAAAAGTCGCCAAGCTTGGCGACTTTTGGCGAAATATCGCCAAATTTGGCGCCAAAAATAAGTCCTCAAAAGTGAAGAGATCTAAGCTCTAGGACTAATATTTCTCGAGATTTCTAGAAGCCCATAGAAAAACATATGGGAAAGCGAAACCTCCGTATCTCCGGTTCTAATTGGCCGATTTTGATGCAACAAAAAGCAAAATTTATCTATTTGAAGCGTAGAATACGAATTTTAAACCATTCTAAGCCCCAGAGCAGCGGGTTGCCCCGAAAATTCGTAACATTGCCCCCTTCCCAAGGACTGCACGTCCCGGGCAGTACAATCCCTAGTTAGGAGGTCACACAGGTACCTACACTGTATAACACTTAACAAGATCTTAACAACATAATTCAAGCAAGTAATCAATAGCACAATAAGCAAATACACATTAATAAATAAATAATCATCATAATAAATAATTACACTGTAATAAGTAATCAATGTAATAACAAATACACATTAATAAAATCCAATATATTACAAATATGTACACTAAACATGGCGTAAGTAGTGAGAGAAAGAGAGTTGAAGAAAGAGGAAGAGAAGAGAAAGACAGGAAAGGAATGAGAGATGAAAGAAAAGAGGAATTACGCCATAGTGACCATAGTCTGAGCTAATTACAACCGCGGTAGATGGCTAGCCGATCGTAATGTACAACTCTTGGCTTCGAGTTTGGTGACTTACGAATCCGTACGATGACGTCATTCAGCCGGTTTAGGACTGTGTAAGGACCGTCCCACGGCGATTGCAGCTTGGGAGACAGGCCTTTCCGTCGAGTAGGATTCCATAGCCAAACTTTGTCACCTGCGTTGAACTCGTGTCCCGTAGCCTTCGTGTCGTAGCGAGTCTTCATCTTTTCCGTGTTCAGGTTGATCCGCTCCCGAGCAAAATGATGCACATCTTCAAACCGTGCCCGAAGGTTTTCCACGTACTCCTCTGGCGATGAAGGCGCATCTGGAGGGCGGCCGAACACTAGATCGGCGGGAAGACGAAGATCTCTGCCGAACAGCATCTGGGAAGGTGTGAAGCCGGTAGTCTCATGGACGGCACTCCTATAGGCCAGCAGGAACAGGGGGAGTTTCTTGTCCCAGTCCTCTTGATTCCTAGATACCAGGAGCGAGAGGTTGTTCAAAATTGTACGATTGAACCTCTCCACCATGCCGTCGGATTGTGGGTGTAAAGGCGTAGTCTGGGTTTTGTCCATTCCGAGAAGTTGGCATAGTCCTTTAAAGACTGCAGAGGTAAAGTTCGTTCCTTGGTCGGAATGAAGTTGCAGAGGGGTTCCATATCTGGAAATCCATTCTTGCACCAGTACCTCTGCTACGGTCGTAGCTTCTTGATCGGGAATAGGAAACGCTTCGGGCCATTTAGAGAAGTAGTCAATGACAACTAGGATGTATTTGTTGCCATCCGAAGTTCGCGGAAGAGGTCCCAGGATGTCGAGGGCAATCCTCTCAAAAGGCGCTCCTACATTATAACGATGTAGTCTTCCACGGCTTCGTTTCTTCGGGCCTTTACGGGCGGCACAGGCGTCACAAGCTTGACACCACTTTTCGACGTCGCCTCGAGCCCTAACCCAGTAGAAGCGCTCGCGAACTTTCTGCAGGGTCTTCATTACGCCAAAATGGCCCCCAGTTAAGCCATTATGAAGTTCTTCTAGAACCTTCGGAATCCTCGAGCGAGGGAGTACTAACTGCCATCGGAGCATCTTGCCGTCCTCCGACTCCCATTTACGATACAGGACTCCATTTCTCAGGCGAAGCGAATCCCATAAAGCCCAGTACTGTTTTGTTGCCGGACTGTAAGATGATATTTCTTGCCAACTGGGCTTAGCGCTGGATTTTTCCATAAATTCCACAATAGGTTTGATGTCGCTGTCTGCTAATTGGTCCGCCCGAACATTTTCGTCACTCCAGGGATCTTGAGATGATGCCGATGATGTAACTTGGCGGACAACGGGATGTTTCAGATGGTAATTTTTCTCTGCCCTGGAGCAATAGCGACAACTGTCTATGCAGGGCCTTCTCGACAAAGCATCTGCATTTCCATGAGATGACCCTTTCCGATGACGTATCTCGATGTCATATTCTTGTAATCGCTGTATCCACCTGGCTATTTGGCCCTCTGGATTCTTGAAATTTAGAAGCCAGGTTAAAGAGGCATGGTCCGTTCGGAGCAGGAACTTTCGGCCGTACAGGTAATGATGGAAGTGCTCCACGGCCTTAATGATAGCAAGGAGTTCCTTTCTCGTAACACAATAGTTACGTTCTGCCTTTGAAAGGCATTTGCTCCAGTAAGCAATGACGTGTTCTTGGCCATCTATCTCCTGGGACAAAACTGCTCCGACACTCTCCTTACTTGCGTCTGTGTCCAGGATAAATGGCTTGTCAGGGTGAGGATACGACAAGATCGGCGAAGATGTTAAAGCCGTCTTCAGTTCGTTGAATGCGTCCTCACATTCCTCAGTCCATAGAAAATTCTGTCCAGTCTCGGTCAATTTGTGAAGAGGTCTTGCAATTTGAGAAAAGCCCTTCACGAATTTTCGATAGTAAGTACACAGACCGAGAAAACTTCTTAAGTCATGGATATTCTCGGGACGACTCCAGTTCTGGACTGCGGACGTCTTTTCGGGATCGGTTCGGACTCCGTGGGCGGATATTATGTGCCCGAGGTAACGTACTTCCCGACGAAACAAATTGCACTTCGATGGACTTAGTTTCAAGTTTGCTTCTTTTAATTTCTGCAGTACCTTTCGAATGTTCTCGAGATGCTCTTCGAAAGTCCTTCCGACGATGATGATATCGTCCAAATAAACGAGACATGCTTCGTAGGAAAGTCCTCTCAACACTGTCTCCATTAGTCGCTCGAATGTAGCAGGTGCGTTGCAGAGTCCAAAAGGCATAACTTTGAACTGCCATAATCCTTGTCCCGTGGTGAACGCAGTCTTTTCACGGTCGTCGGGATGAATTTCCACTTGCCAGTAGCCACTCTTGAGATCCAGAGTGGAGAACCATTCATTTCCCGATAAAGTGTCCAATGTGTCGTCTATCCTGGGAAGAGGGTAGCTGTCTTTCTTTGTAATGTCATTCAGACGTCTATAGTCAACGCAGAACCGGGTGGAACCATCTTTCTTTCGGACCAAAACAATCGGCGAGGCCCACGGACTAGTCGATGGCTCGATGACGTCATCACGCTGCATCTCCTCTAAAAGTCTGCTCACCTCTTCTTGCTTAGCAAACGGCAGCCGCCTAGGATGTTGCTTGATGGGAGAATGGCTGCCTGTATCTATCCTATGTTGAGTTAAGCTCGTACGGCCAAAGTCACCCGAAGTACGGGAGAAGAGGTCTTCAAATTCGGCTATTACTTTCTCCGCAGCGCTTCTCTGTTCTGCCGTTAACTCCACGTCTTGTATTAATTCCTTCGTCAGGCACTCGGAAGACTTAGCTGTCGTTTGGCTGATGTTCTTATTAATGCAGGTAACAGGAGTGCATGTCGCCAACACTTCATTTTTCTTTATCACCTTTGACTTGTCCGTCACATTTACTACTCTAACTGGAATTTCTGTTCTCGACAAGTCCACAAGTGTTGCTCCCACAAGTACTCCTCTGATGGAATCACTATTGCTTGGGTGTTCGATTAATCCAAAACGGAATTTATTGCTTTCTTTTACTGTTCCAGAAATTATTGAATCAGTTCTGGGAGGTAGAGTGATATCAGTCTGGGCTATTATTTGCTGAACAGGCAAAACAGTTTCATTTCTAATATCAAACGCAGCTATTTCTTCTGAGTCTGAACAAAGCTCATTATTCTTAAAGTCCAAATTAAATTTGTGTGATTTTAAAAAGTCCAGTCCGAGAATAAAAGAGTCTGTAATATTGGCGACATATACCACATGGTCGTATCTGGCATTTCCAAACGTGATTTCTACTTGCGCTTTTCCGCCCACTTCGATCTTGTCACCTGTCACAGTCTGGAGGGTCAGCGAGGGCGGAGTCCAGATAATCTTCAAATTTAATTTCTTGGCCAGATCCGTCCTTATGATGGTTACGTTCGCTCCAGTATCAATCACCATGTGGCATGGGGAACCATTAACATATCCCAGTACGAAGAGTCCATTACTGCCGCCATTCACTGATGAAATCTGCAAGACTTTCAAACGGGGCTTTTGAATATCCCTCAGCATCTGTTCCTGAAAGTCGTCTCTTTCCTGTCTTCCTTCATGGGCTTCTCTGGTGCATTGATAACTGCGATCTTTACGACGAGAGTTCTTTTGTGCGTCACAGTATTTTCGTAAATGCCCCTCGCTGTTGCACTTCCAACATTTTACTTTCTTTGGGCCATCTCTCGTTCTATCGGATCTTGATTTTCGCTCTATGAGATCTTCAATTCTCTTCAATCTGTTCTCGACGCTCTCTGTGTCTTTGTCAGCTTCCTCTTCGACCGTGACCGCTCTGACAGCATGCCGATCTTTTCTCACGGCCCGCTGGGCTGCCTCTAGCTTCATTGCAAACACCAGAGCAGACTTCAAATCCTGATAATCCTCCAACATGAGTGCCTTTTGGGTTTCTGGATCACGGATGGCTTCAATAAAATGACGCACCGCCATTTCTTCTCGGACATTATCAAGGTGGTCCATGTAGGCTAGATGACACAGCCTATCTATGTCCGAAGCCAGCTCTTGAAGGGTCTCGCCAGATCTCTGCATCCTTGACTTAAGTTGGATTCTACTATATTCTTTCTGGCACTTCTCTCCGAATTTCATCTCCAAGGCACTGGCAAGGGCGTCAAAATCTCCTATCTTCGTCGCTCCGATAGTTTGCAATACATTAATTGCATCTCCGCTAAGGGAAGCGGCCAGTTGATTAGCTTTCTCGGACTCGCTCCAACCATTGGCTCTGGCGACGATCGAAAATTGGGTCTTGTAAGCTTCCCAGGGAGTCTTTCCGTCATAGGCAGTAAGTTTCACTGCTGGGCGGTGTGAAGATAACCTGATGTTTTCGGGTAACTTTCCCAGCTTTACGAGAGAGTCCAATTTTTCTTCAATTTTAGCTTCACATTCTTCATGTATTTTCGAAACTATATTTTCTTTCCAGTCTAGTTTCTCCTCGATTTTATTCTTAAATTCTTCCCGCATTCTGCAAATATCTTGCTGCAATTCCTTAACATTTTCTTCTATTTTTCCTTCAATTCTTTGTTCATATTTCGTTTGAGTTTCTTCTATGAGCGACATTCTTTTCTCCATTATCTCTTGATTTTCCTGCACACTCTTTTCGAATTTCTCTAATTTTCCCAAAGCAGTCTCCATTTTCTCCAATCCCAATTTCATTCCTTCTTGTCCGGCTTCAATTTTCTTCTCTAAATCCGCTTTCATCTGTTCTTGTCCGGCTTCAATTTTCTTTTCTAAATCGGTCTGTCCGGCTTCAATTTTCTGTTCTAAATCGGTCTGTCCTGCTTCAATTTTCTTCTCTAAATCCGCCTTCATCTGTTCTTGTCCAGCTTTCATCTCGTCTTGTCCGGCTTTCATCTGTTCTTGTGCGGCTTTCATCTCGTCTTGTCCGGCTTTCATCTCGTCTTGTCCGGCTTTCATCTCGTCTTGTCCGGCTTTCATTTCTTGCATCATATTCATGAGCTTTTGAAGTTGTTCTTCCATTTTTTGTCTAGTCAAAACCATAAACTGGAAAATTAAAGTCTTTATTTAGAATCCCGATTCTGACACCAAATGTTGCGGAATTACTCTTCTACTCCTTGGGTTCGTCGTTCTAAAGTTTTGTTGGTGTAAAAAGTTCAAGTAAAAAGTCACTTGTCAGGATGGAACACAAACTTTATTACTTCTAGATCTTCGTAGTACAATCAGCTGTACACAATTCACAAGCACAATCTAGCAATAACGTGCTTTTAACAATCCGCTTGGATCAGAAGCTCTCACAAATGCTGTATTTCTCACACAAAATAAGTCACTTTCACAGGCAAAAATTCCGTGGAAATATTCAAGGGATAAAGTACACAATCCCTTAAGACACAGCAATGAAGAATTTACACACAGCACTGTAAAAACAGCTTCACAAAGCAAGCTAAAACACAGCTTCTATAGCAATTCACAAAGCACATGTACTGAGAGCTGTTCACACATCGAGCGTTCAGCTCGCACTGACTGACTTCGGGGCGATGCGCGCTTCTATAAATAGCCGGCGCAGGAGGTACAAGAGGTTTCCAGAAAAGTCAATTTCTCGAGGGTTCTACATAACGCGTGAATATTGATTACGTCATAGAAGAGAAATGTTAGGTTATTATGCGTTTTTAATGCAGGAAAAACAACTTCCAGGCCCCATTGGGAAAATCGCGCCAAATGACCAAAAAGTCGCCAAGCTTGGCGACTTTTGGCGAAATATCGCCAAATTTGGCGCCAAAAATAAGTCCTCAAAAGTGAAGAGATCTAAGCTCTAGGACTAATATTTCTCGAGATTTCTAGAAGCCCATAGAAAAACATATGGGAAAGCGAAACCTCCGTATCTCCGGTTCTAATTGGCCGATTTTGATGCAACAAAAAGCAAAATTTATCTATTTGAAGCGTAGAATATGAATTTTAAACCATTTTAAGCCCCAGAGCAGCGGGTTGCCCCGAAAATTCGTAACAATACTATTACATTTTACTATTGTAAATAGTATAATACTGGCACAGTCAACACTCCTTATATTGACCATACATTACAAATACCAGTGATAAAACCTGGACTGTAATTTAAAAAAATACTTTTATGAAACACACAGATAAAGTGCAGGATGAGCATTTTGAGTGGCACAAAGAGTCCACCCTTTTTCAGCTGCAGCGCAACCGAAAACCAACAGCAAATCAGAGCCTCTCTTTATCCATTGGCACTTTTGAAGCTAAAGAATAGTGAACCCTTTTTACCATCTGAAAAGTTTATTACGCTTTTTTCTTTATCTGTGTGTTTAATGCAAAGTATTTTATCGGTGGTCAGTCCAGGAATTTTTTCTAGGCTCCCATTTTTGTGAATTTCAATACTAATTTTGCAAAACTCAACACTGATTTTTGTGAATTTTCATACAAATTTTTAATAAAAGTCACTTTTCTGTTAAAATAATTGATACAGATTAAATTGTACGGTAAAAGGCCATTGTTAAAACAGATTAAATTGTAAGGAAAAACAGACCCAGTTTTCGTTTGCATCGACCCCTGCTTAATGTAATTATATCATAACACCAGTTTTGTTAATAATCCCTGAGTGTGTATACCAATATGCTGTATTTTTTTTCTTCTTGCATAAAAACTGTCCAGTGTCATCTTATCCCAATTCAAAAGACACTCTTTTCGTAATTTTTCCAAAAAGAGCATGTTCCCAAACATTAACTTGAAATGACTTTAGTGCAGTTGCGGGTACACTCTTCTCTTGACTACAAGTAAACCTAAAAATTTCTCGAGTTGCTAAAGAGTTTAACCTGTTCACTCTCATCATTGAAAAGGCACAATGAAGAATACTTCTTAACCGATGTAGCTTCCAAACATGCGTCAAAGATAGAAGGTGAGTCTGTAGCATTTTTTCAATGATGGCAATAAAAAGGTTAAACATGGGTTCAAAATTACAGATGAATTGGGGGGGGGTAAAGGAATGACCCATCTCTGGTAAAAATCCTTCATCTTCTTCTTGAAATTTTGTCATGCGAAGCTCAGATGTAGTCTTCAGTGTTACGGTAAAACTTTTGATAAAAGAAAAAAAATAACTAGCCACACACTGAAATATATGTTTAATTTCATAAAATTTTATTTGTAATACCAATGATAAAAGTAATTTGAGTATTGAGTTGGAATCTTAGATATAAAATTTACCTATTTTTATGCCACCCACTCCAAATAACAAAACATTTCTTTCTTCATACCTGCTTCATGTATATGCAAATAATATAATTGCAACAATGAATTTTTTAAAAAATATCTGTGTAAGTTTCATCGTAAAGTTTTTTCAAAATAATTGGGGGGGCCGGGCCCCACAACCACATATATTCACGTCAGTGGAGTAGCCAAGGGGGGGGGGGTTATACCCCCCATGAGGAATTTTTTGCCATACAAAATGTATATGCCTCACTCCCTTATCATACACCCGTACCGTATACATATATGTGAGTCGCAGAAGTCGTACCACCCCCCCTTCCCCTTAAAAAATTTCTGGCTACGCCACTGATTTATGTACATATAACTTACTCTTAATTGCCAACTAGTACGGAATAGAATTAACCACTTTTTCTACATGATTTTTCGGCTTAAAATATAGCAAAATTTTTGTGCTGCGCGCTGGAGCTGGTTACTATTTTGAAAAAAATAATTTTAAAATATACTGTTTACAAAAAGTGGTTAATTATATTCCGTAGTAGTTGGCAGCTATGACTTACTATGTGTAAGTGTAAATTATTGGAGGCGCTCGAGCTCTATGGGTCCATAGAATTCTACACCTATGTAAGGTAAGTATCCATGTTAGTATCTTTCTACTATGTTATAAGTTAAAAATAGAAGCAAAGAAAACGTTTTTTAAACGTTTGTAAATGGCGTGAAATACTTTTTTTTATGTTAGTATAAATTAGTTTTCTGTATTTAGTGGTAAATTATTGGGTGGGCTCAGCCCCTATTCACAATTTATTGGGGGGGCTCGAGCCCCACGGGCCCATATAACTCTACCCCTATGGTAAGTTTACACCAAATTTGAAATAGAAAAACTGTGGATTATGCAATATTAACTTAAAATGCAAAATGCACAAATAAAAATCAAGACTAAATTATTGGAAATCGAGCATTTCATAAAGTTATTAAAATTCATTTGATTTAAATAATTTCTTAAAACTAAGAAGCAAAAACTTTAAATCTGTTTAATAATACTAATGTGAAATATTGTTTTTTTTTTTTTTAAATAAAAAATACCTTTAATAAAAAATTCAGAAATTTACATTAAAAAGCCTTAATTTACGTTTCATATGTAAATTAAGTTTATAATTTAACATTTTTATGCTTTTATTTTTCATCAGCTAAAGCAAAATTGAAGATCTGATAATAAAATTTACATTTCAATATGTGTCATCCTCTATATATTCATTATCACTATAATAGACTAACTACATTTTCACCGAACAGATGGCGCCAGCACCGTCCTTAAAGCTTTGTGAGGTTTCCGGTCTCTCGATCTCGCTGAGCATGCGCAGACGCGGTATTCGCGCGGGCGGTTGGGATCGGCGAAAATGCATGCATGCATGCATATCACAATACCCACATAGTGTTTTAAATGAATGCTCCTGATTGGTTAAACAAATCGCAAGTGGTATGACTAGCTTTGGCAGCTTATCGCCAGTACGGACCCTGTAGGTATTAGCAGTTTATCGCCAATATGTATCCTGCAGGTTTTAAGCCGGTGGTGTCTGAGTATGTACGTATATGTAAATAAACATCGTTCGTCCGTAATGTTAGCATTTTTTAGCCGTGTACTAGTGGGTTTTTTTCAATATTTTTTAACGTGATAATGAGTACTTAAACAAAAATT
This sequence comes from Cheiracanthium punctorium, assembly GCA_038373885.1. Taxonomy (NCBI): domain Eukaryota; kingdom Metazoa; phylum Arthropoda; class Arachnida; order Araneae; family Cheiracanthiidae; genus Cheiracanthium; species Cheiracanthium punctorium. The sequence goes on along the minus strand of JAWZYV010017627.1, from coordinate 510,148 downwards.
ATTAAATGTGCTTTACTTTTGTTTTATAAATTGTTAATTATTAATTTATAGTGTAATTTTTAAAAAGGTTTTATGATGCAGTATAATTTTGCATGATAGTCAGTCAAATATTAGTCAGTTTAGTATATATTTTTTCTTTTTTTCATATGCTCTAAGTTATCATTATTAACAGTAATCTTATCAACAAAGATAATATTTATACGCTGGAGCGATTTCTATTGAAGAAAAAAAAAACTTTTCTAATGTCTGTTCCTTATAATAATGATATTTAATTTTTTTTATCCTTGCTAGGCTAATTAAATTTATAGCTAATGTAAACTCTTTGTCACGGTGTTATTTGACATAGAATTAGCCACATTAGAAACTTCTGAATATGTAATTTATATTGAATATAACTATAAATTTCTTATTATCATTGCAAGTTTACCTGTAGTTTGTTAATTTTTTGTGTATTTCAAAATATGGAAATTGTTTTCTCACCTTATGATTTTTTAAACCTATTTTTAATTTAAATGTGCAAATTTTACTATTGCTTGTGTTTAAAACAATAGAAACTGTGATATTTAATTAAAACATAGCTAATACAGAATAATTAAATTACAAGTGCGTTCACCTAAGTCACTGAGTGATTGCACTGCAAATGATTTGGACTTTTGAGTAAGTTTTTTAACGACAACTACTCACTAAGCTTTGTCCATAACTGCCAACTTACATTTATATATTACATTTATCGCCAAATTTGGTCCCCCCCCCAAAAAAAAAAAATGTAGGATGGGTACAGCTTTAGTATGGTCCCTTTGGCGCGATTTATTTTTGGCGACTTTTTTGGGGCGATAAGCGCGCCAATATGGTAACCCCTCCGGCGGATGCTCCGAGCGAGGAGCTGACATGGCAACCCTAGCTGCGTGACGTCACGGATGCGCTCCTTCTTCTCCCCGCTCCGGCCAATCGCGTTTGTTCCTTTCATGAACTTTTTGAGCCCCGTGTATTTCTTAGCGCGGGAGGTTCGTTCGAATGCTTGATCTGCCATGTGCTTTATGGTTTTATTTTAATGGCTTTATTTAACATTAAATTTTATTATTATTTAATTATTTTTGAAATTTAAAACGGCTGTTCAGGTTCATACTGACTGTTTACATACAGTTTTGTATGAATAAGCTTTCTTTTGATAGTACGTTTCAGATTAATATTTGCGTACTCGATTGTTTATTTGTTAAGGGTAGAAGCAACAAATAATTACGTTATTAATATTTTATACAGTGAAATAATTTTAGATATTTTGATTTTATTATTTCCATATTGCAATAATTTAGAGATTTTAATCAAGGTATGTGATAAGCATTGTTTGTTTTTATTTGTTATTATTACCTTTGGTTAATTCCTAGTTTATGGTGCTTCTTGGCGATTTTCCAAAAATCGCCAATTTGGTGCGTTTTCCCGTCTTGTCTCTGGGAGCCAAGATGCTCCCAAAGACACTACGGGAGAACGCACCCAAATTAGCGATAAATACACAAAATAAGCAAATTAAAAAGCATAAATATTGAAGTTTTAAACAACAAAAATTATTGTACTTACATAACTTGTTAAACAACTGATTTTTTATTTTATTTAAATAATCATATTCGTCGTCTCATAAGTCATAGTGGCTTTTTTTTTTTTAATTTTTATGTTTGTGGATACTATTTTAGAAGAGATTTTCTGTAATCTAAAACGAATTTTAAAATCTAAACACTAAACCATAAACCTAAAATCAAAACACTAATCATAAACCATTCAAGTAAAGCAATTTTCTGAAATCTAAAACCGATTTTCTGAACTCTAAAATTTTCTTTTAGCTGCAATCAGTCGTTCTCTCGTAATCCATTCAAGAAAGAGATTTTTTGAAATCTAAAATGAATTTTTTAAAATCTAATGCTAAAATTTTTCGTTTAGCCACAACCATACACCACGCAATTTAGCAAAGCACGCTTACCTTCTCTCAAAAAGCATATAATCCACAAACACAATTAACGGAAAAGAATTAGTTTATCCAAAAAAAACGGATCCGAAAAATACGAGGAACCGAAAACGTCTGTCGTTAACCCCTCGGAGTTTCCATAAGAAATGGCTTTTGGAATTCAAACCAACCGCCGCGCATGCGCTCCGTTAACACAACGTATCCATACGTTCTCGAACCAAAACTAAAATATACCGTATATGATTCTGCTCCCATACAAACACAGCTGCGCATGCGTTAAATCGAAGAAACGAAACGATGTAACTCATGTAAAGCAATACTAACAACATTGACTAAAACATCTCACAAGTGCTAAGATTCGGTTAAGTAAAATTTATTTATTTTTTATGTGAGGGGGGGCTGTGCCCCCCTCAACCCCCCTTCTCTTTTTAGTAGAATAAATTTAATAATGTAAACAAATAAGAGTCCCATCAGAGGCAAAAATGTGCACTACAGAAACAAAATGGCGGATTTCCACATGGTTGCCAGAACGCAAACTAAAGTCGCCAAGGTTGCCAGAATATACCTGTTATCGCCTCCTTGGCGAAGAAGCACCATAAACTAGGAATCAGCCCAAATTTCTTCTTTAATCTGTATACATTTGTATTTGTACAAAAGATTAGCATTTTTACAAACTAGCTACTAAGATCAGCTATTTGTGCTGGCGAAAATGCATGGCCAAACTAGCAAAGACAATTTCGCCAAATCTGGTACGCCGCTTGGAGACCTGGAATGATTGACATCATTCCCTCTGCGGCGCTGCGCGGCTTCGTATTGGATGATCAACTGACCCCTATGTATTTCCAACGTCTAGTAGAAAAACCGAGTATTCGGTTCGGCCGAATACTTAAATATTCGGCAACCGAATAGTAAACAAATTTAAGTATTTACCAATCGGTAAACAAATACATATTTTTTCATGAATAATAATGAATGAAAGATACAGCATTCAATTAAAACCACCTCTTTACAAAAATAAAATCAATTAAAGCAGCCCCTTTACAAAAATGCAGTCAATTAAAGCAGCCCTTCATTGGCATTTTACCTTACTTTTTAATCTGCTTTTTATCAGATATTTTAGCAGAAGTGTCTTATTAAAAACTGGTATGAAAACTCACAAAGATAAGTGTTTAAACTTACAAAATAAGTTTTCACAAAAATGGGACACCAGAAAAAATTCCTGAATCAAACCCTGAGATAGCATGTCTGCATATTGTTTTAGCAAGTATTGATGCTATTCTTAACTTAGTCAATTTAAACCATAGCAATCAATTTACATACTTTGGATTAAGTAATAAATAAAAAATTTATATGTAGGTAATCTGGAAAGCTGTTATGCTAAGCTTTTGCAAAAATTTGAACTTAGTGTTGCTTTTAGTTCAACGTTGTTTGTATTAAGAAAATATAAATATATTTACATACTGTTGCACTACAAGTTTTAGCTTTGCAGGACAATCCGTGTTCTTGAGCTGTCGTAAGCATTTCCCACGATAGCGTGCATCGGTGTTGTGCTGACACCTGAAATCTTTTCTATAGATTAAACGTTTCCCAGCACATTTGTGAGTTCTGGCCACTCTCCAAACAGTTTTGCTGGAGCTTATAAAAGCATTGATCCACTCCTGGAATATAGATAAAGAAAACTTATTAAAATGTGCGTAAATATTGTATCAATTTGATTATAGTGAAATGACAGTGGTGTATAAATAGTAGGAAACCACGTGGTTTACACTTAACGGTCCAAAAAATGAAAAAGTAGGAAACCGCGTGGTTTACACTAAACAATACACGCATAAAAAAATAAACTTCGCGATTCTATGGAAAGATAAAACGCATAAAGCAGAAACATCGAAATAAAAGATGTAAAAGTAAAGTGTATACAAACCATAGCCGTCTTTTCATCCCTAACTTCAGAAATACGTAGATCAGTCTGAAGTATACCGGACTGATTGACATCCCTATTAATTACTTTATACGTATACCCGTTTGGTAATTTTAGGGCAGTTATTTCATCCATTGCGAAAAAAAAACAATACAATATAATGTCTCAACTCGAAGCAAATGGCAAACACGTACGACAACGACTCAAAGCAAATGGCAAATAACCACACAAGCACAACGCCAACGCCAAATCGTTTGTGCGCCAAGGGTTGCCGAGATCTTGTCCAACTTTGGACTTTCCACCAATCAGAAGACTCGCCTCCAAAAGCACTATGTGGGTATTGTGAATATGCAATTCGCAATTCCTATGCATCCAAACACAACCAAATGCATGTGGTGCGCTGCGCTCTCTGCCGGTGAAAAATGGATCCTAGTTCGTTCTTCCGTGTGATCGCCCATTCCCGATGACCGTCTTTGGTGGTAAGATCGCAGGAAGCCATGCCAGAGACGTAGCCTACGAGGATTGTGTTGTGTTAAGCCTGTTACGTTCGCCTTGAAAACGCGAAATAGGGCGAGAAGATATCGCCGCTAGAGGGCGCTTTTACCGGGGAAAATATCGATCAGCTGGTCCGGATTTCGCGCATCTGAGTTTTAAAAAACTTCCTGTATTATTGGATTACTTGTAAAAATGTGAAAATATTCCTCGATTTTTAACACATTAGAGTTTTAATAACTTGGATTAATCTTTATAAAAAACTGAAAATGCAAAATGACAGTATTTAAATAGCGTTATCGCATGCAACACTGTAAATAATGCAATTTGCTCTTAGATTCTGTATTAAATGATCGTACTAAATTTAATTTTTGTATCAATGTGTCATTTATTGCTTGATCATTTGCAGCAAAATGATGCTTTTCAAAAATAAAAACTTGCAAATTCTTTTAGAAAATAATACTTTTAATACATACATAAAATTACATACATTGCATAAAATTAATGAAAAATAATAAAAGGGTGAACAGTAAAAATAAATTTATCACAGATATGGTTGTCAAGGGTGATTGTGCCTCTAAATAAAAATCCCTGAAATTTATATCATTTTTAAGGAAAAACCTTGAACTAAAAGAAAGTTAATTACATATAACAAATAGTTAATTACATGCTACCAATATTAGATTTAATGTACTGATAGTAAATAGTCAAGCAGTGAAATTCCTTAATTTTAACAATGAAAATGAAAAAATTATCTAACTTCTGATGGATTTCACTCTTTAGATGTTTAATGATAAATTAGTGTCCTTTGAATGGGATTCTTAAATCCTGAATACTAAATATATTTTATTTGTGATAAATCTGTTTCTGACATAGAATTATCAGTTACTATTCTTAAAATTTTAAAACAAGCCTTTTCCACATTTTCTATGACAGAAACTGTTAATTTATGTAGTTCATTGCCAGTCAATTGGTTTGTGAAGAAATATGCAACAGGAATCCTATAATCAGTTGATAGCCCTTTAAAAAGGAAACACAAAAGATTATTTGCCAACCTGTCACTGATTCCTATTTTTTCAATTTCAGTATCACAACTACCTAAAAACATATCAAGCTTTCTGTCATACATTAATTTTGCTTTGATTGCCATTTCATCTATTATTAATGAGCCAATTTTTTCTTCTTCATGTGTTAAGTTTTTAAATTCATGATGAAGTCGCAACTGTATTAATGAAGTTATCCCAGTTTCTCCTGTTGAGTATCCAAGATACTTCTTTAATGTGCATTTGTGAGGAAGATTAAAAATACCCATGTTTCTAACAAAATCATATCCTTTAGGTGAACGTTTCTGCCACAAAATGTAAAATTTTAGAGCTGTGCTATTCAGAGTAACTTTTTTCTTGCCATAATTTGAAATTTGCTCCATCAGCATAATAGCAGACATCTTATTTTCTGACTTTTCCTTTATTATTTTTTTTAGTTGCCGCTCTTCCATACTTTCTTTCTTTCTTCCTGCTTTTAAGGCAGAAATTTTATTTTTTATTTTTTAATTCTGTTCTGCAATGTAGAATTAACTTTCCTTAGAGCTCTCAACCGGTTGTGAAGCTTTTTAGTTGTAAGTGTTGCTTTCTTTTTTTGCAGTGTAACATTACAATTAGCAGAACTACTTTCAATTGGTTCTGCCGGTAAATTAACTGAGGATTCTCAGAATTCTTTTCTAAACAGCACTTTTTCAATACTGTATTTTCACAAAATCTTGAACTGGGCGACTTCCTTTTTTTTGATGATCCTGGAAGTTTGCACGATGGATATCCTGGGAAAATACTCGGAATAGCACTTGGAACCAGCCTTTTTCTCTTCGTGCTTTTGCTAAAATCATCATTTGTGAAATGTTTTTCACACACTACCGAATGATCTGTAGATTTCCACAAACTTCCCCGTTTTTCTCCTTCCTTGGATATAGCATTTATCCAAGCTGCTCTAATCTCTAAATTTGATGGAAATTCAAAGAAACTTGTTTTATAGATCCTCCAGCTATCGATTTACAAATCGGTACACAACAGTACTTCATTGTAGCGTTTTATTAGCGTTTAAACGAACACAAATAAGACTCAGTTTAGCATGTAAACAAATGGAAATTCAGGATGTGTTTTCCCCGGTAAACGCGCCATCTAGCGGCTAGAAATGAACGTATTTTTGTCTACCTTTTTAGCTTTGAAAAACGGCCAAAGTAACAGGCTGGAGATAATCCCCGTAGGCTACGCCAGAGACCAGCAGACAATCTGACAGCTGAATAATATTTGGCTGAGCCACGGACTAAGAGGGTTCAGGACAATCATCCAAGCATTGCGAAAGAACTAAATGAAATTTGCCAAAAAGGTGGCGCTGGGAGTCGTACTCATTAATTTTTGGCGCATGCGTCGTCTGCTAGTAGCTGAAACGTAAACAAATATCAACGGAAGCACCCCGCGGGAGATACTTACGCCATGTGTCGTCAGAGGACGCCCGTGCCGTTAATTATTAAAAGGGGGTCGCATATTTTCCTTTCAGAGGATGACGTAGTTTCGCCCGTCTGCGGCTTTCCGATGACCGTGTCCGTGGGCTGAGCGGACAGACAAGACGACACAACGACAACCCTAATCTTTGCTGGTCAGTGGTCGGTCATAAACATTCTCACTGTTTTCACCACATCATAATCATAAAGCGTGAATGTTGGAAGTATTTTTCACCAGAAGTTTAAAAAAATCCTCGGTGTTTGGCATTATTGTGTAACCTACAACGGTGAGGTTTAATTTCGAAAATGGATCCAGCTTTGTTAAGAGAAAGAGAAGCTTTTAAAAAGAGGGCTCTCTCAAATCCTGTAGTAGAATCGAAGAAAAAAGATGCATCTGAAGCTCCAAAAAAGAAGCCCAAAACTTCTGCTCCTAAACCAGCTAAAGGTAAATTTTAAACTGATCCTACTCTTGTGTTTAAGGGTTAGATCTGTGATTGTTTTTAATTAAAATCGCGCATTTTCCTCATGTATTGCGTGCGATGATTCTTAAACATTTTGATAAATTTCTTTCTTTCATTGGGTGATGAATAAAAATTAGATGTTACAAACTTGTAGTGTATATACTGAAGTATTAAAATCTCATTTTGATTGCAGTGCCAGTACTTGTATGAGTTGTTGCACTTTCATGAGAAATTGTTCATTCAGGATTGCAAAGTATTATTTTAAATTCACAGACCAATTAATGTGAACACATTTATTTAAATAATATTGCACCTGCCTAACACAATTTTGTTCACATGACAAGGAAGGAAAAAAAATATGCATAAAAAACTCATTAGCAACATTACCATTCACATATTGCATCTTTCTATTTATGTACCTTGTATCAGTTATGAAAAGCTTTTATCATTCCTGACCTTTATCTATTTTCAAGAACCTTTGGTACTTTCGTATTATATTGGCGATCATTCTCATCAAATTATTTTATCACCAAGCAGGTTTGGGAATTCTCACCAACCATAATAAGAAATGGTTTATACCGTTCTTTCTAATGAATTGTTCAATTAAAGCAGTTCATTCACAAAATACTCATTGTATTATGTGTTGCAGCACATTCTTTAAATCATTAAATGATATATTTTGGGGATTAGCAAAGTAGAGAAACAAAAAAGCATGATACTGCAGCTAGGCAACATCTAAATTATTATTTATCCAAATTTATGTGGCAGTACAGTAGAACCTCTCTAGTTAATCCCCTGCCTGGTCCGCCACTTCGGTTAATCGGACCATGTTCGAGCTGAACTTTGTCCTGTCTCGCCAGTGACTCATCACCCACATTACATACATATGTACAGTAAATGCATACAGTTTTGCTCTGTTTTCACAGAGCTCATTCTAGGCAGGGTCAGTGGGGTGCCGCACCCTGATGCCCTTGTTTTTTAAAAAAAATCTGCCCTGTTGCCTTTTGATTTGTTAGCACCCTGAAAAACTTGACACCCTCTTTTGCCCACAAGTTTTTTTTTTTGTTGTTTTTTTTAATCTCTACAGAAGTTTCTTTAGCCTTTTTATTTGTTCAACTCTTATTTGGTTGCTCACACATAACTTGCTAATGATATTTGTCAAGTGAAAGGGAGGAATTTGCCATGGACAGACAGATACGAAAAGCCGATAGCATGCCTTCTTATTGCACCTGTCTTTGAAATACTTCCATCCTACCCCCACAGTTGAAAAATTCATTGGAGGGGGGGGGGGGTTGTAGCGGCGCTTTTCTGGTGAACTGCTTGACATATACAGAAAATGAATTGTTATGTTTAAAAAAAAAAAAAAAAAAAAAAGGAGCCAACTTAGAACATTTAAACTTGAAAATATTAATTAGATTGAGCTGCTTTTATGGTAACAGTACTTCCTCCCTCTCTTGGAAGCATACAGGAGGCCCTGTGATCAGGGCCTGATTATGACCTACAAGAACCCCGGGCATTGATGGATTTTGGGGTCCCCATATATGACATTTGTTTTAATTTTCATAAAATTTTGATATAAAAAAGAATATTTCAGAACAACATTTGAAATTCGGGGCCTTTTCAAGTCGGGGGCCCTGGACAACATCCGGATTTGTCCCTGCGATAATAAGGCTCTGCCTGTCAGGGTAGTAGCGGCCCCTCCTTAAAGATTGAAGGTTTGTTTCTGTGATGAGAATAGGAGATGGAAATCAACTGTGTAAAAATTCATTCATTTGTAATTTTTTTATTAATGAACCGATTTGTTTGAAAATTTGGGGGTCACTTTTAAATGCAAAAATAGAATCCAAATTTTAAAAAGACATCTTAATTTGTTCAAAAGTTAGAAATTTATCATCAAAACATTTTTTTTTGTTGTGTGTTTTTCTTTCTGTGCTAGACGGGGAGGGAAAGGGGGAAAAAGACTGGGTTGAGATTCTTATCTCCTTTCCCGCTATTTCATTATTTCCATTTGTATAGGTAACCAGCTGATTGTTAAAATAAATGTTTATAATGGCTGCATGATAATCCTGAAAAAAATTTTAGCTATTGTTGTCCATTTTTAAAAAAATTAATAAGTAACTGAAATTTCTAGTGGAATATATATTGTATAACTGGAATAGATATTATACCATTATATGGTTATTATGAACAGAAGTGTTATTAATATTTTCATGCATTAACTATGTTTGAATTGTTTGTATTATTGAATTATTTTTATAGGTGTAGTAACTTAAAAACTGAAAAAAATTAATAAAAATAAAAATTTAGATTTTGAACAACTTAACTTATTAAGTGTTTTTTAATTTAGTTAAACTTATACTTGATGATTCTTAACCATTGGTGTTGCAGTCTGTCAATTATTGGGGGGGGGGGGCAAAGGCCAAAGACATATTTAGGGAGGGGGGGTCTGGACTCCTCCCCCAAAATTTTGATTTTTGTTACTAAAATGATAATGATATAGTCTTTTAGTGAAAAATTTTGCCTTTTTTGTCGTTTGGACCTCCTCTGAAATTTTTGGACCCTCTCCAAAATATTTTCCTGGATATGTGCTTTCTAAAGGCGTAACTTAATAAGAACAAAAGGTGTCAATAGTTGGCCCCTTCCCAAATTCAATGAATTCAGATTTCATCTATTTGAAAATTGTATTTTCCATGATAGGAAACATTATGCCTCCCCCCTCAATGTTACTCTCCCAATCGTGCCAACGGGGAGAGGGACACATAATAAAACAGCATTTTTTACTATACACCATCTTTAACATGCAAGCCAAACCCTACCATTTTCTAAATGGGAGTTGAATGACGGCAAGACGCTTTGATGGCAGTTAGTGCTCCCTCGTTCGAGGATTCCGAAGGTTCTAGAAGAGCTTCATAATGACTTAAATGGGGATCATTTTGGCATAATGAAGACCTTGCAGAATGTTCGCGAGCACTTCTACTGGGCTAGGGCTCGAGACAACGTCGAAAATTGGTGTCAAGCCTGTGCCGCCCGTAAAGGCCCGGAGAAACAAAGCCGTGGAAAACTGCATCGTTATAATGTAGGCGTGCCTTTTGAGAGGATAGCCCTCGACAACCTGGGACCTCTTCAGTGAACTTCGGATGGCAACAAATACATCCTAGTTGTCATTGACTATTTTTCTAAATGGCCTGAAGCGTATCCTATACCCGATCAAGAAGCTAAGACCATAGCAGAGGTATTGGTGCAAGAATGGATTTCCAGGTATGGAACTCCTCTGCAACTTCATTCTGACCAAGGAACGAACTTTACCTCTGTAGTGTTTAAAGGACCAGGTCCGGACTGGCCAGGGTGTCCGACTGTCTGCAGACTGTCTGAAGTAGATAGTTATAATACATCTTTCACAATACTCAAAAGAATGAATTGTTCCCAAAATGGGTATGTTGGCGCCTTTGTTAGCTTTTATAGTTGGGGATTACTGCCTTTCTCGCAGCAAGCGGTCTTTAGTATTGCCATCGCAGCAGGTGCGGTTTTATCACGTGATAAGCATTCCACCACGTGGTCAGAGCCTTATTATCAGATGGGCAAATCGGGACTTTGCCCAGGGGCCCCGGCTCGAAAGGGCCCCAATTTCAAATATTGTTCTGAAATATAGTTTTTCTATCAACATTTTATGCAAAAATAAAACAAATTTCATACATGGGGGGGCGGGCCCAAAATTTATCAATGCCCTGGCCCCCGTTAGTCATAATCAGGCTCTGCACGTGGTAGGCTTTACATACTTGCTGTGCAATGTTTAATTCAAGTCTAAGCTAAATTCAAATCAATGCTTAATTCAAGTCTAATTTGACTACAGAATTAATTACTATAGTTAAGTGGAAATATAATAAGGTTGTTTGCTTGGCTTCAAATTTTGAACCAATAGGTACAGCTAAAAGATGGAGCGTAGCAGAAAAGAAAAGAATTGATGTACCCCAGCCCCATGTTATGGCATCATATAACAGAAACATGGGGGATGTAGACCTACTAGATCAATGTTTGAGCCTCTCCTGTCCAAAAATAAAAGGGAAAAAATGGTGGTGGCCATTTTTCACCAACACACTAAACATGGCAGTTATAGCTGCTTGGAGACTCCATAGAGAATGAAAAGGAAATCTTACTCAGCTAGAATTTCTCTGAGAAATTACTTCCTCAATGATGAAAGTAGAGTACATAGAAAAATAACACTTTTGTTCACCATTTTCTTGAAGATTCTGGTCGACAATCTAGATGTAAAATTTGTCAAAAAAATACTCGAATTTCATCTAAAAAGTGCAATGTAATGCTGCATAAAAAGTGTTCTGCATTGCTCCATGTAAAATAGTAAGTATGAATACTGGAATCTGAAAAATAAAGATGTGCATAATGAGAATGCTTCTTGAACGGGTAAAATGATTTTAGTGATGTAAAACATTTCTTTTTAATTACTTAAAAAGATAACTAAACTTATACAATAAAATATTGTATTAATATTTAATGTTAAAATAAAAGATGATATTCAATAACATGCCACAAAAATTTCTATACACTCAGTAAATAATTATGTAATATCTAAAATGTGTAACATAGCTTTTCACGAATTTTAAATATTAGTAAAATATGCAAGTTTTTCTGAAAATATGATTTTGGGTTTGATATGCTGCTTCTCATAATTAAAACAGTTAAAAATATCTGTCAAATTTGTGCATTTGTATAAAGTAAGGAAAAAACAGCTTTACCTCCACTAAGCGACAACGTACCCATTTTGGGAACATGCTATTTCTCTTAAACATTTTATTTTTTCGGATTTTTTTTTTTACTCATTGGTTTAAAGACTTCCTATGCATTAATAAAAACCTATGGTTTCATTAAAAATACTGTTAAAACATATAGCGGCGCCTAATGGGTTAAACAGACTGAATGACGTCATTGTACGGATTCGTGAGTCACCTAACTCGAAACCAAGAGTCGTTCATTACGATCGGCTAGCCATTTATCGCGGTCGTGATTAGTTATTTGAGTATTAGACCATGGTCACTATGGCATAATTCCTCCTTTCTTCCATCTCTCATTTCTTTCCTCTCTTCCTTTTTCTTTCAACTCTCTTTTACTCAGCACTTATGCCATGTTTAGTGTACATATTTGTAATATATTGGTTTTTATGTGGTGTTAGTGTGGGTTGCTGGTAGTGTGGGTATTGGTTTAGTGTGTAGTGCTTATTGTGTTTAGTAATTATTAGTGTGTAATTATCTACTATGTTCATTATTTATTTATTAATGTGTATTTGCTTATTGTGCTATTGATTATTTGCTTAAATTATGTTGTTAAGATCTTGTTAAATGTTATACACTGCAGATATTTATGAGACCTCCCCGCTGTTCTGGAACTTAAAATAGTTTAAAATTCGTATTCTAAATTCTATTTGGCATCAAATTTGACGATATTTTGCCAAAAGTTGCCAAGCTTGGCGACATTTTGGTCATTTGGCACGATTCTCCCCTTGGGGCCTGTAAAGCTGCTTTTGCTGCATTAAAATCACATAAAAACCTAGCATTTCTCCTCTATGACGTAATCAAAATTCCCGCTTTATGTAGAATGCTCGAGAAATAGACTCTTCTGGAAGTTTCTCGTGGCTTCTGCAGCAGCTATAAATACGAGCGCTTCAGAAGCCCCAGTTCAGTGTGGATCAAGCTGTGAGTGAGTACGCTTGCTTTGCTCTGTGATAGAAGCGGTGCTTTGCACTGTTTATGAAGCTTTGAATTTAAGTGCTGTGTGTAAATTCTTGATTGCTGAGTTTTGAGAGACTGTTAGTGTTATCGCTCATATATTTTCACTGACTTTTTGCCAGTGAAAGTGTTTTATTTTGTGAGAGAAATACAGCATTTGTGAGAGCTTCTGATCAAAGCGGACTGTTAAAAGCACATTACTGTTAAATTGTGCTTGTGAATTTTGTACAGCTGATTGTTCTATGAAGTTCTAGAAGCAATAAGTTGTGTTCCATCCTGACCAGTGGATTTTTTACTAGAACTTTCTACACCAAATGGACTTTAGAACAGCGAACCCCGGAAACAAGCAGAGTATTTCTGCAACAATATGTATCTATATTTTGTTGTCCTATTAAAAATTCATTAATCCAGAATTATGACTGAGGATCATTTGAGAAAAGTTTTCTTTCAACTTATAAGTGGATTGAATCTCCATTGAAATACCCCAGGAGTAATCTACGCTACTCAGAAATACACTTAGAAACATTGGAAAATACCATTAATGACATCATAGTTGTGAGATGTGAGACATCCAGTCTCAAAGGTGATGGATTAGAGTGGTTCTACTGTATATACATTATTGAAACAGTTTGCTGGGGTCTGTTTCGGAGAAATTTGAGTCCATTAGCAGATCCTTAACAAAATATTTTATCTTAAATATGGACCCTTAAATCCCACAAACAAAATATTTCGTATGAACTTTTCATTGAAAAGAACTACATGGACCATTACTTTGTCTTAATGAACTGTAGTTCTGAACATCTAGTTCAGTACAATAAACGAAAATTTTCAAAATAGTTCATTTAAACTACTGGATACTTTCTTGAAGTGATAGCCAGGATGCCTTTTATTCTCCAGATTAAGTTTTTCTCAGTTTTTGAGTTCAAAATGGTGCCCTGATGAGATGCTTACCATGTCAGGCTGCCCCTGGTGATATTGATCATCTTGGCAGACCACTAATATATTAAGTATGAAATTTTGATTAGAACTATTATTTTTATTTGTGTCCTATATTAGTTTGTTGGATAATTATAATTTTATTTTTGTTAACAGATTTCAACTATAAGTCATATGGCGGAAGCTCTCAATACAACTTTGGTATTTTAGCAAAAATTATTAAGCACATGAAAGTAAGTTTATTTTTCTATTTAGTTCTTTGATTATGATTCATTTTGTATTTAGTTGGATAACACTATCTCTCTATGATAGCAAAGACATCTGAGTGGGGATACATATCCATTGAGCTTAGAGGAAATTCTAGATGAAACTAACCAACTTGACATAGGTCAACGTCAGCGAAATTGGTTAATCAATGAGGTAATCTTTTTAGATTTAAATGTATCTATCTTTTTGAATTCTGTAACAATAATGAGGTACTTATGTATTATACTGTCAACCAAAAAAACACAACCCCCCCTCCCCCGAAAAGGTGCAAATTTAATGATAATGTGATTGACCCCTTACATTGTTATGTTGTAAATTTATACAACCAAACCATATGCTATGATATACAACCAGTAATAAAGAAATATTTTTCTATGCATTTTCAAACAAACAAAAATACTTCCATAAAAAGGTTAGTTTTTTTTCTCTGTATAATTGAAATTGAAATATTTTCCAAAGCTTTAAACACATATAAAATGTAGCAAGTGGATTATTACAACGATAAACCAAATGCAGTGGAGCCTGTTTAATGTGACCACCCTTGCAAAGAACAAACTGGTCATTTTATAAAGATGGTCACCTTACAAATCTGGTAAAGTGAGGTGGTTGTCAAGTGAAATTGTGCAAAAGTGGTCACTATAGACAGGTGGTCTCTTTACCAAGGTGATCACTTTAGCAGGTTCCACTGTACTATAATCCTAAGTATCCTAAAAAAAGTTTAAATGTTCTTAATGTTTTTCATTTTTAAAGATCAACTAAAGTTAAGAGGTGCTAAATCTTTGGAAACTATTTTGGCTTAAAATTCCATGCTTTGTCCTAAAAGAAAAGGGGAAAAAAAAGCAAATAGTCGCAGTATAAACATAAGTACCAGCAATTCTCCTGTTTTGATTTTTAATATTTGTTGATTAAGAATATTCGTATGCTAATAGAGAGATGACTTAGAGTATGCAGATTTAGAATTTCAGTAAATTCTTATCATTAGAGCAAGGTCATACTGTTTCCAGTATAGAAAAACTGCCAGAAACATCCAGGAAAAAAACCTAGACAATATAAAAATACATGATTAAAAGTAGTAAGAAGGACTTGCATTAAAACTTTAAAAGGTTAAGAACTACACAATAAAATCCTTGTACTGATCTCTTCCTCACAGTCTTGCCCCATCCCGGATCGATCTGTTGTATCGATGAAGAAGGTGGTGGCATGCCACCAAAAGCTGCTACCGAAGGATTTTATTGTGTAATTTTTAATCTTTTAAAGTTATAAAAATACATTTTGCTATTTTGTCTCTTGTGTCTAGACAAAATATTATTTTGCCTAAATGCTGCTGCTTTTTTTTCCTTATTAAAATTTGATTTATGTTATGATTCAATCTTATATCAAAACACTTTTAAAATTTTTAAAGTATATTGGCTTACTCAAAATGCATTTTTAAAGAAGTTTAAAAAAAAATTATGAAATCAAACACCAAGAACAAATACAAGTTTAAAACAAATCATCATCATCATCATTATTATTTTCAAAACCCTTATGTTTGGATCTCAAAATTTGTTTGCTTTAAGCTGGTCAACTTCTCAAGTTTCACCAAAATTACATTTTTTCTGCTGGGCCTTCAGTTTTTTTATGGTGAAGATACATTATTAACACAGCAAAAGTTAATGCAATTTTTAATGTGATTTAAAGTGCTAAAACCTGTTAACATTTTAGCAAAACAGGGTTTTTTTCTTTTTTCATGATCTGAAGGATTTTTTTTTTTTTTTTTTTTGCATAATTAAAAAAAAAATGTGATTGCAGTTTAACCTTTGATTTCTAAAGAACAAAAGAAACATGTAGATTTTAGTCACCCCCCCCCTCCATTTTGTATTGCATATAGGCAGTTAGAAAAAATATATATTCTTTATTAATTATAATAAGTACTCATCATATTTTAAAAAACTGAAGAACATTTCTGCTTATTCCTTAGTAGAAAATTTTAAAGAAAACTATAAATGTTTAACCCTTTTAATAGAGATGAAAATAAAAAAGAATATGTGAATAGTACTGTGTGAATTTTGGATTCAAGAATTTTCTTGGAAATTGTGAAGTTTTCTAGAAAGCTCAAAAATTTCCAAATGTTCCTGACTACCCTCCTTCCTTTCTAACTGTAGGCCTGCCAAAACTCTAAATTGTGAAGTTAATTTTATTAAAAACATTGTTTTGGGATTTGAATTATTTTCTGGAATTAAGTCATACACCCTTTATGAAATAGATTTTCATTTCTGATACATATGTAATTTTTTGCACCGCATACTAATTAATTTGTTTGTAGGCTTTAGGTAATAATCCAAAGTTACAAGTAGATGCTGATGGCAAATATCTATTCAAACCTCCTTTTAATATTAAAGATAGGCGTGGACTTCTCAGACTCCTTGATAAGCATGACCAAAGAGGTCTTGGAGGAATATTGCTGGATGATGTTCAAGAATCTCTACCCAATGTAGAAAAGGCATTGAAGGTATTTTGCATTTTCCCCCCTTTTCTTTATTCCTCCAATGCAGTAGACGAGAAGGAACACTGTTCTATCATCAAAAAAGACATATGCATATATATTTTAATGTATATACACTAACGTAATTTTTTTTAAAGTTTCAAATTCAGTGAAAAATATTATATATATTTATATACAAGAGTAAGTCGGAAAATAAGTTTCCCCTGGCGACTGTGGACAGAGGTGTAAATTAAAGTCCAACAATATAATGAGACATGAAAGATACGACACAACTTTATTTGTCAACATAAGTATTGAGCACGTTGAGACATTTGTCATACCACTTGATAAGCTGCAAAAAGCTCTCCAGGAAAACATCAATGCTTTGCATATGGACGAAGCGTTGAATGGCTATGGACAGCAGGTGAACGCACAAGACACCATTGGATAGTGCTTCTGCAATGCGGAGATCAGCCTCTTAGTCTGGTCCCAGTAGCTATGGAAAGAAAGTGTTTTTTGAATTCATGGTCAAAGGAGGAAGGGAGAGTGGTTATCCACTATGAATGGGCATGTGGAGTATCAGGAGCAGAAATTTATAACTGCCCCGTGGAAGTTTATGGGGCCAGGTGTGATGTTGAAGCAAATGGTGTGGAGATAGTTACTTCTGATGGAAATGTCAAGAAGATGGATGACATGATTAAAGCGAACCGATGTATCACCATCGATGGAGTAGCGGAAGAACTTGGGATCAGATATGAACACGCTCACAAGATCATCCACGACATTCTTTAATACAGGAAAGTGTCAGCATGATGGGTGCCCCACAACTGACCCCGACACACATGTAACAACGCCTGGCAGTCAGCCTGGAACATCTCGTGCATTACTATGGAGATGGCAATGACTTTCTGTTTCAGATTGTGATGCGGGATGAAACGTGGGTCCACCATTTCATGCCAGAAATGAAGGCCGCATCTATGGAGTGGAAACATCTGCCAATCACCTGTTCAAAACAATTCCCTCTGCAGGGTAAAGTGTTCCTCACAGTTTTCTGGGATGCCCAAGGAGTTTTGTTGCTGGGCAAAGTTTGGAGGTTGGAACCATCATTGCTACGTGGTACTGGGACACCCTGTTGAGATTGAAAGAGGCGATTTGGAAAAAGCATCCTGGCCTTCTCAGATCTGGAGTTCAGATGTGGATGACAATGCGAGAACACTCTCGGCTACGGCAACGCAAAACCATACTATAACTCTTGGTTGAGAGCGCCTACTTCATCTGCCATACAATCCTGATCTCGCACCAAGTGACTTCCATCTGTTTTCAGCTTTGAACAAGAATCTCTGAGGAAGGCACTTTGAAAGCAATGCTGAAGTAAAACAAGCCAGTAAACGCTTCTTCTGTATGCAAAGCAGCGAATTTTACCTGGAGGGCTTTTTGAAGCTTATCAAGCAGTATGAAATATGTTTGAATGTACTTGGTACTTATGTGGAAAAATAAAGTTATGTCTTTTAATGTCTCATTCTATTTTTTGACTTTTAAACACAACTCTGATGACAGTCGAGAGGGGAAACTTATTTTCCGACTTCCCCTTGTATATATATGTGTGTGTGTATTATGTTTTACTACTTAATGTGATTGCATTGAGACAAAAGACTGAAGACATCTGACTGAAGATGGTTATGTGTGTAACCGAAATATATATCATGTACGGGGGAATAAGGTATTCCCAAATAAAAAATTTTAACTAATTAATCCGCCGTATTAAATAATGTTTTATATGTTTTTATCATTACATTTGTTTTAAAATTGGTAGTACAGTATGGAACCTCTTATCCGGAAACCAGTTGTCTGGAAAACCAGTTATCCAGAATCATTTTTCAATCGATTAAATTCCTATTTTTTCTGAAAGAAAAGCAAAAAATGTGTTTTTTTTTTTTTAATGTTTCGTATGTTTTTGTTCTTTTATTTTGAATTCTACAGCTAGAATTTATAAAGTAAGCAATCTGGTAAGGTATTTTTTTTTTTTTTTTTAGTGTGTGACCAAGTTTTTAAGAAGTTATCATATATTTACTACTTCCTCTCTAAATGATTATTATTTATCTTGATCATATTTAGTTTTTTTATATTATTTTATAGTATATTAACAATTAATGTTTAGTTCTAATCAAAAATAGAGAGTAACATTTATGCTACCAATCAAATCAGTGGATGTCATGTTAATCCCCAATCAGTTATCCAGAATACACCCGGTCCCAACCATTCCGGATAACAGGTTCTATACTGTACAGTGAAACCTCTCTGAGTTGCCACCCCACCATACTGAAAATATTTGGCCACTCTGAAGGGTTTTATTTACTATTATAAGAGAACTGCTATAATGCGTAATATAAACAAGTCTGACTCATAATCTTTATTTAAAATGAAATTTAAAACTTATCTAAAGAGAAACTAGTACTTTATTTAATGCTTTCTTAATTTTTTTGAAAAAAAGGATACAATTTATATCTGTTTTAAGTTTTTACTTTTCTCTGAAACAACCATTTTTTCAAGTTCGTTTTTTTACTTTAAAAAGCAGATCTCATCCATTCAATACCACAAAATTTGAAGTCATATTCTTTCAGTCAAATACTTTCCTTTAATGACTTTCTTGATTTGTGTTCTTCCGCAGTTAAATAACTCAGCTTACTTTCTTTCCGATTTGCTATTCTCATATTCACGCAGAACTTCAATGCTCTGCTTGAGTTTTAAGAAAATGCGTTTCGACATCGTTGCAACTCGGATCACTGACCAACTAATAAAATGAAACTGGCATGAACATGGACGTGAATGGCATTTTTGCTCCAATAGACTTTGCAAGTTATTCCTGGGTCTTATATTTGACCATAAGCCTGACCTTGAGTTTTTCCGCTCAAAATTAAAGCATGGAATGAGTAGAATTTCCCCAAAAAATGAGATGGGCAATCCCACTCGGTGGCCGTTTAGGGGGTTGGGTGGTCGCTGATGGAGGTTATTTTCGCATTAGATCTATGAGCCGAAGAATCTGTGCCATGGAAAATTAGCCATTTAGAGGGGTGGCTGCTCAGAAAGGTTTCACTGTACATGATTGAGAGAGAAATATTTTCTGTTTGTATGTATTTTTATGAGTCATTTTTTCATAAGATTGTTTAGTATTGAAGGAGTTTTTTTGTTTTTTTGTTTGTTTGTTTGTTTGTTAGAAATTTGCGATGTTAAGAGAATCTAAGAATTGAAAAACAAAATACTATTCTTCTTAAAATCTTAAAACTATCACACTTCCTAAAATCTTAAAACTTCTGACCACAAAACAAAACCATATTATTTTAGCAATATGTGTGAAAGTTTTGACTATTTTGTGAGCTTACAGGAGTGATTAAATCAGCTTGATACTGAAGGACCTTCTATTATTTGTTAATTACAAATAATAAAAATTATGTTTTAACAATAAAATTGTATAGTGGGTACATCACTTGTACTAAATAAATTCAGTTCTGGGTACATTTGACAATCCTTGGTTATAAGAATTGCAGCTTGTGCCCACCTCATATATGTAGTAGCCTTAAATAAGCACCAGCTGTTTTGCCAGGATAAAGATTGCTACGATTAAACTTTACAAAATTTAGTTTCGAAAATTGCGCTTCTAGCATTCTAGTTTCAATAAGTGTTTGTATCTTTAAGATGAAATATTTTTCTCTAGCATTCTTTTATTTAAACTTCCAATAAAATAGGAAGCCCACATTTTATATTTTATTTAGTTTTCTTAATGAATTTTTGATAGCCAAATATGCTTATTACAGGAGTGCATAATTTGTCCAAAGTGTGTGAACAAGGTTCAGGGAAAATTCCGAAGTGTTGGGGAAGCACGCCCTTTCCATTCATTTAATTTTAGTATTTTTTTCTTATAATTCTAATAGTCTAATCTTGATTTTCTTATCGTTCTAATAGTCTAAATAGTAATAATAGTCATTTAAACTAGAATGAAAATATGCTGCAGTTTTGAGGGAAATTTTGGACAAAAAATAACTGTGCTCTAGGGAAATGTTAGGCCCTGAAAATTTTCTGCGCAACCCTGTCTTATTATTATTTTTCTTATTTTAGCTTCTGACAGTAGCTAATGAACATTATTATATACTATTTTTCTGATTTAAAACAGATGTGTTGATTAACAAAATATGTTAAGTACCAGAATTTGTCATAATAAAGTTCTAAGGTCAATATAGCGTGATTATGTAAATTATATGTGTTGAATGTAATCATGCTACTATTAATAACAATCTCATAGGGTCATTCATTTCTATTTTCTAAAAGCTATACAAACTCTGTCTCATTATTATTATTATTTTACAGATCCTTGGTGATAATGTCATTCAAATCACTCAACCAATAAGTAAGAAAAAAGTTCTTTTTTATAACGACAAGTCTCTCCAGTTCACCATAGACGAAGGTAATATCATTAATTTCTATATAAATTATGATAAATTTTATGCACATTTTTCATATTATGTCTTATTTTATTGCTAGAAATGGTACTGGACTGCTTTAAAGCTGTGAATATCAGCCTCTGTAGTCCTCCAAAGCATGGAGATTTGCTTTCCCCCAAAATTTGAAGCATTTTCTTAAAGGGAGTCATTCCTTGATATGCACCTCTTTCGCACTTATTAACCAGCCCAGTTGAGAATGTATATGACCCCACAGATTTAATGTAAGTGCACACAGTTGTCTTTAATCAACAAGGATTGGAACACGTGGCCTTTAACAAAAAATTTGACATCTTGACAACCGGACTTCCACAACCATA
Source organism: Cheiracanthium punctorium (assembly GCA_038373885.1). Lineage (NCBI taxonomy): Eukaryota > Metazoa > Arthropoda > Arachnida > Araneae > Cheiracanthiidae > Cheiracanthium > Cheiracanthium punctorium. Next base: position 488,608 of record JAWZYV010017627.1, on the reverse strand, counting down.
TTGCAACATTTTTACCAAATGAAAATTTTAAAATAAATCATTTTATATTTTGTATTGTGGTTTACCCTAAAACTACATTTTTTGTCATGAATGCTGCGTCATGCATGTTTGTTAAGAAATCAACCAAGAATAATGCATTAATTTGTGTAAAATTATATCCTAAAATTGCATCCTAAACTATTGCTATGGTAACTAAAGATCCAACAGCTGTAACATGTATGGGACATCAAACCTTGCCATAGGGGTTGTCGGCAAATGTGATGACCATTTGTGAAGGGGTAGCTATTATTTCCCCTAACAAGGACTTCACAAATACCTAAGCCCATGCCAAGAATTAAACCCATACTCAAGAAGTCAATGTACCACGTAAGCAGCTGTACCACATATCAAAGAGGGTTTCTGGCTGAAATCCTTTTGATAAAATGGGACCTTGCTGTATAACTATGGTAACTAAAGACCTCATTCTGTTATTTCTTAAAATTTGTTCTGTTTGGAATAAAATATTTTTTGTTTAAAGTAAACATGGATATTTAAGGAACACAAATGAAATCCCAATTAATTCTCATAGCTCATACCACAGCTTTCTTAAATTTATTTATTTCATTATGAAAGGATTTATTATCTTTTATATACACACAAAATGTGAATTTTATAGATGTAATTTATAAAAACATTGTTCTTAGAATTCCAAAAGTTATGGAGAAGTGTTGGTGTAGATAATTTGGATGATGAAAAAATTGAAGAGTATTTACAGAAGCAAGGCATTACATCTATGCAGGATACTGGTGTTAAGAAAATTGTAAGTATCAATATTCTTTTTCTTCTGACTACCTATATGTACTTTCTGTTCACTAAATCACAATTTATGTTGCAATACACATGTTTTTTAAATTAATTTTTAAATACATTTAAACTATAAAAATAGTAAATTATTTAAAATAATTTTTTTATCATTAAAATTATGTTTTAGTGAAAACAATTGTCCATTTTAGCATATATTTTTGCCACTCGGAAGGTCAAAACTCTTATAATCAAGGTTTCTTTCTCTTTTCTTTCTTTCTCTCTTTTTTTTTTTTTTTTTTTTTTTACTTCAAAAATATAAATTGCCTTATTCAGTGCTAGTGTGGCAAAAAAGTAAATGTATTATATTTTTATTTCCTTGCTTTCACATTTTTATGGTCTAAAAAATATTTTGATTAGACATACTCAAAGCCCTCCTGATCTCTTAATGGCTATCAACTTGTTTTGAAGATATGTTTAGTGATCAGTATAGCTAGTTATGTTGACTGATCTGAAGAATTTTGTTTCTATTTCTTCTTTCAACCTCTATTATCATATAGTCCAATTTAAAGAAATTTATACTGTATGAAAGTGTATTATGAAATGAGAGGAAAACATATAGAACAATTTACAGCAGTCAAGAGCAAAATTGTATAATTTGTTTTTCTTTTTTAAGCTGCTTTCATTCTTGTAATTTTATTTTAAATATAATAAATGTAGTTGTGATGATTAATTTATTACCCTGTATTTTTAGGCGATACGAAGTCTGAGGGTCTTGCTAATTTTTATTTTTTTAAATAAATATGCTGTAAATTGGAAAAAACACTCAAAATACTGGTGTTAAACGATAAAGTAAATAAAAAACTTTGTAAAAAACACACATAAGATGTTACCTGTAACATCTTATGTGTGTTTTTTACAAAGTTTTTTATTTACTTTATGCTGTAAATTATTTGTATTCTTAATTTCAATGGTATCATGCACCCTCTCTGTCTGAAAATAGAAAGTAGAAACAAAATTTGCTCCCTTCCCCTTTTCTTGAAATGTTTCATTGTAAAGGGAGTCTTACCTTAAATGAACTTGCTTGTAGTTAAGAATGAAAACATAAGTAACTCTCTGAAATGGAGGTAAAACTAGTAGAGCTATGATCCTTTTTTGCTGTTTCACATTTCAAAGATCAATATTTTATTGCTTAAATTGAAAAGAATTAAAAATATTTAAAAATCACATTCTCTTTCTTTTTTTCTTTCTTTATTTTTACTCTTACCATCTACTTTTAACTGTATGAAGTCAAAGTATTTACTCATAGAGAATGGGCAGTTTAATTATCTTTTCTTTCTGGCTTTTAAATCACTACAGAAATATCATTTCATTAATAATGGCACACTTAGAGGAAATAATGGATTTTCATATACAGGATATTTTATTATTTTCTTATTCAGTGTATATTGATAAAAAACTATAACAATAATAGTACAGAAATTAAGAATTTTCAACTTGGATACATATAATAATTAATGGGAACTCAGTTTTTATGAAAAGAAATAAAATAACAACTATTCTTGCTATGCATACACCAAGATGATTTATGTGGCAACAGACACACTGAGGAAATTTCGCACTGCAAAATAAATCTTTGAAAATATAGAATTGTGTTTCTGCTTATTTTAATGTATACCTCATTTGCATTAATCTGTTTCACATATTCAACATTAGTGCCACCGATCAGTCATTTTTGGGCTTTTTTTTTTTCTTAAAAAATCCACCCTCTTTCTGGTGCCATTTCTGCAAACCGGACATTTTTATAATCATTTGTTCTTTTTTAATGATTTTTTAAAATTTGCACTAACTTTTGGTGCACCCGGTACATTTATATCTACAGGAATGTAGTTCATGGATGATTTTATAAATATTTTATACAGAAAAGTAATTTCTTTTTCGTCATGCACCCACATTAAAGTAATTTGTCTTGCATAAATTATGCAAATAAGGTGAATTTATTTAATGCATTGTCTTTTTAGACCCCTGTTCAAAAGAGGAAGAAACCCAGTAATAGGAATAGAAACTTTAAGAAGCTTAACCAACACATGAGTGATATTCTACAAGATTATTCTGAAAAGAATTAACATTTTTCAAATTGTACCAAAATATGTACAAAAGTGTGTAGCATGTTTTCATTTATGTAAAATACATTATGGATTGCTCTGTAAATATATTCAAAATAATAAATGTTTATTTTACCATTTGTTGCTATTTTTTCAACATGTTAATAAAGTACACTTGTGATGGGGTTTCTAAGAGAGCTTTGGGTATTTTGAAAAAGAATGAAACCCTACTGCAATATATAATTTAATTATTAAATAAACTTGTTCAATAGTAAAAATTTACACACAAAATTTCATTATGTATAAAACACCAATAAAATTTCTGAACTGTAGTACTTTTTGAACAAAATAACCTGTGTTGTGAGTGTAAGCTTGTGAAAAATGTGTGTGTATATATATATATGTATCTGACATTTTTCACCTACTGCAGTTCTAGAAATAATTTGTTAATATCAGAGCATTGCAGTATTAAGTACTTTATACACATTTAAATATTTTAATTATTGTTATTATTTCTGTATCAAGTACATTATATATTCCATAGCAAATGACACCCTAGAAGAAGATAAATTTTTTATATTTAACTAGAGTAACATTTTTTTAGATAATTACCATAGGTATTACTTCTTAAAATGTTTTATCTTTAATAAAATTGTAGAAACGCACACAGCAGGTTTTTCTTTTTTAATTCACAATCCGTTAACCCTTTGAAACGCAACCATTTCCAACTGTGCTTAAAAAAGGGCAGCCATTGCCATTGCTCAATTTAACTGCCAGCAATATGCCGGTTGATCCAATTACACAGATCTAGAGACCATTTTTTGACACAACCAGCTGTGTCAGAAAAGTGTATCATAAAAATGAAATGCTGGTCGAATATTAAATATATTGAATGTAGGAATATTTTTTCTAGCGCCCATTATAATTGCCTCCACAATGGACTTCTAGTTTCAAAAATAATCGACAATTTTTATGGGAAATGGTGTTTTAAAAAGTAAAAGATTCTCGGGTAACTATGTCACCCACAAGTATTCTTATAGAAATCAAATTTATTCTTAGTGACTGACAACAGTCAAAACTTTGAAGTTTTGTGTCCTCATGATGAGGACACTGCGTGTTAAAGGATTGAAAAGCTATGTACTTAAAACAAAGAAAAATTTTTTTATTTTAAATTATTTATATAGTAAGGCTTGCCACACTGGTTATAAGACTAGATCATGTTTTTATGAGCATGTTCTGAAACTATTTATTTATGTAACAGGCTTGAAAATAGTAGAATGTCTCTTCACTAACTGTACTATGCTATCTATACTGATGATAGACTGTACATGACTGATCATATATAATTATCTTCTGTTAGTGGACACCACAAGTTTTAAAACTAGCACATAAAATGTCCCCTTACTTCCTGCTGTCATTTATCTTCTGAAAAAAAAAATTGCTTGAATACCAGTGCAATTTTTTATTGACATTAAGTGCCATGAAAGATTATTTGAATTTCCTTAATCCTAGGGTTCCTAAAATGTGTGACAGCACGGGGCAAGGGTGTTTTTACCCCCATCCTGCTAGATTTTCGTATGACTTTTCCTCCCATACTCTTTTGTTCTTTCCAACATGGTAATCATGTGTTGAATTAATTTTTGTGACCCCCCCCCCTTAAAAGTGTTCATGATTTTCAATTTAATCAATTGCTAAACAAAAAAAAAAACTTGCAATGTTACTCATTAAAAATCAATTCACTCTCTACTGGTTGACAAACGGGAGTCGTGCCAGTCCTCTCTCCTTCCACCAATTCTCAGATTGCCCAATTATTTTGACAGGTAGCCCCATCATCAGAGTTATCTAGCTAATGATCATTGTATTCAAGGCTGTAGCCGGGGGAAGGTATCATTGGTAACCTGGATTGTGGTGTCATTTCTGTTGATACAAATGATTCCCCTTCCCCAAAATTTTAGTCATTGCATTAGTAAGTTTTTATTTGCATTCATTCTGGAGATCAATCCAATGTGAAAAAAATTTAACACTTTATATCTTACTCCACATTTTTTTTTTCTGGCTATGGTCTTGACTGTATACTTATTTAGTTGTTGGTTGTTGTTCTTAAAAAGCTACATTTATCATTTTTTTGTAAAAATTGATTTTTTACTTCCTTGTACGTAGTATAAGGAAGTAATGTGATCCCGAAAAATTTTGGGGGCCAAATTTCGACAAAAAAAACGATTTTGACTACCTCTAAATTTAATTTAAAAATTTTTTTCGATGCATCCTATCGTAGGCTAGCATGCACGATCATATTAACGCGTCTGCAACTCATTTTGACCAGCGGCGAGTCTGTTGTGGCCAGTTTTTCCATGCCGTCTGTACGTATGTACGTACGTATGTATGTAACTCGCATATCTCAAAAACTATGGGTCGTAGAATGTTGAGATTTGATATTTAGGATTGTTCTATGATCTAGTTGTGCACCTCCCCTTTTGGTGGCAATCGAATGGATAGTTTATGTACAGGACCGCCCAAAAGATTCGAAATACATTACGCTCTATGGGCCGAAATTCATTAAACTCGCCTAACTCAAAAGCTATTAGGCGTAGAATGTCGAAACTTCATATTTTGGATAGTTGTAACATCTAGTTGTGCACCTCTCCTTTTGGTTCCATTCGACTGGATAGTTTATCTACAGGACTGCCCAAAACATTCGAAATACATTACGCTCAATGGGCCGAAACTCATTAAACTCGCATATCTCAAAAACTATTAGGCGTAGAATGTTGAAACTTTATATTTAGGATTGCTGTAACATCTAGTTGTGCACCTCCCCTTTTGATTCCATTCAACTGGATAGTTTATCTACAGAACCGCCCAAAAGATTCGAAATACATTACGCTCTATGGGCCGAAATTCATCAAAGCGTTTTTTAGAGGTATTGGGCTATTTCAAACGACTCAGAAGTGATGTATGCTGTAAAGAGTTAGAAAATGAATTTCTCCATTAAAAAAAGTGTCTTTATCATTTGTAGTTCTGCTACAGGAACACTCAAAAGATTTCCAATACATTACGGTCAATGGCAATTTTAGGGGCATTCATCCATTTCAAGCACAATACAGTCCTACCACATAAGTTAGGTAATGGTCCGACCACGGTCACGTGCCTCCCTCAAGAACTATGCCAAAAGTCGCCAAGCTTGGCGACTTTTGGTGTACGTGTGTGCATATTTAACTCTCAAATCTCAAAAACTATTATGAAATTTCATATATAAGAATGTTGTAACATCTAGTTGTGTATCTCGATTTTTGGTTCCAATCTACTGGAGAGTTTATTTACAGGACCACCGAAAAGAATTTTAGTACTTTAATGTCTATGGACATCTTCAATATAATACAACTGTAGACAGTCATTGTTTGGTACATGCCCAAAAACTCGCCGTCTGTCCTCGACCTTGGCGACTTTTGGCAAAATATCACCAAATTTGGCGATAATCTGTCATTGTTTGGTTCATGCTTAAAATCTCGCCAAAATTTCGTCGACATTGACGAGTTTCGCCGAAATATCGCCAAATTTGGCGCCAAAAATTATTTCGTATTTTGTATAACACTAAAACTTTATCCCGTAGATTTTTGAACTTTTGTATTTAGAACTATTGTAATATATAACTGTTTTCCATATCTTTTTTGACAGCAATCGACTGAGAATTTATTTACAGGGTGAGCCAAATGACTTTAAATACATTGAGGTGTATGGATGCATTCAATTCATTGAAAGTCTGTGGTCAATGACTACTTTGGCTATCCCCAAAATCTCGCAGACTATCTCAAGTTTGTCGGCTTTTGGTGAAATATCGCCAAATAAAGTGTCAGAAGGAAATATTTCAAATTGAACTCAGCTTGGCGATATCGAAATGTTTGTCTAGAAACCGCTAAACCTTACTATTATTGATATTTTATCTCTTTCAAACAAATAAGTTTAGAGGAAGTGCGTCAAAAATATTTTTGTTCTAATGGACGTGCAAGGAAGTCATGTGTTGGACACATCAGATTTTTTTAATGATATAGGCATAATTCAAGTACTTCTGCTTTACAATCTGCTTCTAATAACTTTTGTAAATCCAAGTGTGAGGTGAACTTTATTTAAAGAGAGAGAGAGGGGAAAAAAATGATGTATGGAGAGAATATTGTCTAATATAGATCAGTCACTGTGATTAAACCAACTTTCAAACAAGAACTGCATTACGATCATCTGATCCATTTGGAAGCTACGATGCCAGTAACAGAAGCTTCAGACATCACACAATCAGTTGTTAGTAAATAATTAAGTTGAACAAAATTTATTCCAACATGACTGAACCCATCCTGATTAAGCTTATTTTCTTATAAATTAATAAATAAAATAAAAAATACATGGAAATTGGTCTCATTGGAAATGACAATGACACACTCACAAATAGAAAAAAAAAGCTTCAAATTTATAACAACCTCTTTTCTGTCTGGAGGGTTAAAAATAATATTATGCCACCATAAGGCAATACGTCATGTGCAATACCGATTCAAGGAGTTGCTCATGAGCAGAGCAACAAAATCTCACATATACTCAATAGGCGACATATCCAGAAAATACGCAGGACAAGGTGACAGCGATGTGTGTTCTGCTGACAAAAGGTTCTGAACATTCTTTGCAACATGTGAACAAGCATTATCTTATTGAAAGATAGCTTCAGGAATGCCTTGAAGGGAAGGAATGGCTTGAGGAATGAGCACCTCACTGATACTTCTGTTGCTCTTCATATGATTACTCACAATCTATAGCAGTTACGATCGCCCATGGTACGCAGTCGTACCCTAGACCATAACTCCAGATATTTGTTCACCTGCATAGCGTCTAATGCAAATGCAGATATCATGGTACCACAAACTGAAACGGAATTCGTCAGAAAAAACCAGTTTTTGCCAATCAGCACCCCAGTCTCAATGCTCATGAACCCATTGCAGAATTAGGCGTTGATGGGTTTGCGCATAACGAATCCTCTATAAAGAAGTCCTTGCACACTGCCCATGGTCAGCAGGCGTCGACTAAGCAGAGAGTTTTGCAATTGACCAATGTGGTGCCAAAAGCCTGGATGAAGTGCCATAGGTCTATCGATGAGCGTTAATGTCACCTATTGGGATCCACACTCGGATTTTCGAGTTGTTCAGTTCTCATTGGTAGGGTCAATTGCTTCCAAGCTTGTGTCACTGTGCTGCTGTTAAGTTGTGCAGGAGCTGCTGCTGCAAGATGGATAAATCCTCCTTTGATCAGGCCGGTGATATGAGGATTCTCTCCCGTCAGCTGTTGACATGTCGATAAGTCAGATCCTAACTAATATTATAAAGGCGAAAGTGAGTTTGTTTGTTTATGACACTTTCACGCCTAAACCGCTGAATCGAATATGATGAATTTTGGTTTAGATATAGATGGGACTCTGGAGAAGGCTATAGGCTACTTAGAATTTTAGATTTTTAATTACTTTTTTAATTATTAATTAAAAACCATTTTTATGTTGCCAGTGCCAAGTGTGGTGACAGGCATTAGTCCGTCCTTGTTTATTTTCCACCCCCATTGCTCTGCATTTTGTTCATTCCCATACCCCTGCTGAACCTGATGATAGGTTCGGAGCGAATGTTGTCTTGTTCCTTCTGTAGGTGGTAGCGACACAATACTTAATTTACTTTTATATGCTGATATTGTGAAGCATGCATATCTATAGTTATTTAAAGACATACTTTTCACATTACTGTCACTGTATAATTCAAGAAGGAAGTGTTCTCCAGCTTTAGCAGTGCTCTCTGGATCAGCATTCGGATTTTTTAATACCTGGATAACCATGTTTAAATCTGGACTTTTTCGGAGTAATTTCATTCAGTAAATTTCATTTTTCCTTGATTAAATAATGCTGATTTGTATCACAGCCGCTGAAGGCATGCAAGAATAAAATATGATCTGCGATTGGTTTATCTATGATACTTTTTGTTGAATATATTTGTTGCAAAATTTTTCTTTTTCCTGGTATGAGAATATATATGATTTATCGCATAGATACAGCCGTCAAACAATAAGAAGATCTACATCTTCGCCAACAACTATTGGGACCTGCTGGGGATACCACGGAAAAAAAAAAAAAAAAAAAAAAAAAAAAACGCCGCTTACTCTACCTCACAAGGTGGTGTGGAAATGCGTTGTTTGGCCAAAACGCATACTGAATTACACTTTGCGGCGCTCGTACGCCAAAACTATTGATTTTACGCAAAAAAGATAATTACATAAATTGTAGGAAATTTTCTCTAGTTTCCTTTTTTGTAATTGTCTTTTTCGTGAAATGAGTCGGAAAGGAGATATTGCCAAAAAGTGCTTTTGGGCGCCATCTTTCGAATATAGCGGTGCGAGCGGCAAAGATACGACGGGGCAAAGTTGAAATTCGGAAAGAGCACATCGAAATCTATAAAATAGAGACTGAATTTCATGTCTGGGTATCTTTTATTTGTTAAGAAAATGCGCAAAAAAAGCTTGTGTTAATATTAATATCAAAATAAATGAAAAAAAAACTTTTCTAAAACACATATATACTTTAAAAAATAGTGCAAGACGTACGTTTCGGGTGGTACAAGGGGTAGGCCCTTCTTCGACTTCAAAAACACCATCCGACACAAGGCAGGAAGGTAAGAATGTGAGAAATGTAAACTAAAGGACACACAGAAAAGAGTAAGTTGCCATTCGGAAGGAAGTTAGAAAACCAGAATGAAAAGGAAAAATAAAGTGGAGATCGGGGGAAGAGGAGGAATAAGCAAAAGAGTAACATGACTTTTAAAAAAAAGAAATAAATTGAAATAGTTGACAAAAAAAAAGACATTAAATGGACAAACACAAAAACAATACATCCCTCCGGCGTTTTCTTTGCGTCGCGTCTGGAGAGGGGAGGGAGGGAGGTCAAGTTTTTTTTTTCTTTTTCTTTTTTTACAGACACTGCCGTTAGATGATTATAGATTTTTAGCGGCTTTTATTGAAATCGTAACCGTGGGTTGCTCTTTCTAAAAACGGGACATTTTCTGAAAACGGTACATTACGGTGTCTCAAAGCTGTGCTTGGGGACAGCGGGACAAGCCACCTAAAAACGGGACTGTCCCGTTCAAAACGGGACGTATGGTCACCTATACCACATTAATAAATATTTAGTGAAATTAAAAGTGTTCTATTCATCATTTTTCATCTGTCGTCTTACTACTAACTAAACTATAATCCATCGTTGCGTTGATATATCCTGCGATAGTTTCAACAGAAGGGACTACCTGATTTTTTTTTTTTTTTTTTTTTTTTTTTTTGAGATTTTATTACGAGCATATTTCAGGAAAATATTCCTTTCCTACCGTGCGAAGAACGGGCACGCAGGTAGTAAGTAATAATAATCAAACGTTTGTGCTCCATTATTTGATAGATACCTAGTCAACATTTAAAAACAAGGAAAACACTCCAGAGAACAAAACAAGGCTTCTTTTATATGGTAAAAAATAGATATCCACTGAGATATCCCAGATTCGAAGAAAGGATTCAGTCCCGGACTGGCTCTCTTGGGGGCCCTCGGCTAGAGATTTAAAAGGGGCCTCTTCAGGAGCCGATTTGTCGATTTGGGACCCCTGGGCAAAAGCTTCATTAGGGGCCCACTCTTCCGAAAACTTTATCAAAATTTACAAATTTTTAAAGAAAAATTTGGGGGCCCGGGCGCTTGCCCCGAATGCCCTCCCGGAAATCAGGCCCTGCCTCTTACTGAGGAATTTAGCGGGAATAGATATGTAATATTTGAAAATTAGGCTTACGCGCCTAAAAATTACATTTAACTATTTTAGAGATTTGGGGACCCTGTCTTTTCGTGGGCCCCCTTGCGTCGCGGAGTTTCTGGGGTCCTCCGCTGCGTCACTGCGTAAGATTGCTGGAAAATAAATAATCAAATTACTCTTATTATAAAGTTGTATATCCACTTTTGAATGCCTGACCGGGGCCCCCTTGGGACGGGGGCCCTCGGCGATCGCCGACCAGCCGATCTGGACAGTCAGGGCTTGAAAGGATTGCATTGCGCTGGGAACGGAAAAACTAATGAAAATAACTGTGCACACATTACAAGGGAAGGGCTAGGCAGGAGGAAGAATGACAGTTTTCAGATACGCATTTTCCACATTATTGTTGATTTTATAAGCATGGGGCATGTAATGTGAGATATGATGTGCTTGCAGTGTCGGATCCAAGGGGGGGGGGGGAGCTCTGAGGGCTCGAGCCCATCCCCAGAGCTAGATATACTATGGATTAGAGAAGTTTAAAAAAAAAAAAAAATATTGTAAATTTTCACATGAACTGAAATTTTAAAAAGCAGCACTGTATATACCATTGACTCTGTTTAACGACGATCTCTTTCCAAAGACGATATTTCAAAGTCCCGGCAACTCCAAAAAAAAGTTTTCGATTCAAAGACGACATCGTTTCTGTTTAACGACGATTTTTTTTTTTTTTTTTCATCTTACGCTACACGAGCAGTGGAGAAATTTTTAAGAGTGGGAAAAAAGTGTTGGGGAATGTCAAAAATTTCAACTACCGGAGTGTATTCTCAAACGAATTTTAAAAGCAAAGAGAAAATTCTTGAAGCAGCACAAAAATTTAGTTCGGGATTCAAATCCAAACGGCTGAAAAGTTAATGTGGCCGATTAGAAGAGTTTGCCAAGGAACTTCTGCATGCAGGGCCGGCCTAAGAGCAAAATTCTGTGTGTGCAAGAATGAGTTTTGGCGCTCCTTACAGTAAAAATTGATACAAAAAACCAGGCGCGTAGCCAGGAAAATTTTTCGGGGAGGGGATATGAACTTATATGTGCATAAATAGACGGAATTTCATCACTAATCCAAAAATTTCGGGGGGGGAGGGATATATCCCGATATCCCCCCTGGCTACGACCTTGCAAGAAACCCAGTAAGAAGTATGTGTGCTTGCTCTATAATTGAAATTAGTGGGAACGTAATACCTAAAAATGATATTTTGAATGGACTAAAAATCAAAAGCTAAAACTAGTATGATTTACTAAATAAATAGTAAATATAAGTGGAGTATTTAGTATCTTTTCATTAATTCATTATTATTTTTTTAACAACTTCTTCTAGTATTAATTATTTTACTCACTTTTCGAAACTTCAGTTAGCGTGCTGTACTGTACTTGTGCAACGAGCAAACTCCTAACAAATACTTTTACTCAGTTTACTCGTATTGTTTTGTGTGGTAGAAAATAAGAGACACACTTTTAACTATAGAAAAAGGTTTATTTGATTTAATACATTCAGCACATTAAAGAAAGTACAAAAGTAGATATATGAACTTTGGCTTTCACTTTTCTAGTAAAGGTACATAAATATGACTATAAATGGTAGTAGTAGTGTGAAAAATCAAAAAAAGTACTACGGAAATTTGATTAAAATAATCTATTATACTTCTTAGCAATGAACCTTCCTAGCTTTAGCAGCCGAAAATGTTCTTATTAAAGTATCATAATCTAATGACGATGAAATATCATTTTCAGTGGACAAAATTGAAAGATTGTTCAGTCTTTCCTCAGAAAGAGTAGACCTTAGGTAAGTTTTTCTTATTCTTAACTAGCTGTATGCCCCGTTCTTCGCACGGGAATGAATGGATTCTTTTTTTATATTACGGTTTAATGTAATTACTGTTTATCATAATAAATAGATATAGCAAAATTAATATCGCATAAATATTATCTGTGTTCAACAATTATGCATAAAGAATTTCCTTGCGATCGTTTGAACGGTGAAGATGATTCGGCGCATCGTCATCAACTGTCGAAGTTTGTTGCAAAATGGATAGCATCAAAATATTTTCATGGTCAAATATCTGTGTGTACCAATTTTCATAGCAAACAGTTAAACGGTCAAGATATGCTGCACGGCTATCAAAGGGCGAGTTGAGCAAAATGGATAACGCCAAAATATTATGCGTGTTCAAATGTGTATGTATACCAACTTTCAGAGCGGTTAGTTGAACGATCAAGAAGTTGATTGCTGAAGTGCTATCTAGTGGCAAGTTATAGCAAAATGGATAACACCAAAATATTCTCCGTGTTCGAATATCTATCTATACCAGTTTTCATAGCAATCAGTTGTACAGTCTTTATATGCTGCAGCGCCATCAATAAACGAATTAAAGTAAGAAGTTGATACGTTGCACCGCTATCTATTGGCGAGTTAAAGTAATCATGTGCTACAGCAATATGAAGTAGCTATTTATAGCAAAATGGATAACACGAAAATATTCTCCGTGTTCAAGTATCTAGCTAAATCAATTTTCATAGAGATCAATTGTCCAGTCATGAAGTTAGTGCGCTGCATTGCCATCTAATGGCGAGTTAAAGTATTAATGCGCTGCAGTGTCATCTACACTCATGTCCATAAATTAAGGATAATGAAGTTCAGGCAAAGAAAGAGAAAGAAGCAAAACAAATTTGACTTATTTGTAAAGTCTATTTATTAAACAAAAAGTAAAGAGCAAAAAAGATGCTATATGTTTGACATAATTAATAAAAAATGCAAGTTTTACTCCCTTGACCAAATTTCAAAAAAGAACCTATTTACAAAAAACAGTATAACATGGTTAGTAGGATGGTTAATACGGAGTATGTCTCCCGGACGATGCAATACAGGCCTGACAACGCCTAGGCATGCTGAGTATCAAATGATCAATCTGATCTTGGGGAATATTACACCACTCAACAAGCAATGCACTCCGAAGTTCCGGTACACAGGTGGGAGGGGGTGGACGGGCTGCAATTCGTCGGCCAAGCATATCCCACACATGCTCTATTGGATTCAAGTCCGGTGAGTATGCTGGCCAGTGCATACAGGTGATATCCTCCGATTGAAGGCATTCGTCTACAATGTTTGCACGGTGAGGACGGGCGTTGTCATCCATAAACACAAATTCAGCACCCATGGCGCCCCGAAACAAACGTACATGTTGTTCCAGAATGACATCCCGAAAGATGTGGCCTGTCATCGTTACACTCTGAACATGCAGGTCAGTTCTGGAACCAAGAATAATTCCTCCCCAAACGAGCCATCCTGCACCACCGTAACGGTGTCTTTCAATGGTGTTCTCTTGGTGGTAACGGGTACCTGGCGCTCTCCAGATGAATGTCCGGCGAGAATCAGACTCCAAACTAAACCTGGACTCGTCGGAAAACATCACACAAGACCACTGTTGCGGTGTCCACAATGCATGCTCTCTACTCCAGGTTAATCGCAGGCGACAGTGAGTTGCGGTAAGTGGAACACATCTGACAGGCCTACGAGCATATAGACCAATGTGCCCTAAGCGTCTGTACACGGTCTGCCTTGAAACTGTCGTACCGGTAGCTGAAGAAAGCTGACGAGACAGGTCTGATGCTGTACTCCGTCTGTTTCTTTTGGCAGTAACTGCCAAATAGCGGTGCTCATTCGGCGTTGTAACTCGGGGGCGACCTGTGCTGTAACGTCTACTCACATTACCATCATCTTGGAATCGTTGCCAAAGCCTGGAGATGACACTCTGGGCGATTCCAAGTTCCTCGGATACTTACAGCTGGGTACGTCCACATTCCAGTCGTCCGATAATTCTGCCACGTAAGACATCATCCAAATGCCTCCTTTGTGCCATAACTATGCGGTTTTTGCACTGAAAGGCTTTCACAGCGCTTGTGAACAATTTTACTTCTTTGCCACCATTCCTTATATACCCCTCTCTTACACTCTCGCCATTGTGACGTACCATCCACGCCATCTGGTGGTTTCCTGTAATTTGCATATTCTTCTTCAAGATGTGTGTGATCATTCCACAGGTGAAATTTTTATTTTAGAGATCAATTTCTGTGTGATTCTGAATTATCCTTAATTTATGGACATGAGTGTAGTAGTGAGTAACAGCTAAATGAATAGTTATAATAAACTATTCTCCGTGCTCAAATGTGTAAGCATAAAAAATTTTATGGCGATTGGTTGAACGGTATAGAAATTGATGCGCTGGAGCGCCATCTTGCGGCAAGTTATAGCAAAATGGATAGCGTAAAAAATATTATCCATGTTCATATATCCATGTGTATCAATTTTCGTCAAAATCGGTTGAATGGTATTTTCTTAGCAAGCGGTCGAACGGAATAGAAATCGAAGTTCTGCAGCGCCATCTAACATCAAGTTACAGCAAAATGGATAAACTAAAAATATTCTACGTCTTCAAATATCCGTGTGTACCAATTTTCATCAAATCAGTTGAACGGTACTTGCATAGGAAGCGTACGAACGGAATAGAATTCGATGGACTGCAGCGCCATCTAGCAGAAAGTCATGGCAAAACAGATAGTGCAAAAATATTTTCCGCGTTCAAATATCCATACGTAACAATTTTTGCCAAAAATCGGGTGAACGTTTTTTTCATAGCAAGAGGGTTGAACGGAATATAATTCGACGTTCTTCAGCGTCATCTAGCGGCAGTTTATAGCAAAAGGGATGACGTAAAAATATTCTACGTCTTCAAATGTCTCTGCGTAGAAATTTTCATCAAAAATCAGTCGAACGGTACTTCCATAGCGAGCGGTCGAACGGAATGTAATTCGATGTACTGCAGCGCCGTCTAGCGGCAAGTCATGGCAAATGGATAGTGTAAAATATTATCCGTGTTCCTGTATCAATACGTACCAATTTTCATAAAAATCGGTTGGACGGTAATTTCATAACACGCGGTAGAACGGAATAGAAATCGACGTTCTGAGCGCCATCTAGCGTCAAGTGACAGCAAAATGGTAAACTAAAAATATTCTACCTCCTGAAATATCCGTGTGTACCAATTCTCATCAAAATTGGTTGAATGGTATTTTCATAGCAAGCGGTCCAACGGAATAGAATTCGACGCTCTGCAGCACCACCTAGCGGCAAGTTATATCAAAATTGATTGCATAAAAATATTCTCCGTGTTCAAATATCCATACGTACCAATTTTCGTGAAGATAAGTTAAACGGTATTTTCATAGCAAGCAGTTGAATAGTATTCGACGTTCTACAGTGCCACCTAGCGCCGAGCTAGAGTAAAATGGATAACATAAAAACCTACTCCGTGACAAAAGACTTAAGTGTACCAAATTTCATAGTGATCGACCAAACTGTTTGAGTATTTCAACGTCATACACACCCACATACATGCATGCATACATACATACCCACAAACATTCATTTTTATATATATAGATAATAACACATCGAACTTGCTAGTATCAGAACACTCAAATTATTATTCAAATAATTTCAAATAAATTCTTATTTATATATTCAAATAATTTGTTCTTTTTCACTTGTTACAATAACTTGAATTTGTTTCAGGTAAAATGGTTCGCTGACGATAATTGCTTGAGATTCCCCTAGTAGCAATGACTGCTTGTTTTCTGCTCGGTCGTTCATCGACTCATCGTTAACTCATCGACTCGTCGAATTCAGTCATCGGCAAGTGCACTTATGTTTATCTGCAATAGATGAATTTTTATTCATGGATAGAAGTGATCTAGACGAGCAGTTTCGCCGATGGGAAACCGAAAAACAATATCTTATCCGAAACTGCAGCTCTATAGTCAACGGGCCTTGCAGGTGTCCCCAGTGGTTTACACTTTACCCAAATTCCTATAAATATTTGCGTAATTTAGATGTGCCTTTGCATAATTTAAGGGAAATTTTGAATTCTTGAATTAATCGCATAATTTACTTCAAATTTCTTGTACTGGGGTTGGGAGGGGGCAGGGGGGTGGTATCCCCCCCCCTTGCCCCCTCCCACAAAATTTAAATTTGAAAAGAAATATTTACAAAAAAATGTAAGTATTTATTATATAAAAATCGTTTGTAATATTTAAATAATTAAAAAAAAGTGTGTTTAAAAAAAAGAAAAGAAAATCTATTTGAGCGTCAGCTGCATTATAAGAAAAACGGAAACTTCATTACAATGAGCAACTCTTTTGAAACCTCTTTAATGTAAACAGCAAGAAGAGAAATCATTTAATTTTTAAAAGTTATCCAAGAAATATGAAAGTTAAAATCACACTAAAATTCCTATACAATTGGCAATATTGTTTTTTAATTATTAATTATGAATGTTGTTGCTAATTACATACATTGGTAAAAAGTGAAATTAATTTCTTACCAATCGAATAATTTGACTATTATTAATAATAGCTGAACAACACTTTGTCAAAATTTCACCCAAGTCCCAATCTGAGACTAAAATAACCAGTACTTCACATTTGTCCTTACACATGACAAGATTCGATGGTTTAGGGGCAGCGCGCTTATCTCGTAATCAGTCCGCTCATGGTTCGGGCCCGGTGGATACTAAAAATATGGTGGAGACTAAAATAACCAGTACTTCACATTTGTCCTTACACATGACAAGATTCGATGGTTTAGGGGCAGCGCGCTTATCTCGTAATCAGTACGCTCATGGTTCGGGCCCGGTGGAGGAAGAATTTTTTTTTTTTTTTTTTTCCCAGAAAAACGGAAATTTAGCATACAAAAAAAGAAAACATAATAAACAGAACGGACATTTTTTGAAAATTTTGCTGCCAGTCGTTTATTTTTTATTAACAAATATATTTTAAACAGTTTATCGGTTTCTTTTCGTTATTTCATCGGAGTCATCGGGAAACGATGATCGGCTTTATGGCTCCCCGAGCGGACATTTTGTACCAGTTGCCGATGAAATTTCTCCTTTTTTGAATGAAAAGCCGTGATCTGCCATTGCTCCTTCTCCTCGGATTTAACTCACCCGCCTCTCATCGGCCAATGGGTTATTGCTACTATGGTCAGTTTTCCTGCTGATATGGCAACAGACGATAAACATTAAATTTTAATATTTTATTGGAGTTGAAATTCAGAAGCTCTCATGAGTTAGAAAAGGACAGATATATATATTTTTTCACATTTTCGCCACCCACAACCACCCACTTCCACCCACCGCGACCAAACTCCCTTACTTTCACCGTGAGGCCAAGGGAATTTACCACCCCAACGGGAAGTTAATTCGAGTGGGTGGTGATAGAGAAAGCCCTGTCTTTACAAACGAACATTAGCATTTTATATATATATCAAGATTAAGACTAGCAGCGAAACCCGGCGTTGCTCGGGTTAAAATACACCGCATGTTTAATGGTATAAAAGATATTTAAGGATCCATTTTTAACGTAGATAATTTAAATTTATATCTTAGATATTGAGAGACTTATTCGACCATTAAACATGCGGTGTATAGAAAGTATTCCTGCTGATATGGCAACAGACGATAAACATTAAATTTTAATATTTTATTGGAGTTGAAAAACTGTTGTTTAAGTTACTTTGTTAGTGTTTGTCTAAAGTTCATGCTATTTGAATTCGTAGCTTATTGAGTATAAAAAACGAAAGATAATGTTTAATACTAATGAATACACTGAAATGGTGTTACTTTACGGAGAATTTCATCGGAATAAGCTAGAGGCTGCGAAGCAGTATGCTATAAAATTTCCGAATGACAATCACGCATCACAATTGATCTTCACTCGACCAGACATTTCTAGAACTTTCTGGAACATTCGATATCGATTTTAACAGTTGCATACACAATTTGAATCTTTCTAGATCATTCAAGACATTTTTCGAACTTTCTAGAACATTCTGGATTGTTTTTAACAGTTGCAGAAATTTTGGAACTTTCTAGGTCATTCCAGAAGTTTTTAGAACGTTCTAGATCATTCTAAATCGATTTGAACGGTTGCACACGTTTTGGAACTTTCTAGAACTTTCTGGAATTTTTTAGAACCTTCTAGAACATTCTAGATTGACTGTAACAGTTGCACACATTTTGGAGTTTTCTAGGCCATTCTAGGAATTTTTAGAACTTTTCAGAAGTTCTCATGAGTTAGAAAAGGACAGATATATATTTTTTCACATTTTCGCCACCCACAACCACCCACTTTCACCCACCGCGACCAAACTCCCTTACTTTCACCGTGAGGCCAAGGGGTATTTACCACCCCAACGGGAAGTTATTTCGAGTTGGTGGTGATAGAGAAAACCCTGTCTTTACAAACGAACATTAGCATTATATATAGAACTAGCAGCGAAACCCGGCGTTGCTCGGGTTAAAATACATCGCATGTTTAATCGTATAAAAGATATTTAAGGATCCATTTTTAACGTACATAATTTAGACTTCTATCTTAGATATTGAGAGACTTATTCGACCATTAAACATGCGGTGGATAGAAAGTATTCCTGCTGATATAGCAACAGACGATAAACATTAAATTTTAATATTTTATTGGAGTTGAAAAACTGTTGTTTAAGTTACTTTGTTAGTGTTTGTCTAAAGTTCATGCTATTTGAATTCGTTCGTAGCTTATTGAGTATAAAAAACGAAAGATAATGTTTAATACTAATGAATACACTGAAATGGTGTTCCTTTACGGAGAATTTCATCGGAATAAGCTAGAGGCTGCGAAGCAGTATGCTATAAAATTTCCGAATGACAATCACCCATCGCAATTGATCTTCACTCGACCAGACATTTCTAGAACTTTCTGGAACATTCCATATCGATTTTAACAGTTGCACACAATTTGGAACTTTCTAGATCATTCCAGAAATTTTTAGAACTTTCTAGAACATTCCATACCGATTCCAGCAGTTGCAGACATTTTGAATCTTTCTAGATCATTCAAGAAATTTTTCGAACTTTCTAGAACATTCTGGATTGTTTTTAACAGTTGCAGACATTTTGGAACTTTCTAGATCATTCCAGAAATTTTCAGAACTTTCTGTATCATTCTGGATCGATTGTAACACAGACATTTTGGAACTTTCTAGATCATTCCAGAAGTTTTCAGAACGTTCTAGATCATTCTAAATCGATTTGAACGGTTGTACACGTTTTGGAACTTTCTAGAACTTTCTGGAAATTTTTAGAACCTTCTAGAACATTCTAGATTGACTGTAACAGTTGCACACATTTTGGAGTTTTCTAGGTCATTACAGGAATTTTTAGAAATTTTCAGAAGTTCTCATGCGTTAGAAAAGGACAGATATATATTTTTTCACATTTTCGCCACCCACAACCACCCACTTTCACCCATCGCGACCAAACTCCCTTACTTTCACCGTGAGGCCAAGGGAATTTACCACCCCAACGGGAAGTTAATTCGAGTGGGTGGTGATAGAGAAAACCCTGTCTGTACAAACGAACATTAGCATTTTATATATATATTAAGATTAAGATTTAGAAAAACTTCGCTCAGCCGACGCTACCGACGACGGCATTGTCAGAAGTATTCGTTAAGCAAAACTTTTACATAAGCGTCTGCAGATCCACTTTCCAACAAAAAGTTCAGCACGCTCAGAAGCGTTTCTCGCCTGAAATCAAACAAAGAGAAATTAAAAAGCTGTTTTTAATTCTGAAAAAAAAAAAAAAAAAAAAAAAAACTGTTGGAGCCTAAAACCCTTATGAATTAACTATCTGAACATTAAATCAAGCTGGTAAAATCTGAATAACTAAAACGTAAAAGTGTTACGTACCTTTATTTCGGATGAGGGTCTTGATAGAGATCAGCTCTTCGCATAACTCAACTCCTTTGATGTCACTGTCATCCCCATTCGAAATGAGATTTTCTAAGTCTTTGCATTTAACTAACAAGTCATCTCTGTTGGGTAATTCATCAAGTTTAAAAAGAAAATTAAAATTTGACATCTTGTCCTTGAGTTCTTCGAATCTCTCTTGAACAGCCATTTGAGCTGTTTCAACAAGTGATAAAAAAAAAAAAAAAATCAACTCTGAAACGCTCTTGGGGATCAATCGGTGCTTCGTCATCGGCCTCATAATCAAACTGCTTCTTCTCCCTTTTTACTCGTGGTGTTTTGAATTTTCCTTCCACTTCTGAATCTTCAGCCAACTCTTTCACCTTCAGTAAACAATTAAAAAATCCGTTTTCGAGGAAATCCGCCAAAAACTCCCAAACGGATTTCAAAATAGATACAGATACAGATTGAGGTAAATTCACGTTCTTTGATTGCAATATTTTGCTGGCGATGTTTATTTCAAACAGGATATCATACCGTGCAATCAGTGACACTAAGAAGACAAAATCTTCTATAGCTTCGGATAAGGAATTTGCCTCACTTGTAACTTCATCTTCAAATGATGCATCCTCTTGCAGGTCCCTGCACCAGCATCTGATATCGTATAGCTTTCAGCGATTCAATTCGTGCTTCCCAACGAGTTGCACAAAGTTCTTTTAATGTAAGAGAAGGCCCAAATCAAGGGCGGATTGAAGGGGGGCGGAGGGGGCGACCGCCCCCACCGACAAACTAACCGCCCCCCCCCCGAGAAACTTGCATTAATCCGCCACTGGCCCAAATAATGATGATGCCTCATCTGACTGCGACAGTCTCTCTAACAGTTTGCTCCAACTTTTTGCCGATTAGCTAAAAAACACAAACAATCGCTGAATTGTTCCAAAAAGAGTAACTGTTGGTACTGAGGATTTTGCGGCATCGCTCAGTAGGCTATGACAGATGCATGGTACAAAAAAGGCTCTTTCATTTTGTTCTAATTTTTTTTTTTTCAGTCCAGAGTGTTTCCCTTTTGTATTTGCCCCATTAGTATACTCT
The DNA here is from genome assembly GCA_038373885.1 of Cheiracanthium punctorium. Classification (NCBI taxonomy): domain Eukaryota; kingdom Metazoa; phylum Arthropoda; class Arachnida; order Araneae; family Cheiracanthiidae; genus Cheiracanthium; species Cheiracanthium punctorium. Next base: position 467,006 of record JAWZYV010017627.1, on the reverse strand, counting down.
TGGGCTCTGCAATTAGAAATATCCAAGTCGTACTCCCGTAGTTTTTTTTAAGACGGTTTCCGACATTCCTTTTCCTGAAGTATCTGTTATTTCAGTGAAATGTAGGAAACTTCCGCAAATTTCAATTTTTTGCTCTGTTGTTTCATAAAAATACCTCAAAACAACAGAAAGCTGTTCTTTCCTACTTAAATCGCGTGTGCAGTCGAGAATCAATGCATAGTATTTAGCTGTTTTAATTCTACTTACTATTTCTTCTTTTACTTTATCTCCCATCAGAGTCAATAATTTGTTTTGTATGTTTTTTCCTAAGTATGACTGACACACTTGTTTTCATTTGCCAATACTCTAGATACATATTCTTTCATTACAGGATGAGCAATTAGTTCAACAAGCCCTAAATAATTTCCATTGTTTTTTTTTTTTTTTTTTTTTTTGTACAAAGTTTCATTTGTCCCTCTGAAAGCCATTTGGTTCTGGGCAAAAAATTGTGTTATGGCAAGAAATTGTGTAAGAACATTTTGCCATCGTTCTTTTTCTAGGGCGATTATTTTCTGGTTTTCATTATCGATTGTTTTACCTGTGCTCAGTCACTTTTCCGCCTCTAACCACTTTTCATAGCATTTTAGGTGAGTAGAAGAAGTTTTATGACGATTCAGTACAGTTCCAATGTGCCTCAAGTCACTTTGATCTGATAAAGTTTTATTGGAACTTGCCTCGGTCACCTTTGCAAGCCGACGCGGCAGACAAACTTTAATTTATATTGAATAAAATGTGTTATTTTCCTGAGTTAAAGGACCATATATAAATTTATTAAGTGGCAATTTTTTGAAAATTACGTAAAATAAACTTTTTTTGTGCAAAAACAGTAAAAGATAGCGGTATTAAAATAATATCAAATCTTGAAGCAAATAAATTAGAGGTTTTTACATTTTGATGGTGATTCTATAAAGCGTCTATTGTTGCGTCCGCTACTATATCCCACCAAATCAAATGTTTTCCATGTGTAGAATTAGATGCAGTAGATGTATGTCTTCCAATACAACGTCCTATTTACGAAAAACTATCATCCTCAACATTTCAGGCATGAATTTGACCTTTTTCAATATTGGAAACATCCGGTCTTTGGACTTCCCCATACTTTATCAAACATTCAAAATCACATTTTTCTGTCTAAATTTTCATCTGACTATAAATTAAAATACCGCCAAAAGTCATAAGAATATTGCACATTGCCGACGATAATATTATATGAAGAATGTAAAATAACAAACACAGTGATAATATTGGGTCCGCAAAAAAGTAATTGCGTTTTTTACATGAAATTCAAACTAATCAATTTTCAATCATGAAACCATTCTTCAAGTTCGACCGTAGCTGAGTAACATTCATGATTATAGTCAGAAGAGCAGAGAACAGCCTCTCACTCCTGGCAACATTTCACCTGTCTAACAGAACCTTCAAGAGAAATACTCAATAACAATTTCAAAATTAGAAAGATTTTCAAAATCGTGAGCAGTCGTTTTGCATTTTTCCTTTAAATCATGTGTGCGAACCAAGGAAGTTGTGGACTCACGGGCCATTTGAACCACTGACTAAATATTCTAAATTTTACACCTGATATTCTTAGTACAAAAAACTTTAAGCCTAGAACAGTATTTTCCGTGAAAATAATATTTATTTCTTTTAACTCTCGCGAGCGAAATGAATGAAAGGCGAAAAGTTCGGAACCTACAAATAGCGTTTCTCAATTTGCAGAAAGTCCCTTAAAATCGCGCAAAAAATGAATCGCAATATCTCCTGAAATTATCGCAGAAAATTGGTGAAAATCTATATTTAGGGTAATTTGGAGGTTTTCTTTCGTTTAATAAAGTAGTATGTTGCCATTGAAAAAAACGAAGTTGATGCAGAATTAAATATAAAGACGGCCCCTTATGCAAATTAAATTACTAGAAAATTAAAGTATACGTTATTTGTAAACGAATGGTATATATAACTTTGCAGTCCGACGAATAATGGACGGGACTTTTTTTCCCGCAGCTGTACACAGTGGCGGCTAGTACATCATAATTTTTTATTTCGCCGGTTGCAAGTGTTTTGTTCGCCAAAATAATTATTGTCTACTTTGTGCGATTTACGGTATAATGCGTAAGCACCGAGAGAAGATATTCTCAACACATCGGAGTAGTAAATTCCGCTTAAATTCCTCAAACGCACTTCCAAGGAATGCAAAATACAACGTGAATCTAGTATTTTGGTATATGAGCTGTAACGCAACAATATTACGTCATGAAACGAATAACTTTACACTTTTTGAGATTTCAATTTCCTGGGAATATTTCTCTAGGAGACAGTTGAACCGCGATCTCTAAATAATCACGGGCTAGATATAAAATTAAGAACGTGCTATTTTGAAGATGATAATTTTCTAGAATTTGTAATTTCATTAAACAACAAATTAATCTTTTGAGTACAGTATTAATCTTAAAAATTGAAATTATGAGTAGGCCAAAAGTCCTAATTACTAGATTAGATATTCCTCAAGGGGGTATTGAAAAAGTAAAAGCAGAGTAAGTATTTTTCAAAAAAATATTACTTATTCCATATCTTTTTTCGTACGACCATAGCATTGCACAAGAAAAAAAAATCCGTATACACTTTGAGTTTTAATAATTGTAGAAGAAAACTGTTCCGACCTATTTTATTGCTTTTCGTTGTTCTAAATGAATTTTAGGTATTTAATTGCATATTGGTTTTTACATTTATTTTAATATTAGCAATAAAAGCTATCATTTTCTTTTAGGTGATTTGATTTCTTGTGTTTTATTAACGGAAAATATATAACATTTTATAAACTTTTGATGGAAATTGGAAAAAAAAAGCATTTGGGAAGTGTGATAAAAATTATTGGCAAAAATAGTCGTTGGTATAAATACGTAAGTACCAAAGCCGTAGTTTAGGTGTGCAAAAAATAAAAATGTGATGTGAACACCATATGACTTCTTTGTACGTGGACGCATATTATTCAAATTTATTTAAATTGCTTAAATTTGAAATTGAGATAATTGAATAACATTAAGGGTTTACGATTTCTCTTCAAATAAAAAATATCTCAAAGCTGTGTTCAATTTTAGAAACTTGCTTTTGTCGCCAAATTGGCGTTATTTTTCCCGAATTCTCCAAGCTAGGCGAAGTTGGTGATATTTTGCGGTAGTTGTGTATTATACCGTTGACATGCCGAGCGAAGAGATTACTTGCTAAGGGTTTGTACTCTGCAGTTCCGTTGGTATTGCGCACTCGATAATGCACATCAAAATACCGTATGTTCTGCTATGGAAAAAATTAATCCTGTTTCTTTTAAAATTTATAAATTTTTATGTATGCGGTGGATTTTGAAAATTGATTTATGACTTAAATTAAGCGTTTAACAAAGCATGGGAATAAAATGAAAAGTGTGTGTTATTAACTGCGGAGTTTGCATTAACCCTTTAACGCGCAGTGTTCCCGCTCTGGGAACACCAAACTCTGACGTTTTGACTGTTGCCAGTCACGAAGAATAGATTTGATTTCTACAAAAATAGTTGCGGGTGAGATAGCTCCACGAGAATCCTTTACTTATTAGCACGTCATTTCCCGTAAAAAAAATTGTCACGATTATTTTTAACAGCACTGACATCTGCTGAAAAATGGAAGAATGAGAGAAGAACAGCTGGATAGATTGCCCAATGCTAAAAAAAGGGCAGCCGTTGCTATCGCTCGACTTAACTACCAGCAAGATGGCGGACGATCGAAACCTTTCGATCGTCCGCCATCTTGCTGGTAGTTAAGTCGAGCGGTGGCAACGGCTGCCCTTTTTCCAGCATTGGGAAAGGGTTGCGCCTCAAAGGGTTAAGCGGAAATGTTATGTGTAACGAGATGTCTGGCTGTTCCGCGGTGCTTTTTATTTCTCCATTTGGCTGATCCCCCGCAGTATTTCAATGAAAGAAAGTATTATTTTCTGGTTTCCAGAGAAAACTACGCGTTCGTTGCCACAAAGTGTTGAATTGATTACCTATCTTAATATGAATGTATGAACTCCTTTTATATATTTACTAGCTGAAGTACCCGTTCTTCGCACGGGAATGAATGGACTTTTTGATATTACGATTTGTGGTGATTACTATTCATTGTAATAAACAGATATAGCAAAGTGGATATCGCGTTATATTGTGTCCAATAATCATGCATACCGAATTGCAAGGCAATCGTTTGTACGGTGCAGAAGGCCATGCGGCGTAGCGCAATCTAGTGGCGAGTTTTAGCAAAACGGATACGGCGAAAATATTTTTCGCATTCAGATATCGATGTATACGAATTTTCATGACTATCGGCTGGACAGTCCTGAAGTTCATGTGTTGACGCGACATTTAGTGGCAAGTTATAAGAAAATGGATAGCGCCAAACTCTTCCCCGTGTTCAAATATCTATGTATACCTATTTTCATAGCGATCATTTGCACAGTCAAGAAGTGATACACTGCAGGGCCATCCAGTGGTTCAATAAAGTAATGATTTGCTACAGCGCCGTCAAGTGGCGAGTTATAGCAAAATGGATAACGCCAAAATATTCTCATTGTTCAAATAGCTATGTATACTGATTTTCATAGCGACCGTGTTCAACTATCTATGTATACCAATTTTCATAACGATCATTTCCACAGTCAAGAAGTGATACACTGCAGGGCCATCTAGTAGTTAATTAAAGTAATGATTTGCTACAGCGCCGTCAAGTGGCGAGTTATAGCAAAATGGATAACGCCAAAATATTCTCATTGTTCAAATAGCTATGTATACTGATTTTCATAGCGACCGTTTGAATGGTCAAGAATTTGGCCTGCTGCAGCGTCATCTAGTGGCGAGTTAAAATAATAATGCATTGCAGTGTCATCTAGTGGTGAGTAACATCAAAAGGAACGCAGTTAGAATATATTCTTCGTGCTCAAATGTGTAAGTATAAAAAATTTTATGCCGATCGGTCGAACGGTATAGAAGTTGATGCTTTTCAGCGCCATTTAGCGGCAAGTTACAGCAAAATGGATAGTGAAAAATATTCTCCGTGTTCTAATATTCGCGTGTACCAAATTTCATCGAAATCGGTTGGACGATATTCGCATAGCAAACGGCTAAACGGAATAGAATTCGACGTTCTGCTGCGCCACCTTGTGGCAAGTTAGAGGAAAACGGATAGCATAAAAAGCTTCTCCATGATAAAAGACTTAGATGAACCAAATTTCATGGTGCAACGGTGCTCAACGGTGCTGGAATTTTTCAACCTCATACACTCATACCAACATTCATTTTTATCTATAACCAGTGTCATTATATATCCCAGTCTCAAATAAAATCCAGTTTCAAATCTAAGCCTCGCCAAAGTGCCAACATACGCCATTTTGCAAGCGTTTTTTCAGGAAATCATCCGAAGCATTGACTTAGCAGCAATAATATATGGGAAATGGTTCGACCGCGAAAAAAGTAAAGCAAGCCTTTATTTGAAAAGTTGAATCCCTTAATACAGCCGAATTTTTTAAAATTATCAACTATAACGTGTTTTATTCATCATTACTCCGATGTACTAAATGAGAAGATTTCAATTTTCTGAAATTTGGCGGAATTCCCCCAACTTAAATCAATGTACTCATTTGGCGAGAATTCTGGAGATAGATCAATTGAAATCCCTTAATAACTGCATTATTTCTTCACGGATCATTAAAATTTAACGCTGTATTCTAATAAAACCTTTGCACTTGTTTTCAAAAATCTATTTCCTTAAGCTCTCAATAAAATGCGCCAAGCCGAAGTCTGTGCAAACCGCTAGAACTCACTTTCACAAAATCGGCATTTGAGCCATTTTATTTTTTCGCCAAACTAAAATAATTTACCTATTAACCTCGGAAATCTTCAATTCTTATTATTTTGCGTGTAAAGCATTACATTCCTGCTCTGATTTCCCATGCACACGATATTATAATTAACAAAAAAAAATAACCTTACGAATATAAACTACCAAAAAAAAAATCATTATTATTCTTTTATTTTTACTTTGAGAATTTAAAACATTTTATTCGGCAAAATCGCCACACATGGCAACCACGATCCTTATTTCACACTTTTTTCACTACAGGGGTTACAATTACGGAAAGCTTTTTGCGTGAATAGCATAAAAAATCTCTTAAATTCCGGGAACGGGTGGACTTTCAAAGTTTTAAAGTGGACTACGATTTATTGTATATTATTTTACATATCTGTGCTAAATTTCAGGCCGATAGGTCCATTTTTGTGGATTTGTATACGAACGACATTTTATTCGGCAAAATCGCCACACATGGCAACTACGATCCTTATTTCACACTTTTTTTACTACAGGGGTTACAATTACGGAAAGATTTTTGCGTGAAGAGCATAAAAAATCTCTTAAATTCCGGGAACGGGTGGACTTTCAAAGTTTTAAAGTGGACTATGAGTTATTCTATATTATTTTACATATCTGTACTAAATTTCAGGCCGATAGGTCCATTTTTGTGGATTTGTATACGAATCAAATCCACAAACAAACAAACAAACAAACAGAATTTCATTTTTATTTATAAGATTGCTGTAAATCTATCTACACGCGCAAATGAAAAAGGCAGTATTTATTGGTTTTTGTTCTTATGGCAACTTGGGTGGTATGTAAATATTTGACCAGAAGTATTTTAAGGTAACCCGACCTTAGCGACGCCAACTAGGTAAAAAAAAATTTTGGCGAAAATGTCGACGGTCACAAGTACCGATTTTGCGAATGGCCCAAACAATGACTGTCTATAGACTTTTAATCTTTTGAAGCTGATCATAGAATTTAATGTATTGAAGCTCTTTTGTAGGACTCTGTAAATAAATTTTTGATGCACTTCATTCAAACTTATTTTATTTGAAACTCAGATGTGAAAATTCAATAGTATTGAGGTCTGGAGATTTCTCAGCAAATATAAGATATCGCCAATATGGGTTTAGTATTAACTTCGCAAGGTTTTTTTTTTTTTTTTTTTTCTTTTCCCCGGAAATGATGATTATAGGAAATGATTGGGTACTTACGTATTATCCCGACGGTCATTTCCGCCAAAATTTTTTCTCGTCAAATGAACTGGCAAACTGTTGCCAATCGTATTCCAAACCATTAATAATTTCTGCGCCTGGCATTTATCTTGGTAAAAAATCGCTCGTCTTGGCGGACCGCCGGTATAATACCTAAGTACCAATGATTGATTATAGGATACTTACGTATTATCCCGGTGGTCACTCTCGCCAAACTATTTTTCGTCAAATATGCTGGCAAACTGTTGCCAATCGTATTCCAAACCATCAATAATTTCCTGTGTACGGCATTTATCCTGGCGCAAAAATCGCTCATCTTGGCGGACCGCCGGGATAATATGTAAGTACCTAAAAAGGTAATGAGTCGAAATTTCGTGGCTGCGGAAGGTGCGGTTAAACCCCAAACTCCCCCTCATGGCTAGCTTGCTAAGTACGCCTATGTTGCTTTATTTTGGAATTTAAAGTCTTTAATGATTGTAGATGCGATGTTGAAATATATGAAAAAGAAGAACCAATTACGAAAGAAGAATTATTAAAAAGACTTCCTGGAAAAACTGGCCTTTTCTGTCTCCTAACAGATCCAGTAGATAAAGATGTGATTGAAGCAGCAGGTAAGTTACATTCTGTCAGGAAAATACCGGAAAGCTTTCTATAAAACACACTAGTTTCAATTAATCATATTTAATCGCAGAGTAACTGATAAGTTTTAATCTAATGGCAGTGGCATTTGTCCAGAAGTTGAGACTCTTAATTGATTATGTCTCATAATAGTTCGCTCTTTTATCAAGTCAAAAAGTGCTTTAGGATGTAAATTTAGGTATGAGAACAAGAGAGGTGGTAGGGTGCAGTGAAAGGTTGCTACCAGCTTATTATTTTTAATCGCAAATAAACGTTACGCATTTAAAAATGAATTAACCCTCTGGCTGATCATCCCGCGATTTCCACGGGCAACTCAAATGTAGCAAAATTTGCTCATCCCGCGATTTTCGCGGGCAGGTGCTTTTCTTCCTGTATTGAGGAGAGCATCCCTCGTTTTCACCGTTCAACCAGTGAAATAAATTAGATACAGTTTTAGACGTTTAATTTAGGTTTTGACCAACACATGTCGTTAGTCGTCCACTAAATTGAGGCATTTGAATAGTGCTGTAAAAGTAACGACAAAATGAGTATCCGTATGTATTTGTTACTTAGATGTTCGCTATTCGTTACTAAGTATTCGTTACTCGTTACTTTCGTTACTACTAATAGAATCGGTAATAGGGTGTTATATGTGCCCCATAACAACACATCCGGGACAGTGTTGTTATGGGTATATGCCGCCCATACATAAACCCATAACAAAACATAACCAAAAAGAATTTTTTTAGCGAAGTTGTACAAAGTTCTATTTAGAGCTTATTTTCTCTGATTCATGGGCGTAACTTGGGCTTCGAAACTGGGGGGGCAAAAGTCACTTTAAATGAAAGTCCATGTATGCATGCTCATACACACACACACACATGCATATATATATATATATTATATATATATATATATATTATATATATATATATATATATATATATATATATATATACGACATGCATATATATATATATATATATATATGATTACGACTCAAGCGAATGAAATGATATTACTTAGTGACTCTCTAACCTGTAATATTTTAACAATACATAAAAATTATAACTGCGTTTTCTTTACTTTGGCAACATACTACATCTATTCTGTGTACTCCAATCCTGACGGACTCCTACAATCCTGTACACAGAATAGATGTAGTATGTTGCCAAAGTAAAGAAAACGCAGTTATAATTTTTATGTATTGTTAAAATATTACAGGTTAGAGAGTCACTAAGTAATATCATTTCATTCGCTTTAGTCGTAATTATAGGATGCGCGAACGAATATTTACACATATTCAAATAATTTTCGCAAAATCTCAAAATCTAATCAACATTTTTGAAAAATTTGAAGCCTAGAATTTAAGTTGAGTGACAACCTATCATGTCACCCAATTTCGTTTAATTCCCTGCTGTCTTTATTTCGTGATGCTGGAACAAACATTTTAGCATTTTTAAACGATTTTCACAAAATCTCAAAATGTAATCAAAATATTTTAAAAATTCAACACCTATAAATTAAGATTAGCAACTACCTATCACACCACCAAATTTCGTATTAGTCGTTATTACGCGATGCTTGAAAAAATATAACCGCATTTTGGGAGAATTTTCACAAAATCTCAAAATCTAATAAAAAGTTTAAAAAATTGGACACCTATACTTTATGTTGAACAACAACCTATCATGTGACCAAATTTCATATCATTCGCTTTAGTCGTTATTACGTAATGTGTGAACAAAAATTCACTCAGTTTGAAACGATTTTCGCAAAATCCCAAAATCTGATCGGTTTTTTTTTAGATGCTTATAGTTTAAGGTGACCACCTATCATTTCACCAAATACCATTTTTTCACCTTTGCAGTTATTACGTGATGTGCGAACACAATACGCAGTGTGAAACAATTTTCGCAAAATCTCAAAATCTAATCAAGATTTTTTTTTAATTCGACGCCTATGTTTTAAGTTGAGTGACCACCTATCATGTCACTCAATTTCATATCATTCGCTTCAGTCGTTTTTACGTGATGCTTGAACACAAATTTACGCAGTTTGAAAGGATTTTCGCAAAATCTCAAAATACAATCAGGATTTTTTAAAAATTGGACGCCTATGTTTTAAGTTGAGTGACCACCTATCATGAAACCCAATTTCATATCATTCGCTTCAGTCGTTTTTACGTGATGCTTAAACAAAAAAAGCGTCACGGACAGAATGACAGAATGACAAACTTTTTTTGAGGGTCGCATCGGATTCCGGGTGCTTGAAACGGATAGAAATCGCAAATTTTTGAATTCCAAGAAATGTACAGACAAAGTCTAATTTTATTTATATAGATATACTAGCTGAAGTACCCGTCCTCGACGGGTGTGAATGCAAATTTCCAAAAAGCAAGAACTTTCGTCAGCATTGTAGGAGTACACAGAATGAATGTAGTATGTTGCCAAAGTAAAGAAAGCGAAATTATAAGTTTTATGTATTGTTAAAATATTACAGGTTAGAGAGTAACTAAGTAATACCATTTGATTCGCTTTAGTCGTAATTATGTGATGCGCGAATGAATATTTACACATACTGAAATAATTTTCGCAAAATCTCAAAATTTAATCAACATTTTTGAAAAATTGGAAGCCTAGAATTTAAGTTGAGTGACAACCTATCATGTCACCCAAATTCGTTTCATTCCCTGCAGTCTTTATTTCGTGATGCTGGAACAAATTTTCAGCATTTTAAAACGATTTTCGCAAAATCTCAAAATGTAATCAAAATATTTTTAAAATTCAACGCCTATAAATTAAGATTAGCAACTACCTATCATATCACTAAATTTCGTATCATTCGTATTAGTCGTTATTACGTGAAGTTTGAAGAAATCATCATTGAACGTATTTTGAGAGAATTTTCACAAAATCTCAAAATCTAATAAAAATGTTTAAAAAATTGGACTCCTATAGTTTATGTTGAGCAACCATCTATCGTGTGACCAAATTTCATATCATTCGCTTTAGTCGCTATTACGTAATGCGGGAACAAAGATTCACTCAGTTTTAAACGATTTTCACAAAATCTCGAAATCTGATCGATTTTTTTTAATTAGATGCTTATAGTTTAAGGTGAGTGACCACCTATCATTTCACCAAATATCATTTTTTCACCTTTGCAGTTATTACGTGATGTGCGAACACAAATTTACGCAGTTTGAAATGATTTTCGCAAAATCTCAAAATCTAATCAAGATTTTTTTAAAATTCGACGCCTATGTTTTAAGTTGAGTGACCACCTATCATGACACCCAATTTCATATCATTCGCTTCAGTCGTTTTTACGTGATGCTTGAACACAAATTTACGCAGTTTGAAAGGATTTTCGCAAAATCTCAAAATCTAATCAAGATTTTTTAAAAATTCGACGCCTATGTTTTAAGTTGAGTGACCACCTATCATGTCACCCAATTTCATATCATTCGCTTCAGTCGTTTTTACGTGATGCTTGAACACAAATTTACGCAGTTTGAAAGGATTTTCGCAAAATCTCAAAATCCAATCAGGATTTTTTAAAAATTGGACGCCTATGTTTTAAGTTGAGTGACCACCTATCATGACACCCAATTTCATATCATTCGCTTCAGTCGTTTTTGCGTGATGCTTGAACACAAATTTACGCAGTTTGAAACGATTTTCGCAAAATCTGAAAATCTAATCAAGATTTTTTTAAAAATTCGACGCCTATGTTTTAAGTTGAGTGACCACCTATCATGACACCAAATTTCATATCATTCGCTTCAGTCGTTTTTACGTGATGCTTAAACAAAAAAAGCGTCACGGACAGAATGACAGAATGACAGACAGACAAACTTTTTTTTGAGGGTCGCATCGGATTCCCGGGTGCTTGAAACGGATAGAAATCGCAAAATTTTTGAATTCCAAGAAATGTACAGACAAAAGTCTAATTTTATTTATATAGATATATATATATATATACTATAAATTCGGTCTTGAGCCTCGTCAGGGGAGACCCCCCTGAACTCCCCCTAATTTTTTAGTTCCATTATTGCCATATTAAAATGATATTAATTGACTATGTCATTTTATCTCTCACCCCTTTTTCTTTTTCTTTTATTCTTCCTTTGCATCTATTTCAGCGACTGGAAGTAGGAGGGTTTCCTGACCTTTCCTTGCAAATGCAAACGTGGGTCGATGATAACTGAAGTAACTTATATAATGTTTAGTATCTATCTTAACACACCAAAAATTTTGCTTTTCGTTATTTGATATTGTTGAGAGAGCTTTAGGCGAGTAGGGTTGCTGTATTTCGCCTGGTAAATCTATTGGCGAGTCATCCAGAGTGGATAAGAATCCCAGTCTGTTAGGCTTATGTTTAAAATTATTCTTTTTTCCACTTTCACATTCGGTAGCCCAGTGCTCGATGCGTTTATACCTTTTACAAGTTATTCTTGATGCATCCTTAATTTTATGAGTCGGCTGGCCCGAGTATTTTCCATAATTTTTATTTTTAGACGCAGGTTTTCTAGGAGCAGCCACGAAAGCACCTGAGTCTTCCGCTTGTCTATCATCGTTACGCCTGGCATTTGATTCTGATTATTTCTGGCTTCGGATCGGAAGCTCATCTCTTGATTCCATAGCACATCGGAAATTGTCGAAAGTAGAAGAGAAGCTATATAGCAGCATTACAGTCAGCAAGTCGTCGTCTATTTTAATATCCATTTCTGAAAGTCTGTCCACTATGTCGAAGAATTTTCTCAAATGGTCGTGAATTCCATTAGACGAGTCGGGTATCTTATATTGAATTAAAGATTTCATTAATGCAGCTTTACGAGCAGGTCCTTTAGACCAGCGGCTCTCAACCTTTTAACCTTCGCTCCCCCCTCCCCCAACAAAGGCTAACTTACGATGGCGCCCCCCCCTCACATTTTTCAGCATACATTTAGTTTTTTAATCTTTAATAATGAACATTTAGTCGAACTTTCTACAAAATAATGTTATCAGTAAAGTTTGAATGAACATTTTAAACGAAAATGGATATACACTATCTGGCCAAAAGTATCCGGACACCCAGTGGTATGGACTTGGAGCGTCCTGAGGAACATATTAATATGATGTTGGTCCCCCTTTTGCATCGATGTCAGCCTGCACACGTCTCGGAAGACTTTCACCAATTTTTGATAGGTGGCCATAGGAATTGACTTCCAGGCGTCCATCACAGCTGAAGTGAGTGCTTGCAGTGAGTATGGTCGATTTGGCTGGCTACGTAATATGCGCTCTAATTCGTCTCAAAGGTGTTCTATAGGATTTAGATCGGCGCTCTGAGAAGGCCAGTCCAGTTTTTGAACACCCATTTCGTCAAACCACGTCTGTGCAAGCCTCGATGTGTGAACGGAGCAGTTATCCTGCTGGAAGAGAAATGGGCCTTCCCCGAAGTATTGCCATAGAGTTGGGAGTGCAGCATTGTCCAGAATGCCCACATACATCGCAGAGTTCATGTTTCCAACCACAGGAACTAACGGACCCAAGCCAAACCACGAGAAACACCCCACACCATTATACTGCCACCGACAAACTTGACACAATGCAGCCACGAAAAAAACGTTCGCCGGGCATCTGCCAAACCCAGACGCGTCCATCCGATTGCCAGACTGTGAAGCGAGATTCATCACTCTAAAGAACAGTTTTCCACATGCCCACAGTCCAATGACGGTGAGCTCTGCACCATTGCAATCGATGCATCGCATTCTGTGGAGTGATGTTCGGCTTGTGAGCGGCTGCACGACCGTGAAATCCCAAGTTGTTTAACTCTCGACGAACAGTCCTGCTGCTAATACTAACACCTGATGAACTTTGGAACTCCCGAGAAATTTCCAACAACGAGGACTTGCGATTGTATTTCATTACCCTTTTCAGAGTTCTGCGGCTGCGTTCACTAAGTTTTTTCGGACTACCACTCATATTTTCTTCAGTTTCACTGCCTCGACGTTTCCACTTCACAATTACATCACTCACAGTGGATTTAGGCTTCTGTAGAATATCCGCAATCTCACGAACTGATTTCCCACAAAGGTGGCATCCCACTATACTACCACGATCGAACTCACTTAGCTTCTTGACTTACTCATTGCTTCACAAACGCATACATACAACCAGACAAACCACTACCAACACTTTTATAGCTTTCGATTACGCATCCAATTGCGTCACCCGCCAGAACCACTTTTTTAGGGGGTGTCCGGATACTTTTGGCCAGATAGTGTATTTTTGAATAAAAATGAGAATAAATAAGATGATTTTTTTTAAAACATGCATCACTACTTGCTCTTTGGTTTTTCTCGCTCCCCCCTGCAAACGTTCTGCGCCCCCTTGGGGGTTGCGCCCCACAGGTTGAGAAACGCTGCTTTAGACTGATAGATTTCTCCCTTTTTTCACAGAATCTTAATGGTCATTTAGTGATGACATGTTCTTAAGTTTTGTTTGTAGGTCCAGAAAAACGATCATTTTATGCCTTGTTAAAAAGCCGCTTTTCTTGCAAGGTTTGAAATACATTACAATGAAACTGATTGCACTGCACATTTTCTATTTTCTGTAACCTCTCTTCCCGCGGCGCTTTCTTTAATGTTAGCGACCTGTTAAATTTACAGCATTCTGAGCTCAATGTTCGTGTTTTTCCTTGACTCTGACAGAAAAAATTTTAAAAGTCCAGTACGTTATTTTTATTTACTTATTTATTTATTTATTTTTGAGGGGGGGTGTGTTGTATTGTAAATATTATTTTTAGAAAAGTAATATGGAAAATGATATTTAATAATTTGTGGAGCTGGAACGACTTTTAGCGTGATTTCATTAACCAAAAGCTCGGCATAAGCGGGGGACAGGGGTCGATACAAACAAAAATTGGGTCCGTTTTGTGGCCCTATCACAAAATTACAATCGATTTAAACGGAACCCCTTCACAAAAATACAGTCGATTAAAACTGCCCTTCATTGGCATTTTACCCTACATTTTAATGTGTTTCATCAATTAACAAAAAAAAGTGACTTTTATTAAAATTTGGTTTGAAAATTCACAAAAATAAGTGCTGAAAGTCACAAAATTAAGCATTGAAATTCACAAAAATATGCAGTTTTTACAAAAATGGGACTCTGGAAAATATTCCTGGATCGACCCCTGATAAATTATGTAAGGTTTTCAGTTGAAGATGTTTTCACGAAAAAAAAAAGGGGGGGGGTATATAAATTAGGTGAATGTACATATACTATGTACTAAAGAAAACTAATATTCTGAGATATTATCTTAGCTAGACTTTTAAACGAATTTTTTGAAATGCTAGAAAATAGATGCTAGCAGATCGTTATAAACAATAGCTGTGAAGGTTCCCTTCTGTGCGGAACGTTGCTTCTCCGTATTGCTCGGGAGCAACGCTGTTAGTAGGAAGTAAAAAGGTGATTTGTTGCTGTAATTTTCTAATGCATGTAAATCTAAAAGGGTTAAAGGTATCGAATACTGACTTAGATAGTACTGCAACTAGAGTTTACGTCTCTCACGACGAACCAACTAGAACGGCCCCCTCCCGTGGAACCATAACTTATTTTGGAGCCCCCTACCAAGTCTGGGGCACGTGCCCCTAGTTGCCCCCCTGGCAGCAGATATAAATCATAAAATCGCAGACCGTTTTTTGTTCTCTTAAACTGCGTCGCATTTGAATTCGCAATTAGTCGTCTGTCAAGTCAAGTAAGTTGTGCACGATCATAAAAGTGTATTGTCTCTCTGCTACTGACCTTCAAACACCAAAATTAGGTTATTCACTAAAATATAAATGAGAAACTGGCCCCAACCTGTGACAGGGCAGCAACTAAAGGGGGGTAAGCGGGGACAAGCACCGGGAGACATTCTAAAAGGAATGCCAAAATCAGTTATAGTTTCTTGGGATGGGGCGCGGCTCCATGCGAGGGGGCACACGACCATGGGCGCCCATAAGGGGGGGCAAGGTAGGGCACTTGTTCTAGGTTAATGTCTCATGATGTTAACAAATGGCAAAAACAGAACTAAATTTGTTAAAAGTTTGAAATTTGCCCCCTCTAGAAAATTTTTTTGAAGTTTGCCCCCCCTAGGAAAATTAGTATGGGCGCCCATGCACACGACACTAATTATGGTTTGCCCCGGGTGACATAAACTCTAATTGCGGCATTGCCTGTGAAAATGACCTCCTTTTGCCCACTATTTACAGCAACAGGTCTTTTTTTCTAACGCTGAACAATTGATTTCAGACAAGTTTAAAATCGCTGCCCCTTGATTTTTGCGTTCCTGAGAAATTATCTAGCTTGGCCATTTGGTACAAGCTGCCATCGTTCCTGTTCGGTTGAAAAGCTTCTGTGACTCTATTCTTTTGCAGGGGAATTTTTTTTTCTTTTTAGAATCTGATAGTATATTTGGGTTATAAATGCATGATTTGTGTTCAAAATCATAACTTTGCCCCCTGACTTTTTAGACTAGGGGGGCAATTTTTACAACTGCAGGGGCAATTGCCCCCCCTTGCCCCCCCCAGATTACGCCTATGCTCTGATTTACAGATTGTTTTTATACACATTTATGGTTTTATACAATGCTAAATTATACGAATTACGGAGTGCACATAGAAATCTTCCAAAGACATATGCCATTCTTTTTTTTTCTCAACCCCCCCCCTTTTTTAAATTCTGAACGCTGGTTTAACCTGTTCATTCTTATCATAAAAAGTGTAAAGGAAAGCTTGTGACTCGTGTTTTTTCTGGGAGCGGGTTCTCGAATACTGAGATCCAGGGATTGGGCCACATATATTAAATTCACAGGGCAGGGATCTCAGTATGATATCAACTACTTTGCGTCTCTACAAGCATAATATCTTTATTATTTGTGAGTTCTTATTTCATATCAAAAACTTCTTTTGCTGGACGATTTTTCGAAGTAAATTAAAAATTACCATATTTTAAATTAAAATTGTTTAATTTAGTGAGAATGATCTATTTTTAAGATATTTCCAGTTCTATTTCTGCACTTTTGGGATGAAAGGGGTTAGCCCCTTCTGTGGGTGCATATATGAGAGCATTCTCTAAGCAAAAATTATCACTCCTTTCCAAGGCCGTAGCCAAGGGGGGGTTTTGGGGGTTCAAACCCCCCCCGAAATTTTCAGTCACATAACTTACTGTTCGTAGAAAAAAAAATTATCCCTTGTATCGCCAATTACGATTATTGCACTTCAGTTCATTCAAACCGCATGTAATTTTTTACTTGTGTTTCTCTGAGGATCGCAAAGTGATAAATTTCACTTAAATATGCTACTCTTTTCTCTGTACGTTATATGCATACCTGTCTTCTGAGTATGGCCAAAAGGAAATGCAATTTCCGTGGCACTTGCAAGCAGAATTTCTCATTCTCATCAAATAATTCTTTAAATAAACAGCGTTTAATGTATCATAGTAGTAGGAATTTGTGAAGGTGGTAGCAAAAATGTGCCCTAAGTACACTATCTACGGCTGCTTTATTTACACAATTTTACACAGTATTTACATTTCCCATAATTAGAATGCAGTATGATCGGAGCAAAAGCTCACATTCGTCTCAATGCTTCTCCACATTGGTTCTCTCTCTTCTTCTTTCACCCCCCCCCTTACACGTAGAGAGAGACAAAAAAGAAATATCGTAAATAAAAAAATTTTTCTTTCCACAAAAAAAAGTGAGTCATCTCTCGATTCCATCGGAGATCGAAACACGAAACAGTTTCACAGTATCGTGTTTATGACCTCTATAAATAAAAAAGTCAGAGTGATAAGTTTGTGATTTTTGGAGTTTGGGACATGTAGGCTCCAGTCTCGACCCATGTGGACCGGGAGGGAGATCCTACGTTGCATTATTCACGTAACCAGTCCGCTACTCCTTAGAATAAAAAGAGAGTGGCACTGCGGACAGCAGGAGTAAAAAAAAAAACATCCGCTGCCTGGCTAGTGTCGCCCCTCTCGAGTCAGCGCCCTAGGCAGTCGCCTAGTTTTCCTTATGGTCCAGCCGGCCCTGCTCTGTCACACAGTGCTTGTCATTCTTTAAAGGCTGTACTGACACAGAGTTTCGCTACGCCGATAGGATATTGCTTACATAGCACTTTCAATTTGGATGCATTATTTTCGCGTTTTAAATAAAAATGAAAAACACAAAGCTGGAGATCATACTTTGTTTAATTTTAATTTCAGTGTGCTGAAAAAAGTACCATATTAAAACATAAAACTTGAAACCCCCCCCGAAAAATTTTCCTGGCTACGGCCTTGCTCCTTTCATACAAAAAGAATGGTTGCACCGGACTATGCGTATTCCATGAGTTCATGGAATAAAATGTACCATAAAATAGGGCAGATGGCCCCCTAAACGCCGACATTTTAGAAACATACTGAACTTTATTGAATTATTTTAATAACAGTGGCTTACGCAGGAGTGGGCATAGAAATCCCGGGTAGCTCCCAATTTTTTATATATATTTTTAAAAATTACTTAAAAAATGTGTTTAGGTTTCCATGCTAAATATTTTTTTTAGTTCCAAATAATATTTCAAATAATAAAAATGTGTGAATTCGTTTACTTTATAAAAATATATTTTTTTTAAAGGTGTATTTAAATAATTTGTTATTTATTACTCATTTCGATTCTAGCTAAAAAAAAAAGAAAAAGTTAAGTTCGCAATCCTGCTTCGGAACCACCCTGAAAGAAAGAATTCTGATTGCACCACTATTTAGTACTAAAATGTTAGAAAGCCCGAAATTAGCACCCCTTACTAACGTGCTTCTCTTATATGTATTGCTCCTCTACAATTATAAGAACACCCCCCTCCCCCCCCGCAAAAAAAGAGTTCAACTGCGCATAATAACATACTATACACCGGATCGTATCCCCCCATTGTACGACCCATATCAATAGAGCAGCAGATACTATTCCATCTCCATAACTGTAACGAACATACGGATTCTTCCAAACCTCATCAAAACGATTCCATTCGGCGCGGCACAAACGAATTGCAACCAGAACATACTACTCCTCAAATACCGAAACTGATTTTTCCCTCCCAACAGCGAGAATCCACAATACTTCCGGTATCTAGTAACGGAAAGGAACATACTATTACTCAAATACCGAAATTCATTTTCTCCCGTTCGAAGTTCGAACCTGGTCGATCCGAAATGCAAACTCGAAAGTCATTTTCCCCATTGAAACCGCGATCCGATATCCAGTAACCCCAGTAACAAATAACGCCTCGCCTGGCAGTCTGTATTCGAAGTTCGAAGCTGCTCGATCCGAAACATCTTCGGATCGAGTACGTAACGATATCAACCGAAAAGTAACAATTCGTTACTTCGAGTCTGAGTGATTATCCGTATCTTAGTACCGAATACATGCGGTTTGCTTCAGCTCTACATTTGAAGGTAATACTCGGTATGTAATGCTCTAACTTCACTTGTTTGCCGCCTTGTCTAATCAGAAATGGCTGGTAGAAATCGTTCAGCAATTGACAGAGTGTATATTACGGATGATTTATGAGATTCTGAAAGAGATTTTAGTTTTGATAGTGATAGTGATTTAGATTTTTTGGACTGCTCCTCAGACGGCGATGAATCTGACCATGATTCAATCAACCTGCAAAGCGTTAGGCGGTGGTGCATTTTCTTATATTATGTAATAAACGGAAATTAACTGTAATTCAATTGAAATTTATTTAAAAAAATTTTTTTATGTAATAACATCTGAAATTGGTTTTTCTGAAGCTTAGTTTCTCATGATAAAAATCTATATTAAAAATCTTTTCTAGAAAGAAAAAATGCACGTTTCAATTCTCCAATGTATATAGATTTGAAATATGAAAAAAAAAAAAAGAAAACCACAATTTTTGAAGCGATTTTGGTCCAAAAATTGAGCAGTCAGAGGGTTTCAATAAATCTCTTTTAAATAGCAAATCGAATCGACGCCATTTTGATGTCACGAAATTAAGGTTGAATTAGAAACACAGTACAATTTAAAACTTGTGACATCAAAAAAATATATACACTCCAGATTCCGCATTCAGGTATCGCTTTGCGATTTGTTCCTGATACCCCCTCATGATGATGAGAAGCTTACGGCATACATTTAAGGAAATATTCAGAACAAATCGGAATAAAGAAATTTGGAGAATTCTGTGTCTATTGCGACAAGATGGAGAACGCATTCACTTCCAAAGATTGCAAAATAGAATGTGAAAGGAATTTCTCCTGACCAGGGCTTAATTTCTTGGCAAAAAACTGCCAGAGCCCCGATATTCTCTAATAGTTGATGCTCATACTCAGTAGCATACTGTAAACCCCCGAGACCCATGCAATACGGGAGTCTGTAGAACATTTTGTTAATATAATGATAATTCAAGGATTTTCCCATGAAATAATATTGGGAATATTTCATTATTTCACGAGACAGTGAAATGAAATAAAATAGTCTGAAATTAGTATAAAGAAATCTGAACAATGCACAATAGAAGACCCGAAATCTGTAAGTTGGTCTCAGAACTTTCGGATCGTTTCGAGGTGAAGCGAGTCCCGACTGGCCAGGCCGCTAAACACATGGCCGCTACGACATGAAAAGGGGGATTTTTGAGTTAATGTACTGAGATGTGCTCCGGAGTGCACTATTCACGAGCTCCGCTGGGTTTTGCCTAATATGTAAAAACTCACTCTGGAAAAAAAAAAAGTACAGGAGCTGAGCTCTAGTGAGCTCCTATGCAAATTCAGCCCTGCTCCTGACACCTGACAGTTTCACGAACCCATCTTATAAGTATGCTCTTAAGTCATTTACGATTTATAAGCTTCGTACCATTAATGAAGATAAGTGGGTAGTCATGTTTTTATACTACCTATTTACATTTAAATATTAATACAGTGTAATTTTATTTGTATAGCGCTAGGTCAAGTAAAATCTGTGCAATCGGAAAAATAACGTATACAATAACTTGATGCAATTTGATAAACTTTACAGGTAGCGAGTTGAAAGTTATTGCGACAATGTCTGCTGGATATGAACACATTGATTTGAATGCCTGCAAAAAAAAGTAAAATTTAATATAATACTATAGTTAAGTTTAAACTGATTACCAATTTAAACTGCTATAAAATGCTTTCTCTGGGTGGAATTTGTTTTTGGAAATACATTCATTAAAGTACTATCTACGAGCTTAACTGGGTATCTAAGTATTGCCGCCTACTAATAGTCCGGGAGCCAGCTGCCATTTTGGGGTCATCATCGCAAAAATCTGAAATTTTTTACTTTGGTTCATTTTATATTGTAAGTAAAGAAAATGAACGTTCGCTGACTGAGTAGCGGTGGGTGTAGCCGCCGCCCAAACATGTAAAATAATTAAAAAGTAATAATTATAATAAAAAATTTGATATTTTGTACATGTGTTTATCATGTTATATACAAATGGAAAAAAAATAGTCAGTTGACTTTATAGCGGTGTATTTATTATACGTCAGCTGCCGATAACGATCTGCATTCGGCTGTATAGCGGTATAGCGGTGGATCGTATGTCAACAAGTAAAGAATACCCGTTAAGTAAAACAATAATAAAAAAGCTAAAATTTGGTGAGGTGACAGTTAACTTTATCAGTTTTATGAAAAAAATAGTTCGCTGAGTTTTTAGAGGTGGAAAAGTCCTCAGCTGGCCATTGAAAGTTGCAGCGTCTTGCTAACCGTACAGGCGTCTGCTGTATTTCACTTGCATCAGCTGATCACTTTTACATCGCGAAAAATTCAGTGGACAACACAGTCTTTCAGGTAACTCGTGTTCAACCGCTGAGCAAAAAATAAATTACACATAACTTGAGGTACGAAATTTTCGTCTTTACGAAATAAATGCAAATTTAAGCGAAATTTTCTTCGATATTTACATATAGGGGAAGGTGGCCCAAAATGATTCCCTCAGGGGAAAACTTGCACAAACAATAAATGGAATATTTCAAAATTATAATTAAAAAATTGTGGTCTACAATAAACGCAGAAATGAATTAATTTAATGGGGAGTCATGCATTTTGAGAACGTTTGAAGGGCTGACATGATGACTAAGGCCCGGTACTGGAGTTCCTTCAGTCGATGGATCATTTTACACGGCAGTATGGCTGCCCACTTTAGTTCATAATACTGGAACTCGCCGAGAAACATATGCTAAATAAGTGCAATTCACATCTAAAAACATACGCTGTTCAGTCAACCAAGTCATATTTCGGTAAATATTGTATTTCTAAATAAATAAGAAAGTTAGTGCTTACCTCGTAACAGATATGATAAAATCCAGTTTTTGAAGAATTATACTCAGACACGTAATACACCGATCGCTTAAATATCGCCATCGCTTCTTCTTGACTTGGCACAACTAGTTTATGTGCTATCCGATAAGTAGCGCGACCTGTATCTAAGAAAACATATTTGGATCGTTTTGCCCGCTGGATTATTTTGGGCCACCTTCCCCTATATTTTTTCTCATTGTCATGTATTTTTATTATATAATTGAGAGTAAAAAAAAAAAAAAAAAAAAAAGATTTAGATATATTCAGCCGACGCGCTGTGAGACGCCCCATGAAACATTAAAAATTGATAGATATCAGAAACCAAGAAAGCTGAAGCTTACTAAAGCAGTTCGTATAAAAGTTACCTGAATTTTCCGCGATGTAAATGTAATCAGTTGATGCAGTGAAATAGTACATCAGGCGCCTGTGCGTGTAGCAATAAGCTGTAACTTTCAATCGCCAGCTGACCACTTTTCTACCAATGAAAACTCAGCTGAATACTTTTTTTTTTACCCTAAAACTGATAAAGTTAACTATCACTTCACCAAATTTCAGCTTTTTTATTATTATTTTACTTAACGGATGTTCTTTACATATTGACGTATAATCCACCGCAATGCAGTCAAATACAGATGATCGTCGGCAGCTGACATATAATCCACCGCTATAAAGCCAGCTGACTATTTTTTTTTTTTTTTTTTTTTTTGTATACAACAGGGGTTCCCAAACTTTTTTTTCCCCCGGCACCCTTGTCAGGCTAAGAGGATTTCGCGGTACCCTTGTCAGGCTAAAAGCATTTCACGGCACCCTTTTCAGGCTAAAAACTTTCGCGGCAGATTTCCTTTAAAGCAATATGAATATGAATGTTAGAAAGAAGCAGTTTGGATGCATTTTACGTTAATTTTTGTTTGTTTGTTGATAGGGCTAAGTATCAAGAAAGCAATCTCTTGGGAAAGGGATATAGAATTTTTACAATACCCTCATTTCAGAGAGTTCCTATAAAAGAGAGGCTACAGAACATTCTTGAACTTGACTGAAATATTTTTGTTTGAGCCCACTTAGTGATCGGCTTGGCTCACTTTCTTGGGGATACCGGTTCAGAGGAAATTATTTGATTATACTCCACCAAAACGCTTTTCTTGATTATCTCCACGGCACCCGTGACATACTCTCGTGGCACCCTAGGGTGCCGCGGCACCCAGTTTGGGAACCTCTGGTATACAACGTGGTAAACACATGTACAGAGTTTCAAATTTTTTATTATAATTATTATTTTGAAATTATTTTACACGTTTGGGCGGCCGGGGCGGCTGCACCCACCGCAAATTAGCCAACTGACGTTCACTTTTGTTATATGTATAACTAAATGAACTATAGGACGAGATTTCAGATTTTTTGTTAATGGTCATCGAAAATGCCAGCTGGCTCCCGGACTATAAATAGCACCTACCACAACACACATATAATGATTTATATATGTAAAATTTATAAAATCTGAATTAAGGATTTTTTTCAAAAAATAGATATGTATGTAACCGACTAATTAGATTCTTGTAGTACCTTATATGGCTTCCTTTTCGAATCCCTATTGGATTGAGTAATTCTTGCTCGGCAAAGCAAGCTTTAACTACCATAATGCACATTGCATGATTTTTGGTATTCTTTAGAATAAGTCTCACTTATACAAACCTGAAATGAACATCATGATATCATTACTTATTATTATTAGCTTCACACCTTCTTTAGAGTATTTTCCAATATTTTTGGATTCATCTGTGGAAATTGCAATTGACTATTATCTGATAGAGGAGAAATATTTTGTCGTCTTAAAATCAATCATTTGTGATGAAATTAGAATATGTTTAATCAATAGTCTTTCATACAGATTTTAACAATATGGTTGTTTTACAGTATGTACATATCAAAACATATTTACATTTAATTTAGCACAATAGCTAATCAATTTAACGAATTAACTGGGCTTCTATTGCCCCTACAAATCTGCTGACCATACAGCACGAAATCCAAGCGAAGAAAAAAAGATAGGGAGAAAGTATGTAAACACAGGAGGCGTTCTAGTCTTGGCGTGTTATCGCCCAAGCAGGTGCATTTTAGGACGTAACAGTTGTGAAAACTGAAATCATGAAGGAATCGTGTGAATGAAGGCTAACTTTTAGAAAAAAGGATGATATTGCGATTGGTCATATTTCAAACGACTCATATGTGATATATGTTGTTGAGGGGTTACAAAATGAATATCTCCATCGAAAATAGTGTCTGTATCATTTATAGTTCTGCTGCAGGAACACTCAAAAAAATTTCATCACATTACGGTCAATGGCAGTTTTAGAGACATTCAGCCATTTCAAGCACAATACCGTCCTACCATATACTTAGCTAATGGTCCGACCACGGTCACGGGCCTCCCCCAAAAATTACACCAAAAGTCGCCAAGCTTGGCGACTTTTGGTGTACGTGTGTATGTATTTAACTCTCATATCTTAAAAACTATTAGTCGTAGAATGTTGAAGTTTCATATATAAGATTGGTGTAACATCTAGTTGTGCATCTCGATTTTTGGTTTCAATCTACTGGAGAGACAGGACGACTCAAAAGAATTTCAATACATTAATGTCTGTGGGCATTTTCAATGTATTACTTCTGTAGTCAATCATTGTTTGGCCCATGCCCAAAATCTCGCCCTTTGTCATTGGCGAGTTTTGCCGAAATATCGCCAAATTTGGCGTCAAAAATAATTTTGTATTACGCATAACTCAAAAACTTTTCGTAGTAGAATGTTGAAATTTTGTATTTAGAACAATTGTAACATCTAACTCTGCATCTCTTTTTTTGATTGCAATCGACTGGGTAAATTATTTACAGGGTCACTCAAATGACTTTAAATACATTAAGGTGTATGGGTACATTCAATTCATTGAAAGTCTGTGGTCAGTTACTGCTTTGGCTATCCCCAAAATCTTGCAAGCTATCTCAAGCTTGTCGGCTTTTGGCAAAATATCGCAAAATTAAGAGTCAAAAACAAATCTTCCAAATTGAACCCAGCTTAGCGATATCGGAAATATTTATCTAGAAATTGCTAAACCTTAGTATTACTGCAGCACTTTATCTCTTTCCAACAAAATAAGTTAAGAGGAAATGCGCCGAAAATATTTTTGGTTTAATAGACGTGCAAGGAAGGCATGAGTTGTCCATATTAGAATTTTTTCAGAATGATAAATAAGGGTAGAACAATGATTATCGATCAAAAGTTAATTTTATTAAGAGAAAAGGGGTACAAAATGTAATGTAACAAATTCGCCAGAAAAAATCACAAACATTTTTATCCTTGTCCTCCTGACTGTGGATCCAGGAAGGAGGAAGCAGGGAACCCTTGTATAAAGTGAGTTTTTCGATAATGATGACATATTCCATGCAATTCTGAACTGATATTCAGTATTTATTTGTACTCTCTGTAAAAATGGAAAAAAAATTCCTGGATCTTTTACGTTCTTCCAATACGTTTGGAAGATAGTACGTGCACACATCTGTTGTTTTAATAATTTGGCATCGTAGAAGAAACAGGTTGCACCAGACTCTCATTTATCCTTTAGCAATGTTTCCATGCATAAAACAGCGCCATCTTACATGTTAAAAAGAAAAATATCGGAGAGAGAGAACAGATTTATGAAAAATTTATGCATATCCTTCATGACCTCGACATACAATGCATGATTATAAAAATTTTTGTGAATTTTTTCGTGCATAAATACCAGTTTGTCAACATAAATTAACAATATAAATGTACCTAATAATGTAACAATATAAATGTAAAAGTTTTTAAAAATCCAATATCAAAGAGATGTTTTCAATATGAAAACGAAAATACACAGCGAATTGAATCACATATCTGTCTTACACATTAGGGATCCATATCTACATGATTGAGGCAGTGACTGTTAACTTGCTGCCAAAATATGAAGGGGTTTGGTAATTCGCAGGTTGCATATCACCACCTTTTCCTCGTATATGACGTGCTTAACATATATAGAGGAAAGACATGCCAGGCATGTAAATGTCTGAATGTACGTATATGTAGTTGATGAGATGACCATCCACGGGGTAGAAAGGTACAGTTGCAATTTGTCGATCTTTGGACAAACAGCTTGGAAAAGCTGGTATGAACATACCATTGTCGGTTTCCCCAATTCGTACGCATGTGTTGTGCCTTGATTTTTTTTGCACGCATTCATTAGCGTATTGTTGCTCTGGTGCATGTTTCAGTATGAGATATTTTCAGAATAGCTTGCAAAAGAATACCCACTAAAACATTTTGTGATAAATTATATCTAAAGAGAAAGTATATTCATAGGCTAAAAAGTAAAGTCCAGTGTTTAATACCTTACTTATCATTCATGAATTTCGTTAATAAATTTAAACTAAATTTTCCATGATATATTTTGTACCATAAAAGTACTAAATATCAGTTAGAGTAACTCTGAAACACAATATCACTTAATATTAAATAATAAAATATTTGACAGAAAACTTTGAAAATGTAAATATTATTTTACCTCTTTAATTTGATTGAAACTAGTGTTTTATTTCCAATTCTCAAGGACAGTTTGTTGTTTCAGAAAAATCCAGGTTAGTCATACTCCAGATGTATCATCTGACTCTGTAGCCGAATGGACGGTAATGCTTATGCTCTGCGTTGGAAGAAACTTTCTAGAGGCAGCTACCGCCATCGAAAAGTAAGATATTGAATTTGAAAATTCAAATACCGTGATTGTTTATAGCTAAAATATATTTTGCACTAAGGAGATTTTTCCTGAGATTAATGATAGCGTCTCATTAAATGCCTCTTATTGTATGCTGCTGTGCTTGATTTATTCCACTTGGTCTTACTGGAAGTTAGACTAAGTTCAGGAGGCAATGAAGTTTCACGAGGTCTTACTGAAGGTGGGACGTAGTATTACATCTTCTCTTATGAACTCTAAATTTATTCAATAGGTGAGAACAAGTTTGCAAGGAATAATACTTTGCAGTCTTTAAGATTTTCTCCTTGTTGTTCAAAATAAGATTCTTATGGTATTTGCTTGAGTCTTTTAATAGTAGTCTGGATGGCATGTCTGTTGTGGGGTTCGCCAGCATGACACACGGTTTGGTCTTGATTAATATTTTATTTTACCAAAATACTAAGATTATATACAGTACTTTTTAAAATATTATTGTCAAGCAAAGAGCACCTCTGCTCTCTCGCACGTCTT
Organism: Cheiracanthium punctorium; assembly: GCA_038373885.1. Lineage (NCBI taxonomy): Eukaryota > Metazoa > Arthropoda > Arachnida > Araneae > Cheiracanthiidae > Cheiracanthium > Cheiracanthium punctorium. The sequence continues at coordinate 439,672 of JAWZYV010017627.1, read as the reverse complement.
ATAGCCGTCTGCAAGAGTAAGTGGAGCTTGGGTTGTTAGCCGAGGGATTTCATTATATTTCATTCATCATCTTCGAGAATAGAAGAAGTATTTTCATGATTAAGTTTATGAAGATCCGAAAGGGCTTAAAAAATGCGAGTGCATAGTTCATCAGAGGGTCATTCCACGTCAGATCGAACAGTCCAGGTCACCATACCAACTCGGATTTTTCTCAAATTTTATATAGATGATTTATAGGCTAAGACATCAACAAATCTCAATTTTGAAGGTTCTACGATAATTAATTACCGAGAAATTAATTATGCAAATTTTTAAGTTTTCTGCAAGATGCGCCAACTTTTTTCTCAATTCCTTAAATAACTCCTTACCTGTAAAAGTTACTGAAGTGAAAATTGGTTTCTAGGAGTAACTTTTTACGCTAATTCCAAAAATGTTATCGAAATTTGCGTATCTTCCATAGTTTATGCATGAGCACTGCATTTGCTAAAAAACATCATGAATTTTTTTCGGCATGTCTGATCACAGACATGTTTTAAATTTTTATATGTTGTTAAGATGGAATAATCCTACATCCCAAAAAATTTTCATCTTGGCTTTCTGCTCAGGAGCAGAGAAAAAAAATTGTATGTATGTACCTATATATGAGGATTTTCATATGCAGCATTTATGCGTAAGATGAGAAAATTCAGAAGCGTTAGTCAATTTTCCTATGTCTTTTAAATTGATATCAGAAGTTTAACTACTAATCCAGGCATTTGCAAAAACTAGAAAATATATCAAAGTGCTTGTATCGGAAAACGTAAAACAAACAAACAACAAAAAATACCTGTTTAAAATTTATTTCTTCGGCATATATGTAAAAAACAGACAGAACTTTCCGGTAGAGCTAATATATATATATATATATATATATATATATATATATATATATATATATATATATATATATATATATATATATATATATATACACAACACACATCCAAAACATTATTTTTAGTTGCGAATATACCTGAGTATTGCACCCATATCTGATTTTAATTTAAAATTATATAAGTGATGTACAGACATATTTCTCTTCTTAAGAAATTGTATACGATAAATAATATGTTGAACTAAGCTTATTAAACAGAAATGGAAATACGACAAAATAAGAAGAATAAAAGCTATTTTACAAACAGAAAAAAACTATTTTATAGCTGACTTGAACATATTAAATGCAACAGTAATTTTTTTAATTGTATCACTGTCAAGAGAATAATGTCGTCCAGTGCTACCTGTCAATGAAGGTGCTGGTGTCACACATAACACATGCTCAAAAGGAACAAAACAACTATCCTCTCTAGAAGGCCAGAATAGCACATTAGTCTACTGTTTCAGCTGCAATATTTTCTTTAAGATTTCTTAAATACAATGATTGGGATTTCGTAGTGAAATGATGTATTGTTGCTTGATCTGCTGCTTTGCACAACTCTTTCGTAAATTCTTCAACTGTTGATGTCAAATTAACTAGTTTAGATTGTCCATTGTGAACCCACTGTTGATAGGCAATATTGTCATCAGGTTCCACGTCATTTTCATTAAATGTATCCAGAATAAACTGCTCCAAGGCTTCAGACCCAGGACAATTCTCACATCTGTGGAGCATACAATTTCTTGAGTCAACAGAGCATACTATAAAGGAGAGGAGGCTTCTGTACTCCATTTTCGTCGGTAATGCTGCAGACAGTAGCTTCAAGTTTTGATGAGTCTCACAAACACATACCGAATGAACTCCGCGGGCAGTGACAGTAACACACCAAGGTGGTCGTAAAGAAGAAAATTTTGACAAACCGATTTTTAGTTGCGGATACCTTTCTTGGAAAGCCAAATGCAGTTCCTTTAAATTTACAAAAAGTAGTCGCTTTTGCATGAGAATTCTTGTGCCAGTTTCAGAATCTCTTACCGAAACAAATTCTTTCTTTCCAGGACACATTCTGGAAAATTCATCATCTTCGTAAAACTTTCTTACTTTTTCAGCTACCTCATTGGAAATAGATTTTCCTTTTACTTTTTCAGGTTCTGCCAAAATACCATGATCCTTTTTAAGCTTTCTAGCCTTATTGGCCATGTAAGTTGAGACACCAAATTCATAAGCGGTCTTCTGACAGCTCCAACTACTCGGTACAAGAGTTAATAATTTCAAAACCTCTTGTCCAGATGAGATTTTACACTTTTCTTTCAAAAGTTCAATGATGCAGTCTAAATCTTTACAGTCAGTACACTGATTTTCGTTTGATTGATCCAGAGTCTCTAGAGGAACATTTAGCTCTGTTGCAAATTTCTTCTGCAATAGTGAACATGCCTCTGCTGATTTTCTTTTTCCATAACTTTGACGTTTTTTTTTTTTATTAATCCCGTGCAACTTGACAGGCGTGCATCCAAGATTTAAGATACTTATATTCAAACTTTCAGTGCCTTCTGGTATAAAAAGTTCCTGAGGTGCACTTTCAGTCTCAAGATTCCCAGGTTTTGAAATAGTTTCATTGAAACTTCCAGTGCCTTCTGGTACAGAAAGTTCTTGAGGTGTACTTTCAGATGCCCAGGTTTTGAAATAGTTTCATTGTAGCATGCTTTAGTTCCTGTTATTCGAGTTCGACACTGGGGACATAACTTTTGCCCTAGTTTAAGATTGCTGTGTTCTTTTGCAAATTCCGATGACACAGATCTCAAACTCTTCTTGATGCGTCTACTATGAGACTGAAATGGATTACAACAGTACCTTTGAAGTTGATCATATGATGAAAGCAACAATTTTTCATGGTGAAAACAAATAGTTGTATTATTATTAAGTTGCTCACTTTGCACGTCAGACCTCAGTGCAATTAGTTCTTTTTGCTCTTCTGTAAAACTATCCCATTTAAAAAATCCCGTTTGCCGTGAATAACTGGTTACATGACATTTATTCTGCAATATATCACCAAATGTGCAATTTGACAATGTGCCTGACATCGCTATGCTACTTGCTGTGAAATACAAATTTAATACAGTATACAGTAAAACCTATTTTAAATTGCTGTATCCATCCACAAAACTAGCCAAAGCACAATTTTGTTCGCAATCTGTTAAAGGTAAATAAGTACTGTAACTTACAGGAATTCAATTCTTTCAACAAACTTTGTTCCTTCTATTGACTTGAATGTCATACAGAATTCAAAAGATTTATTGGTTGATGAATGATTGCCAAAAACAGCAGGATTAAATTAAAAATAATTCTAAATTTTAATTTTAGAATTCTTTTTAATTTAACACTGCGTGTAACATGCATTTTTTGTTGTTTGTTTGTTTTACGTTTTCCGATGCAAGCAATTTTACGTATTTTCTAGTTTTTGCAAATACTTTGAGTAGCAGTTAAATTTCTGATATCAATTTAAAAGACACAGGAAAATTGACTAACGCTTCTGAATTTTCACATCTTACGTATAAATGCTGCATATGAAAATCCTCATATATAGGTACATACATACAATTTTTTTTCTCTGCTCCTGAGCAGAAAGCCAAGATGAAAATTTTTTGGGATGTAGGATTATTCCATCTTAACAACATATAAAAATTTAAAACATGTGTCTGTGATCAGACATGCCGAAAAAAATTCATGATGTTTTTTAGCAAATGCAGTGCTCATGCATAAACTATAGAAGATACGCAAATTTCGATAACATTTTTGGAATCAGCGTAAAAAGTTACTCCTAGAAACAAATTTTCACTTCAGTAACTTTTACAGGTAAGGAATTATTCAAGGAATTGAGAAAAAAGTTGGCGCATCTTGCAGAAAACTTAAAAATTTGCATAATTAATTTCTCGGTAATTAATGATAGTAGAACCTCCAAAATTGAGATTTGTTGATGTCTTAGCCTATAAATCCTCTATATAAAATTTGAGGAAAATCTAAGTTGGTGTGGTGAACTTTTTCCAGTTTTTTGTTTGATTTGACGTGGAATGACCCCAGATTTACCGGAAGCGTCTAGATTCAGGTAAGTACAAATAGTGTTGGAGTTTTAAATTGGTTGGTGGAGTTTTAAATTTTTCGTTGCATAGTCTTTTTATTTTTCAAATTGAGATTGTGAGGTAAAACCTGAAAAATTTCGCAGCCGTTCTCGAGTATTTCTATCAAATTCAGCATATTCGAAAACAACACTATTCAATAATTTTACATCTGCCGTGCTTCCCGTCTTTAAAAAAATTCGCTATATGTGGTATGTCGTTGAGAATCGCCATTTTTGAATAATGTTTTATTTCAAAAGATAGAAAAATTTATATAGGTAGTAAAGCCTACCTGAATAATTACGTAGTCCAGCGTCCAGAATTGCTTCACCCAAGTGCGTCATAAAATCTATAGTACCGTCGCGTCGAAATTTTTTTTTTTTTTTTTTTTTTCAATTCAGATCCCGGGCAAGCTCCCAAATTTTGTGGGGTTTGGTCTGGGGGTTTGTGGGGTTTGACACACGGTTTGGTCTTTATTAGTATTTTATTTTACCAAAGATTATATACAGTACTTTTTAAAACATTATCGTCAAGCAAAGAGCACGTCTGCTCTTTCGCACGTCTTGAGCCGTCTGCAAGAGTAAGTGGCGTGGGGGCGTTAGCCCAGGGATTTCATTCCCACACTATTGGTAGTAAAAGCACCAAGTCTTTCTGTTACATCATGGTTATATAGGAGGACTATCCCATATTAGCTGGTTTGTAGTTTTTATTCTAAGGATTAAGATAATAATTTTCTATACTCTCACTGATTTGTATTCGGTTACTCAGGTGCTTGAGGTTCAGTCACTGCAGCTGAATAGATTCAACAGCTGACAGATATCCACGGAAGCGGTTTTAGATTTAATAGCATTAAGTACAACTTCATCTCTGTTCTATAGTCGGTAATATTTTAAGAGCTGTATTTGGAATCTGAATTAACAAATCAAGAACAAGTTGAAATAGGTATCCAGCTGAAGCATGAACTTTTTCCTAGTTTGAATCCTGAGTTTAGTTTAGAAAAGGATTTTAAAAGCAAATCTTCCAGAAGACTAAAGAGAGCTAAGAATTGATCATACTGGTAATGATTATTTACCAGTATTGGTACGCAGGCATGGGCAACCTTTGGAAAGTTGCGAGACAAACTTTAGAATGTTAGCGAACTCGCGGGCCGTATAATTAGGATTTGTATGGGATTTTGAATGGTTTAAATGGGATTTTGATATGTTCCGCAGGATGGTTCAAAAACCCGGGGTGGAACGCACCCGGCCAGTAGGCCGGAGTTCTGCATAGTATCTCACTTCAGTTTATTATATAGGGTGTGTCACAATTCCTTCCCGGGTTGGGAAGGCTTATAAAAAATCTATTACCAATACAGCAACAAAGTTGGCTTTACTGGAGAAAGAAACGTTACAAGTTTTGTTTCACAAATTTGTGAACCTTTCGTGATGCGGCAGATATCAATTTTAAAGTCAAATGCAGTAGTGATCTTTTGTCGTAAATTTTGTAAATCACATGGCATAGGGAACTCGAACATCCGATATCTTATGTAACACCATAAATAAATGCTCATGGAGTTAGGTCCCGGAGAAAGAGGTGGCCACGGAAGAAGGCGATTGTCGTCGTGAGAACCTCGTCCAATTCAAAGACGAGGAAGCTCGTTATTATTTGTGAAACAAAACTTGAATTGTTTATTTCACCAATAAAGTCAGCTTGGTTGCTGTATTGGTAATATATATTTTTTATAAGCCTTCCAAACCTGGGAAGGAATTGTGACACACCCCGTATTATTATCTCCAATTATTTCCGACTAAATTACATCTTAGTAAAATGATTATTTTAGTCCTAAATTTATTCACACTGATTTTTCAATTTTAGGGGAGAGTGGATTTATTCATGGAGTCCCTTATGGTTAACTGGAATAGGACTGAAGGATGCTGTTATTGGCATAGCAGGCATGGGAAGAATAGGTAAATGATTAAGTTATACTAGACGCCAAAAAAGGCGGCCAGTTTCACAGCCTCATACTTTATAGTTCTCTGCTTCACTTTTCGTTTACATTGCCAAAAGTTCCCTCAGTGGATTTGTGTGTGGGCTGCTAGGTGTCTAAGCATATCAGCATACCAAAAAAAATATCCTAAAACTTCTTCATATACACAGTTGAATATTTCAGAAGTAGGCGATACTACAGAGTCAAAAGAACGGACTCTAGATAAGCCTACATACAATTGTCCATGACTGAACACTAGTTTAGATAGGTCTAAGCAAGTTTTGTCAGAAGTTTGCCCTTGTGACTTACTTATATAGTCATAGAGAATGCCAGTCGAATAGGGAACTGTTTGTGTTTAAATTTAAAAGGCATATTTGCATCTGATGGAATCAAATAAATTCTTGGTGTAAGGAGAGTTTCATTGTCATCACTCGCAATCTTGTTTCTATGATGTTGCGCTGCAAATTGGTAACAATTAGACTTATCCCATTACCCAGACCTTTAGAAGGAACCAAATTTCTTGAAAGCATGACAATGGCTCCACACTTAACACCGAGTTTATGAGGGGGCATTCCTTTTGGAGTTAAACTATTTAAAAACTCTTCAGGATATGTCAGCGTATCCTGCGGATCTTCACTTATCTACACTTTCATAAACAACCTCAGATCTTGGTAAACAATTTAATACACGCTGATTAATTTTCATGGACAATTCATTAGCACCAGTTAGAATATCATGCATTTTAAGCTGTTGAGGGGTCACAGTTTCAAAATCTATATCATTATAAAGTTGCATAACTGGATCTTGAACAGGGGAAATTATATAGATGGCAGTTTAACTTTCATTTCATTTTTAGCTTCTCCAACATCTAAAAGCCAAACTGAAAATTCTCTTTCAGTTTCCAGACTACGCATTTTTTTTTTTGAGGCTCATCACTTTAAACACAGACCAAAATCGGTGTTTTTTTTAAGCAGCTAGCAACTGTGAGAGATCTCCTAATATAACTGGCAGTACTTGTCTAAAATCACCACTAAGTAGAACAACTTTTCCACCGAAAAGTTCTCTGCATTTTGTAATATCTTGAAGTAATCTATCTACTGCTATAGGAAGACACTAATATGTGTCATTGGAGCTTCATCCCATAATATTAATTTTGTCTCCAATAATAATTTTCCTTCTTCTGAATTTGGTTTCAAACTGCATGTAGAGGTTGCATTTAAAGTTAACGGGATTTTGAAAATGGAATGAGCTGTTCTACTACTTGGTAACAAAGTCTTAGCTATCCCTGTTGATGCAACAGGAATAGCAAATCACCTCTTCCTGCATTCCTTCACCTTCCTTCTCGCACCTCTTCCTTCATTGCTGCATTGTATGCAGCAATGTTATATAAACAAAAGTTTTACCTGTGCCTGCAGGTTCATAAAAAAAAAAAAGAAAAAAAATCTGATGTGTCCAACACATGACTTCCTTGCACGTCCATTAGATCAAAAATATTTTCGACGCACTTCCTCTAAATTTATTTGTTAGAAAGAGATAAAATATCAATAATAGTAAGGTTTAGCAATTTCTAGCCAAATATTTCGATATCGCCAAGCTGAGTTCAATTTGAAAGATTTCCTTCTGACACTTTATTTGGCGATATTTCACCAAAAGCCGACAAACTTGAGATAGTCAGCGAGATTTTGGGGATAGCCAAAGTAGTCAGTGAGCACAGACCTTCAATAAATTGAATGCATCTATACACCTCAATGTATTCAAAGTCATTTGGCTCACCATGTAAATAAATTCTCAGTCGAATGCTGTCAAAAAAGATATTGAAAACAGTTAGATATTACAATAGTTCTAAATACAAAGTTAAAAAATCTACGGGTTAAAGTTTTAGAGTTATACAAAATAGGAAATAATTTTTGGCGCCAAATTTGGCGATATTTCGGCGAAACTCGTCAATGTCGACGACATTTGGCGAGATTTTAAGCATAAACCAAACAATGACAGATTATCGCCAAATTTGGCGATATTTCGCCAAAACTCGCCACGAACGATGACAAATGGCGATACTTTGGGCATGGACGAAATGACTGACTATCGCCAAATTTGGCGATATTTCGCCAAAACTCGCCAAGGTCGAGGACAGACGGCGAGATTTTGGGCATGTACCAAACAATGACTGTCTACAGTTGTATTATAATGAAGATGTCCATAGACATTAAGGTACTGAAATTCTTTTCGGTGGTCCTGTAAATAAACTCTCCAGTAGATTGGAACCAAAAATCGAGATGCACAACTAGATGTTACAACATTCTTATATATGAAATTTCATAATAGTTTTTGAGATTTGAGAGTTAAATATGCACACACGTACACCAAAAGTCGCCAAGCTTGGCGACTTTTGGCATAGTTCTTGAGGGAGGCACGTGACCGTGGTCGGACCATTACCTAACTTATGTGGTAGGACGGTATTGTGCTTGAAATGGATGAATGCCCCTAAAATTGCTATTGACCGTAATGTATTGGAAATCTTTTGAGTGTTCCTGTAGCAGAACTATAAATGATAAAGACACTTTTTTTAATAGAGAAATTCATTTTCTAACTCTTTACAGCATATATCACTTCTGAGTCGTTTGAAATAGCCCAATACCTCTAAAAAACGCTTTGATGAATTTCGGCCCATAGAGCGTAATGTATTTCGAATCTTTTGGGCGGTCCTGTAGATAAACTATTCAGTCGAATGGAACCGAAAGGGGAGGTGCACAACTAGATGTTACAACAATCCTAAATATAAAGTTTCAACATTCAACGCCTAACAGTTTTTGAGATATGCGAGTTTAATGAATTTCGGCCCATTGAGTGTAATGTATTTCGAATGTTTTGGGCAGTCCTGTAGATAAACTATCCAGTCGAATGGAACCAAAAGGGGAGGTGCACAACTAGATGTTACAACTATCCAAAATATGAAGTTTCGACATTCTACGCCTAATAGCTTTTGAGTTAGGCGAGTTTAATGAATTTGGGCCCATAGAGCGTAATGTATTTCGAATCTTTTGGGCGGTCCTGTACATAAACTATTCATTCGATTGCCACCAAAAGGGGAGGTGCACAACTAGATCATAGAACAATCCTAAATATCAAATCTCAACATTCTACGACCAATAGTTTTTGAGATATGCGAGTTACATACATACGTACGTACGTACGTACAGACGGCATGGAAAAACTGGCCACAGTAGACTCGCCACTGGTCAAAATGAGTTGCAGACGCGTTAATATGATCGTGCATGCTAGCCTACGATGAGATGCATCGAAAAAATTTTTTAAATTCAATTTAGAGGTAGTCAAAATCGGTTTTTATGTCGAAATTTGGCCCCCAAAATTTTTCGGGATCACATTACTTCCTTATACTACGTACAAGGAAGTAAAAAGAAAAAAAAAGCGCTAGCAATATTGTTTTAGTTTTAACTGTCACAAATGAAAACAGTTTAGGCTCTTGTTTATAGTTCATCATACTTTATCTTCCTATATAAATTTTTACTTTTTTAAAGAGGCATTTTAATATTCATTTCAAATTTAAGCACATACATTTTTCTTTGTTAGGGCAAAGTGTAATGAAGCGAGTGTTACCATTCGGAGTTAAGAAGGTGTTATACTTCGACGTTTTTCATCCAATAAAACCAGGTATTCCTTTTTTGTTTGTTAAGCATATCTTACTCTTATAAGTTTAAAAATTTACAAACGAAAATTTCTTGTTAAACTTTTGATCATAAAATATTTTTCTGTGTACTCTGCCCATTTGGTTCATAAAACCAAATGGACAAAGCTTTCAGCTAGTATCATATTTAGAGACCTGTATCATTCAAGACCGTACCTGGGAGGAACAAGGGGGACTGGTCCACCTCCGAAATTTAGAATTTTGGGTACTTGTATATTACACCGTCGACATGCCAAGCGAAGAGATTACTCTCCAAGGGTTTGTACTCTGCAGTTCCGTTGCTATTTGCGCACGCGATAAAGCGTATCAAAATACCATATGTTCTGCTATGGATAAAATGAATCGTGTTTCTTTTAAAATTTATAAATTTTTATGTGTGCGGTTAGTTTTTAAAATTGATTTATGACTTAACGAAATTTAAGCGTTTAACAAAGCATTGTAATGGGAATAATATGAAAGGTGTATGTTATTAACTGCGGAGTTTGCATTAAGCGGAACTGTTATGTGTAGGCCGCCAAGGCGCCGTTGGATGAACTGCGTTTGTGTTGTATTTATAAAAAATATTCCGTATGTCTTGACGGAACTTAAGTATTTATTAAATAGGTTTATGTTTATAATACCAAAATTTTTGTGTTTTATAAACTGCGTATTTTCATTTAACTAAAGGCGTGATGTCAGTACCTTATGTAGGTACTGTTTCAGAATAATACGTTGGTGTTTAAGTTAAATATGAAGGATTTTATTTAATTTGAATCCAGTGCAGTTTGCCAGAAACCATGGATAGCATTTAGAATTGCAACGAAAATGTCTTCATTAGAATATAGACGTCTCCACATAAACTCAGCCAAATATGAGTCGATATGTTGTCTGGCTGTTACACGGTGCTTTTTGTTATTCCATCTGACTGATCCCCACAGTCTTTCAATGTCTTGTGTGTGAGCACCGGTCTTTAGATCGACGAAGTTGTATCTGTGATTCATCTTAAAGTGGTTGAAATGCTCGGCTTCGGCTTCCAAACAGGGGCGGATCCAGAGAAATCATCTAGGGGGGCTCCGTTTTTCATTAGGATGATACATTGATTTCCAAATTCTTTTTCTCCCAATGTGTAATTAGACATGGTATATCACAACTAAATAAGTATGTTGTCTGCTGCAAGAACCGTCGAAGAAAACTCGGTAAGGAGGGAGGGGGGGCTAGCTATACCGATCTATACCCTATACCGATAAAGTTATGGCCGATGCTCATAAGCTACGTGTTTTATGCGTTTCGATGGACGACGGGACTGATACGGGAAAAAAATGTTCCATTGCTCTCTCCATTGTGTTGGGGGACAGTGTTTCAAGTTTAACACAATCTTTTGTTGGTAGATCCCGACTGGCCATTAAAAGTAAATTTCGCCAGAAAAATGTCGCCTTAACCCCTGTAGTGACGACAAGACGTGGCTAATCAGCAACGTCAATTATTCATTTTGTTGTTCGCGGGCCCTACCCATTAACGTTTTAGTGTGTACAGAGTACAACTGCTGAATGCAATATTGAACCCATTTCCAGCCACCGTGCAATATACAGTGTTCACAGCATACATTTTCGCATTTTAGGATGGCATTAAGTTTTCCAGTTTAAGTAATTCCCATCCTTTTCAGTGAGGACTGTAGTAAACAAACCTCAATTGCTATTTACAACTATTATCACTATTACCTGCTATTTACAATTTGAGCTTTCTTTTTTAAAACCAGGCCAGCTATACATTGCCAGGTACTCGCTTTGTCTGATATCTTAGAATATGTTTTACTTTTATAATGAGGATTTGTACCCATACGTCTGGGTAGTGTGGACAACTTATGAGAGCAGTTGAAAGAATGAAAGCTGTACAAATTGCGGAGGATTGGATTGTTCGTCTATGCTTCAGCATCACTTAAGGCCGAGGCTGATTGCTGCTGCGTCTAACGTGACTGCAGTGGGTAAGAGGACATTCTCGTCGTGAATTTTACGACTTTTTGATAGCAATTCGGGGTTTACCGATAAAAGATTTCCGCACTAAACCGCAAATTCCGTCCCCTATAAAATGGAGAGAGCAACGGAAGATTTTTTTCCCGTATCAGTGTGCCGTCGTCCATTCAAATATGGTGGAACCTGCTAAAATGACCACTTTGGTAAAGAGATCGCCTGTCTATAGTTTCAACTTTAATGCAATTTCGCTTTACTACCATCACACTTTACCACCTTTGTAAGGTGACCAGTTTTGTTCTTCCCAAGGGTAGTCCCATTAGACAGGTTCCACTGTACAAATAAAACTGGGAACACTGCTTCAGCCACTGTGGCGATAGCGAGTCAATGAAATGTGCCTCTCCTTCTGTTTAAAAATAAAAGCTCTATATCATTTTTGTAAATAGAGAAATTACGTTTAGTCCCCAAGGATTCAATAAGTATTGGTGTAAATATTCTTGAGATATATATATATATATATATATATATATATATAAAATATAACATTACAAATCAGAAACCCGCTAAAATCCCACATTTCTAGAACTACACAGTTTTAATTCAGTTGGAACAAAGGAAACTGCTTTCAAAAGCTGCAATTACTACATGGTCCCTTGCAATTCCTTTGTAATTTTGTAGACGGTCCCCGCGTCCAGTCAATCTGGCGTCTTAAAAGCCATAACAAACCTTGAAAAACCGCTGCCCAGATTTTGGGATTCTACCAATAATTGCAACTTGCATGGATCACGTGACACGACCTCAAAAGTTAATAAAGGGGCTGATGCAGCCCAGCAGTGACTTTTTCGCGTGACAGCAACTGCCAAGGAAAGATGTATCGAATCACCCAATAAAATAATGTAACCGCAGTTCGATCGATTCTTCCACTGACAGTCATAGCGGCCCAAGGATTTTCACAGCTCGCTCCAGGGCTTTGCCGGCCAGCGAAGACCGGCCAGGATCCCACAATAACGGCCCTAAGCCAGAGTCCCGAGCCGCCTTGCCTAATGCCCAACCCCGAGAATGGGTCTCAAACAGCCTCGCGTCCTCCGGCACACGACTACACCCACGAATTCCCGCAGCCGTTTAATGCTACACGCAAGAATAACATTTCCCTTTACACTTTGGAAGGTGCCTGGTTCAAAACCAGTTCTCGTCCGCCGACCTAACTGTTCGGAGTTTTCCGTGCTTTCCTTCGAAAATTAGAGTAAATAGGGTTAGGCCCCTTAGAAAGACCCCCATGGAGTGCACCCCACCCATCGGCTTAGATTCCATGTGCATATAATTGGCCGTAATCCTACAGCACGAAAACCAACCCTTTACACTTTACATTCTTAGGACTGTGAATATATTTCCTGATATATTGGCGTGTTTAAAGATGTTACTCCTATTATCATTATATTATTTTATTATCCACAAAAAATTATTTTACGTTACCTTAAAAAAAGCTAGTAAAAACAAGCAATACAATAAAATTAGGTTTCATGAAAATCAAAATGAGTCAGTTGTTTCATTTTTCGCCTTCCCATTATTCTTTCTTCCAGATTTTCTCAAATGTGAAATGCGTCAGCTTCCATTTTATGAATTTTTCTAGCTAACCAGCCGAAGGCTGAAAATTTTGCATTCCAAATTTTTCTGCCAGAATAACAGCACTGGCAGTAATTGCTTGATTTTATTTTATTTTGGTACTACGAACAATTATCCACATGAGGGATCTAGGCCGAGTACGGGGTGCCCTACGTGGGGGGGGGGGTTCTAAGGGGTCTTAATATGTATTTATGAGAAGTTTCGGAGAAAACTGCATAAGACTCCGAACAGCTAGATTGACGGACGCGCCCTGTGTTTGAACGAGGCACTTTTCTTCTCCCAGTTGAGAGCGCTATGCGCTCAGCCACTCGTCGGGCCTCCAGAAATTAGACTTATGTGATATGTGATGTTATGTGGCAAGCCTATACTAGAGGCATCTGCATTCTGGGGCGGTTGCCTTGGTCGGAGGATTTTTTCAGAGGTTCTGACGCGTATTCACGTTAAATCTGGAGAAAACCACCTTGAAAAACTCCAGATAGTTAGATCGGGAGTCGCGCAGTAGGCCCATACAATCGCGGGACCTTCACACTTCAACCATCTATCATGTCGAGTGTCTTAGCAACTCGGCCATGGTGGGGCCTAGAAATTAGAATGTTGGATGCTCTTGCTTCATGCAACCATTTGCATGCAGAAGTATTTTGGCAAACTCTTCCAATCGGCCACATTGACTTTTCGACCGTTTGGATTTGGATCCCAAACTAAATTTTTGCGCTGCTTCAAGAATTTTATCTTTGTTTCTAAAATACCTTTGAGAATATACTCAGGTAGTCGAGATTGTCTTGCAAATTGCACTTTTGACATTCCCCGACACTTTTTTTCCCCACTCTTAAAAAAAATTTTCCCTTGTTCCTGTAGCGTAAGATGAAAAAAAAATCGTTGTTAAACAGAAACGACCTCGTTTTTGAATAGAAATTTTTTACGTTGGAGTTGCTGGGACTTTGAAATATCGTCTTTAGAAAGAGATCGTCGTTAAACAGAGAGTCAACTGTATATACAGTGCTACTTTTTTAAATTCAGTTCATGTGAAAATTTACAATTTTTTAAAAAACATCCTTAATCCAAGTGCATTTCTAGCTCTGGGGGGGGGGCTCGAGCCCCCAGAGCCCCCCCCCCCCCGTGGATCCACCACTGCTTCCAAATCGTCTGTTTTATATCCTTTCCAGGAATCGGAGTAGATGGTAGCTCCTTTTTCAATATTTTTTTTATTTCATTCAACAGAATTACAGCCTTTCTGTTGGGCACACGTACGATAAAGCATTCGTTAGTTTCCTTGCAGATTCCCCCCAAATCCACTGCTCAGGTAGAATTCTTCGGCAGTGGTCTTTTCGTCTGGAAAATAGACTTTCTTCTATCTCGACGATTTTCCCGGGGCCGCTAATTTGTTTCTTTTCTCTAGCCAGGAGAGAGTTTATGCATACCTCACGCATATATAGTTGTTTCAATCTATAACGGTTTTATTGGACATATCAAGCTGGTTTTTACCCCATTTTACCGATGCCAGTTCTTGAGTCCAACAGTAAAGAAATCTCAAAGCTTTCACGAATGGTAATTTACTTCCTTCAAACCAGGTTCCTCTCCGGATAAATACAAGCTTTTGACACCACCTCACATTACATCTCCATTGTTCATCTTTATTAACATACAACTGCATTTAGGGATAATTTTCACAATTTTTATGCGACGGAACAATTTCATACTTTTGCCAGTATTTAACAGGTTCCTCTTCTGTAGAAGGTAAGTCCCATATTTTAATCCTGTTACTTTGAACTGAAATGTTCTTTTTCTTAAACTAAGAAAGCATTATTTTCTGGTTTTCAGAGAAAATACGCGTTCGTTGCCACAAAATGTTGAACTGATTATCTATCTTAATATGAATGTATGAACTCCTTTTATATATTTATTGCTTTAAATCTATGTACACACGCAAATAAAAAAGGCATTATCTATTGGTTTTTGTTTTTATGGCAACTCGGGCGGTATGTAAATATTTGACCAGAAGTATTTTAAGGTAACCCGACCTTAGCGACGCCAACTAGGGGAAAAAAGTTTTGGCGGAAATGTCGACGGTATAATACACAAGTACCGTGTTAACAAAATAATAAGATGATGAAGTCTTTTGGGGAAAAATTCTGCCTTTTCACCGTTTGAGCCTCCTTCGAAATTTTTGGACCCTTCCCGAAAGTTTTTCCTGTGTACGGTCCTTATATCATTGGAGACTTTCTCTGGTAACAAGCAATTGAATCAAAGATATTTAATTACTCATACTCTGTCTGTCCTTTTGCCTCATAAAACCAAATGGACAGAGCTTTCGGGTAGTATCATATTTAGAGACTTGTATAATTAGAAATTCTCTTCAGTAGGAGGTACCCGAAACAAAGATATTTAATACGCAGCAGGGCTACGAAACTAGTTTATTTTATTAATAGATAGTCTAATGATAAACTCTTAACTTTTGTTCTACAGCTGAAGAATTGGGAGCAGAGTATGTGGAATTTGAGGAGCTTTGCAAGAAATCTGATTTTATCGTCTGCATGTGCAACTTGTCAGAGGAGACGAAACATTTATTTAATAAAAAAGCATTCGATCTCATGAAACCTGAAGCTGTTTTCATCAACACCAGCAGGTACATAGAAATACATGAGCAGCAAAAAAAGTCTTAAATATTTGATAAAATTTGAGCTTTATTTTTGTACTTGAAAGGTGATTTTAATTCTGAAAAAAAGATGTACCCGACATATATATTTCTTCAGACATTGGATAATAAACCATTGTACACCTTTTAATTGAAAATGACGCCTAATTGACAATGACACTGACCATAAAAGCAAAATTGATTTCACCTGTAGCATGATATCTTCCATTTGAAATAAAAATAAACAGATTTAAAACAGTATTTTTAAATCCCGAATTGTTGAAAGAGACTGTCTTCAAATTTAAATAGATACCTAAATAGGACGTTATCAGACGCATGCTTAAGTTAGTGCATAGGTTTTGTAATACGTAAGGTGTGTCTTCAAGATACCTCTATTAATGTCCATCAAAAAAATAAAACATTTTCAAAGGGATGACTGCATATACATATCTAATCTACAATTAAAACGTTTGTTGACATTTTTATTAATTATTCTGGCAAAAAGAAATTAGTTACTGAGCATAGCCGAAGATGAAGCGAAGCTATGAGTGAGTTTTGTGACTTTAGTAGGCTTGCTCCTTCAAGACCGCATATGGGATCTTGACCAAATTTGCACAGTGATAGTGCCTATGACGTAAATGATACACTGAATTGCAATGATCGGTCATTTTGTTGAGGAATAAGCACTGAAAACCACTGAATCTGAATAATTGAGTTTTGTGACTTTTGTTCGCTTGCTTCTCTGAGACTGCTTATGAGATCTGGACTAAATCTGGCACAGTAATAGTAGCCATGTCGTAAATGGTGTGGAAAGGAGATGATAATGAGCGGTCATGTCGTTGAGGAATAATGACTGAATCTAAATCATTAACATTCGTGACTTGTCCGCTTACTTCTCCGGGACCGCATATGCGATCTGGACCAAGTCTAGCACAGAAATAATGACCATGCCGTAGATGATACTGAAACGAGTGATGGTAGATGATCTCGAAGGGCGATCATCTTGCCATTTTGGAATAATCGAGGAAAACATTTTCTCCATAGCCTTAACATTGGAGGGTGAAATATTAGTTTGAAATCTAGCTGCCAAATTTCAAACTACTATTTTACTCATTTTCCAATGTACCCTAATGCGCATGTGCATAGTCTTGGTTTCCAATCTCGAAAGGGGATCGTTTTGCGGGAGGTATTAGGCTGGTATAACTACAGTTTGGCGAGTGTTAGAGGAGCAAATGCACGAGATTGTTCGCTAATAAGAATACTTTTTCAGTTAAGCTCCCTTAGATGAATTTCTCTTCCTTTTTTCTTTCACTTAGATGAATAAGGAAATAAGCACGTAACGTAGTTAGCAATTCTTGACTTTGCAACGCCGTTAGGAATCCCTAATTTTAAGATCGATGTGTTGATGTGTATAAAAACTCGGGTTTCATCTGTATTCCTATTCTTTTTTCTATTGTGAATAAAAATTTACGATAAAGTACAATCGTTTTGGATTATAGTACTGAGGGAGAGATTCTAACAAGGGTATAACACTTGTCCTTCTTTATAATGACAACTTATCTGAAAAACGTCTCATATTAATACCTCAAAATCTGACTTTCGATTAAAAAATTGTTTTTTTTTTTATAATTTTCATGAATATTTTTCTTATAGAAACTATAATACATAGAAAGAAAGTATACAAAATGGTTTTTTAAAACTAAATCTCGGATTTCGTTTTAGAGAGTATTTGTGGAGGTAGTTGTTCATCTGAGCAGTTTCGGGCGTTTCGTTAAATATGTTTAAAATGCCCAAATACCTTTTTAAATGCTCATTTCCGACTTTTCACCATTTTGAACTCGTAAATCTTTCTTATTATTTATTTCCTTTTCTCATTAAAATACTTTTCAAAGAGAAATCTTGTGACCATCAATAACGTATACGGTGAAATAATTAAAACTTTGTTAAATAACACACATAAAAAGTACTTATCAAATATCACACTTTGATAAGTATCTACTACGTCTGTTATTTTACAAAGTTTTAATAAATTTATCTTTTAAAAACCAGCTTCTTTTGAATGTTTTTTGTTAATGCATACGATGTTTCTAAAGGGGGTGTGTGTGTCATTCTTTGTTTTTGGTTTCTCTAAGTAGGAAAAATGTTCTACATTCTTTAAACTATCGAACTTTGGTTTATCTGTTTCCTTCCGTTGTTTCATCTTGGCAGCGATGATAAAGAAATAAATAAAAATGTGGTGCGAGGGGATTGGGGGGGGGGGGCTGTTAAAATCCACAACCCTCTTACAATTGAGAATGATGCACATTTGTACATTTTATAATATAATTTACTAATAATAATTTTAAAGGCATACGTCTGAAGTTCAGTGAACATTTTTACATATTTCGTTGCATAGTCTGTCGTTTTTAAACATACATGTCTAGTTACAGCTATATTGTGTTTCTTTCACTCAGAGGTGGCGTTGTTAATCAAAAAGATCTTTATGATGCTCTGAAAAACAAGAAGATCAGAGGAGCTGGTATTGATGTAACGACTCCTGAACCTTTGCCTAAAGACCATGAGCTGACAACTTTGCCAAATCTCAGTGAGTATATGTATAGTTTAGTTAACTGAACAAGAAAAATCGATCGTGACACATCTTCAATATAATTCTGTTTA
The DNA here is from genome assembly GCA_038373885.1 of Cheiracanthium punctorium. NCBI lineage: Eukaryota > Metazoa > Arthropoda > Arachnida > Araneae > Cheiracanthiidae > Cheiracanthium > Cheiracanthium punctorium. The sequence goes on along the minus strand of JAWZYV010017627.1, from coordinate 421,118 downwards.
ATTGCAATTTAATTTCGTCCCTGAGGGTTTTTAATTAATTTAACTCAAGATCCTTGTAAGTCAGATCTTTGTCAATTCTTCAAATCTGATCTTCTCTTCTATTTTTAATTCCCACTACTTCCATTGTTGTATGTGTAACTCTTTAGCACTTTACTACCCGGTGTGCCAGATCTGGCACAAACCAATAAAATCCCTCTATTTATTAATGGATCTTAAATATAGGTTATCTTTATGATGCTTCGTGAAATAGGAAAATAAAAACTAGGCTTTGTACCTATTTTTTTCAATGTCTATAAGATTTTTATTTTCCCAAAAAAATTTGAGCTTGCATCCGTAAAGAGGAAAAATTGTCACCAAACTTGTAAACTTGTACGTCAAAAAATTGTCACCAAATTTGGAATTAGACCAAATTAGAGAGCTCAAGGAGTTTTAAAAAAATTATTCAAAAAATTTCCGTCAGTTGGCGCTTTGCAAGAAAAAGCAGCCAATTTAACAATGGAAATGGCTGTTCCGAAATATACAATTTTAACATTTATTCAGTGGTTTTTGACAATTTATCGATTAATTTGGGTCATTTTTGAGCTAATTGCACAATGCAGAGTGCCCATTAGTGGACATTTTTGGAACTATTTTTTTAAAAACACTCCTTGGATACATTTCATTTACAGTCAGTATGCCAAAGTTGTTGTCAATGTGTTCAGCCGTTTCAGCTACAGAATGTTGTTTATAGTTGTATATGGGGGAAGATTAGTTATAACTATCTTGTATATAAGTTATCCCAAAGGGTCGTTTATAGACGATAACTTAGCAATGCTCCAAATGCTTATTTTTATGTGTACCAGATAATAGTCTCTTTAAAAAAGGAAGAAAGTGTCAGTCCAGTTTGTTTATGAGCAGTGGGAAAATGTTATTATTATGCATAATATAATCAGAAGCTGAATAAACATTTCACATCCATTCTATAGTGTTATTATGTGCGTGAAATTAACATTGGGATTTTAGATTACATCTCAATCTCAGATTGTTGTGCGATAACCACATTCATGCACTGTTTTTATTTTAGAAATGTCATAATGAAAATTTTCAAGCACTGAGTAGCATCATGGTTGTGTTTGGGATTCCACTGATATCACCGAGACTAGAATCACACGAACGACTAGGACAGAACTTATTGTGCACAGTCCTTGAGTAGCTTTTAAATAAAGTTTTGGAAAAATAGCAAAAATCTTTTCGGATTATTTAGTGGAGGTTTTTTTTTTTTGTTTGTTTGTTTGTCGTTATCATTGTCCCATCGTTATTCTATTCTAACACTTACCTAAGCGAAAAGTTAGGATCCAAGACAAAACATACAAAACATCCGACCACTGCAGAATCATCCAATAAAATTGCATGATCACCGTATTAATCTCTTCATGTAACTCGAGGGAAACATTAAAGGCAGATTCGGGTTTTCCTGGGTTATTCGAGTCACCAAAAGAAAAAAAAAAATTAGCCGTTGAAAGCCCAGTTGTCACTCTCAATATTGGGATTACTTATAATATAACTTAATTATAATTAATTATAATATAATTTACTTATAATAATTTTAAAGGCATACGTCTGAAGTTCAGTGAACATTTTTACATATTTTACAGCACATTTCCAGCACATTTTAGCTGGATGAAAGACTGCCAATAAAGTTGTCATTTCCTATTCCTTAATCTTCTAGCACACGAAAACGTTCCTGAGAATATATTCTTAATGTACACTTAATGATGTGTGGTTTATTTATTTTCAGTCATAACTCCACATGTCGCAAGTGCTGAAACGAATGTCCGCATTCTGATGTCCAATTTGACTGCAGAAAATATCTTGCTTGGTGTGAAAGGAAAACCACTGAAGACACCTGTGCCAATGCCGAAGTGAAGAATCAGATAGAATTCTGTAAACATTTCACCAAACTGATGTTTGATTTCTCAATAAAACTTTGAATTTCCCCTAGAATTCTCAGTATTTTGTTTTAGCTGGATTAAGATAAATTTCTTTACTCACACTATGATTATTTTACATGAGAATTAATCTCTTTAACGACTCCATTAAAATTTAGGGCTCGCCTTAATAATCTCGTTCACATGCAGATTGGAAAATTAAATACAAGTAAAATTAGCTATCAGTCAGCACGGGAAATGCTTTATTCTTTTACCGCTGGGATCGCTGCACGTCACTAGATTTCCAATGTTTACAAAATTGAAACTTATTTGGGGTACCAAAAATCCAGCATAGCAGCTATGGAGAGTGTCCACTCCTATAATAATATCTCCGTGGTCAGTGATATAAACAATATTTTAAGCCATTTCATATGGTAGAGTTTTACCAAGGTGTTCTGCAGAATGACTGAGATTACACATCACTCAAGCTTTAGGAATTAGAAGACAAAATAAAACAGTGGTCCACACCATGTGAGATTATTTTAGAACTAAACAAAAAAGACAAAACTATCCCGCAGAAGCACTTGATTGCGGGATATTGTGATTGTGATTGAAAGCAAACAGATTTGTCTGCAAAACACTGTTTACGTTCTGTTTGATCTCAAATAACGCTGACATAAATTTTGTGTTATCATTTTGCAGTAACGCTAGCATTTCAAGTTAGTATCTGTCAGCAAAAGCTTAGGTCACGAGTAAAAGAACTCTTCATGTTCTGAAATTTCGTACAAATGGAACTAATTTCACTAACATGAGTAAGAAAAACATTTGATTCAATCCGTACGAAGAACGGGTACGCAGCTACTGCGTATTTAAAATCTGAAAGTGTTTCAGATTTTCTTACATTTTTAAAAAAATAACTAGGGGGCCAAGACTCCCTAGACTCGCTACGCTCGCTTTTCGTATGAGGCATTCGGCCCCTAAAAGGCTTATTCGTAAAAAAGGGCATAATTTCAACAGACAAAACCCAAAGATTGGATCAGATAGAATGTTACTGAGCTACATGTTGCTTGGTTCTTGCGTGTTCATTGGTACATAAAAATTTAAACTTCACACTACAGTAGACCCCCCCCCCCCTCATAACACGGAAGATATTTTGTTATAGGAATCCGTGTTGTACGGGTCCTGAGCTATACTCCACCTGGAGTGCGGACTCCGCTTATAATCGCTGGAAAAATTACTTGCACTTCTCAGAAACACAATGATATTTAATGTTGCCATTCAAAAGTTATATTAATCAGGAGCTAAAGCGTAATAAAATCAGAACATCTATTTCAGCTGTATTTTTAAATATGTAAAACCTATTGGACACCTTTCGTATTTGCCATCCATGGCGATTTTTCATTACTTAGCGACTTGCGTACATGTATAGTTAATAATTAGCTCTAAGTAAACAGTACTTCATATGTTTCCTTTGATAAAAACTACGGAATAGATAGGATAGTTTGCCACCCATGGCGACTTTTCGACCCTTTGGCGATTTACACATGCTCACAACCTATAATTACTGCTCATGTAAGGTTCACGGAAAACCGTTATCCATATTTTCATATACACAATCCTTTGCAGAATGGTGTATTTAGCACCACGAATTATATATATCATCTCGCCGCGCTGGCAAATATCCTAAGTTACTATAACTGCTATAATGGAACAGTTAACGCCACTAAATATTTCTACTGGTAGCAAATAGTCCAGCTGGACCGAACTGGTTTTAAAATAATCCTCATTTTAATTATTTTTCATTTTCAAGATAATTGAGTTCTATCATTTTTGAGTTCGCGGTTTAGATTCCCCCTGCTTGGAAAGATATCATTTAACCAGATCGTATTTAATGCCAAGATGGCGCTGTTAAAATCAGTTGGAATTAGTTATTCTGTTTTGGAAAAACGAATAATCGCTAATTCTAAAAACTTCTGTTGCCTAAGCAAACTTATTATTTGAAAATTGTCAACTTTCTGTAACACACTTTAAGATATTTATTTCATATATTTTTTTATTTGGCGTAAAATGGGCGTAATTCTATTTCATGTTTGTCAATTTCACGCGATTCTACATACTTGAAATTGCTTTGTTGCAACGGAATGAATGATTTTATGCCAAATCTGGCAACCGTTATGTTTTATTTCTTCAGTTTTTTATTAATATCTTCTAAAATAATTCGATTTTCGAAATTTAAGTCAGCTTATCAGGTTCCCCGAAATTTTCCGAATCCGTGGACATGTTTCTCGAAATTCAAATTCCCCCACGGTTTAGGAGAAGATAGGCTAACAAGCTCTTGACAGCGGCGACAGCGGCCTTTACTTTTTTTAGAATAGAGAGATTATTTATTTGTAAATATATCCTTAGTAATACTTTCTATCCTTATTTTTTTTTTTTTTTTTTTTTTTTAGATAAATTTCCTTAATAAGAATGTCCAAATAATATTTCATACAAGCGATCAAATATTTTGACCTGGCCTTGATTATGAATAAAATTAAAATTTTGAAATGCATTGAAGCAATCGACATTCACTTTGTGCGATAGATCACGGCGTCCTAATATCTTCCAACATGACATCACGGTCTAAATAAAATCACTTAAGCTTGTTATCCGAAATAATGTGATTATGATCCAGAAGGTTATCATCAATTAATCTAATTAAAAAAAGTATGATTTTCTTAAAAAAGAAAACCTACACCAAATTACTTCACCATAACGAAAAATTATTCCGGCACAGCTTGAATATTTGCCATCCATGATGTCTTTTTAATTCTTTGGTGATTTGCGCATACATATAATCGATAATCATTTCCCATTTTAAATCAGTTCTCCATATATTCTTATTGTTTCAGAAAACTGGACTATTTACTACAACTTTCCGTATACACTTAACTTTTATGCTACGAACCTGGAAACTAAGCTTAGTTTTCGGGTTCGTAGCTTAAAAGTCCAGTGTATATGGAAAGTTCTATTTAACAGTCCAGTTGTCAGAACGGCGTAACATGAATTTTATTGTTTCTAGAAGTTCGACGAACAATCTGCTATACACTGTTCGGAGTTAACAAGCAGTAACTTAATTTATATAGTCAGCTGATCACAGAAGCTTTCTCAGATACTGCATTTCGCATACTATAAAATCCTTCCCCAGGCTGAAATTCAGTGGAAATTCTCAAGGAAAACTATCAACAGTTCTCAGGATTCAACATGAAGAATTCACAAACAGCTTTCAAAAATAGACGCCTCAAAACAAGCGAGAAAACGTCCGCAATATGAACACGCCGAGCGTTTTGGTTCTCAGCAGTCGCTCAGCAGTTTCAGCTCTCACTCTAAAATCAGTCACTCGACTCAAACTTGAACTGATCTTGTGATGCGAGCTGCCCTCTAATATTTCGCGAATATAACACGTAGTTCCTTCAGTAGCATTTTACAGAAGGCTCCAGTTATTTAATGGCATGATAATGATAATAATGAGGGAAGCAAACATTACAGGCCTCATTAATAAAATCGTGTCAAATTTCGCCAAGTGAGGCAAACTTTTGGAAAAACAACGCCAAATTCGGCGTCCATAGTAAGTTCCTAAAACTGAAGTCAGCTAAGGGTATCGCCAATATTTGGCGAGATACCGCCAAATCCTATGTTAAACAATGGAGAAACCAAGCCTGCCTATCGCGCTACCAGTTAGCCGATATTCTTGGGACAAAATGGAAAACTTACCCAGCAAACACACACAGGTTCTCTGAACGTCTATTAACGTTCAGAAAACGTCTTCTGAACGTTAATAGACGTTCGGAGAACCTGTGTGTGTTTGCTGGGTTAATTATTCGACGAGTAGAACACGAAGTTTAACCAAAATTTAGCACCTGAAGTGCAGATCACTTCAAAAACTCGTAACATTATGCATTCCCTTTGCCGCGAATTATTTCATCTCATCGTGAGGCAATATATCCAAGCTGTATCTTTTTCCCACAGTAAAATAGAAATTCTTTGCAATTTCTCGCCAGATACAGAATATATCGGCAAGCTAAGCTCACAAAAAGAACTTGTATATTTTCAAAAAGCTTAATCTTATTAATCGTAATCGGGAATGATGTAATGGGAATGAATACAAAAAACGCATTTTGAAAATGCGCGAGATCTCTTTGCAAATGCGTCTGTGGAAACTTCTCGCATCGTCTAGATTTCGATTTAATGGGGACTGTCCCAAAGACTAAACCAAGGATGAACCAGATCTCGCACTTCGTTGTAATAACACGGAGAGGCGTGATCAAGTTTAGCCTTGAAACAAAACAAATTAGATTTTTTAATGCAATTTAAATTCGAGATGTAGAATTTACATCTATCTTACTTGGGATTTAAAAACATTATGATCAGACTATAGTTCCTGTAAAAATTTTAGTAGCATAGTACTTTTGTTCAGAAACTTTCTGCATATATTTTGGCAGCACTATTGTTACTATAAAAAATTTTATGAGCAAGAATTTATATAATTTTAAATTTTAATAATGTATAACCTAGGAATTTCTCTCCTCAAATCAAGGCCAGCATTTAAAGTTTTAAATCAGAAACAATTTTTCGGGGCGTTATCGAATCGCAAAGCTAGTGACAAAACTAAGCCAAAAGTTTTGGTTACAAGAGCAGACCTTCCAAGAGAAGCTATAGACAGACTAAAAGCAGAGTGAGTTTTTTTTTAAATTTTAATAATAATCCGTCTGATATTGTTAGGTAATATAAAAGAATAAAATTGTAGTTTCATTCGCAGCTCATTTTAAAAATTCACGAAATTGCTTTTATTCTCTATGGATTTTAGTTTTGCCTGCACGAACTGCATTGACACTAAAATACAAAATTTTTTCAAGTACTTTGAGTTATAGAACAACCACTGAGTTTGCTTGGCGACTTAGGATTACGTCAAAATGTCACCGATGTGGTTTAATTCCTGGCTTAGACCACTGCTCGGTGCTATTGTGCAATTTCAAAACTCTTCACTATGGCGATTTTTCCGTTTTGTTTCTTGGAATTGTAAAGTTCCGAATGACAATACTCGAGAACGCACACAAAATAGCAAACAGCACAGAAGTTTAGAACAGAAGTCGAAAGTACTAATGGTACTTACGTATTATCCCGGAGGTCATTCCCGCCAAACTGTTTTTTCGTCAAATGAGTTGCCAAACTGTTGCCAATCGTATTCAAAACCATTAATAATTTCATGTGCCCGGCATTTATTTCATAATATTTCATATATAAATCATGAGTACAAAAATGGGTACTTCGTATTATCCCGGCGGTCCGCCAAGACGAGCGATTATTCACCAACATAAATGCCGGACACGTGAAATTATTGATGGTTACGAATACGACTGGCAAAAGTTTGCCAGCACATTTTACGAAAAAATAATTTGGCAGGAATGACCACCAGGATAATACGTACGTACCGTTTTACCGTCCACTGAAGCTCAATCGCATGCAAGCGAGCTATATCACCAAAATAATAGTGACGGAATCGCTGTGTTAAATGTGGAAATCTTCGCGCTCATGTAGTAATCCTTGAATTTAGCCGCCATTAAAGCAAGTCATGTAAGTAAAATCGGTACTTACGTATTATCCCGGCGGTTATTATCGACAAACTATTTTCACGTCAAATGGGCTGCCAAACTGTTGCTAATCGTATTCCAAACCATCAATAATTTCAGGAGTCCGGCATTTATCTTGGTGAAAAATTGCTCGTCTTGGCGGGAATGACCGCCGGGATAATACGTAAGTACTGTAAAATCTTATTATTTTAAGTTTCAATCACGGTTTCAATTAACGGATATTTGCCTCTACTCTCCAACAGCGACATTTAATTCTTTGGCAATTCGCGTAAGCTCATTATCGATAATCATTTCCCATTAAGGTTGCCATTAAAACAGTTCTCCGTATATTAATGCATAATCCTTTGGCAGATTGGCATATTTAGCAATAGGAAATATGCATCTCTGAGTGGCGGTAAATATCCTAGCTGTACCTTCATTTTTTGTTTACTTATGCATTTTTGGGGTACTTACGTATAACCCCGGCGGGGCGGTTTGGCGGTCATTCCTGCCAAACTATTTTTTCGTCAAATTTGCTGGCAAACTGTTGCCGATCGTATTCCAAATCATCAATAATTTTACGTGTCTGTCATTTATCTTGGCGAAAAATCACTCGTCTTGACGGACCGCGGGATAATACATAAGTACCGATAAAACCAAGTACCTTTGTGGATAAGCAATAAGTCAATTGACATTGTATTCAAGGTAAAGGAATAAGTAAATGAATTAAAAAATTAGGCTGTACACTCTTATATATTAGAGTGGGCTAAGTATTCTTCAGTTTAAAAGGGCACTTATTTGTTATAATGAACCCCAAAACTTCAGTCGTCAAGCAACCGAAATTCGCCAAGATAGTGATGACGGAATATCTTGAAAATGTTTGCATTTCTACAGACATTTACAATCCTAACGCACAGATGGGTTGAATTAAGTTTTCACTGTAACGAGACTGCTTCTAAACATTTCTATAAAATATCATTACATACTAGCTGACCCGGCAAACGTTGTTTTGCCATATAAATTATTCCTAGGATTATTTTAGTAGAAAGAAATGACTAACTTATTGTAAGTTTGTGAGGATGTGGTATATGAGTGGAAGAGGCACGGAGCGCTGTGAACGATGCTGGAATATAAAAATAACACAATATCAAACATTTATATTTTTAATTCATTGTAATTTATTCTTTAAATTTATATATATCGCTAATTACAATAATTTTGCTAAAAAATAATATCAATCCCTTAACGCAATAGAGTATACAATATTTTTTGTTATCCCATCTTTAGATAACACAAACAAACTGGATGCCCACTGTATGGTTTGCCCACTCGAGAGCATGCCACGTATAACTGTCCGTGTGAAAAACATGGTGTGCTCAAATATAATCCACAAACAGACATAGTTTGGTCTTGAGACTTATTGATAGTCATCCCATAAAAAATTTTGCCCCCCCCCCCCAAAAAAAAAGGATGAAAATCTGAAACACTTTCAGATTTTAAATACGCACTATAGTGCTGTATATTAAAATCGTATCATAATTTATGCGTCGTCGTGCGTATTTTTCGTCCTTATTCCATTAAGTTGGAAAGTGTTATCATTATTCATGACTGTGCTGTATTTCCTTTCTTAGTTCATAAAACCCATCTTTGGAATCGAAATCTATCTTAAAATCGCCTACTAAAACTATTTTACAATCTTCGCCAAGTATATCACAACTATACTTTACCGTTTTATATATTGTTTCCTACTTTAACGACTCTACTCTCGCCGAGGTGGCGATCATTAAACATATGCAGTTACCATGACGATTTTTTGCATTTATGTAGAAATCGTAATTTAGAATTAAAATGGCGATTTGGAACAACATGCAAGTACAGCATGCCGTTACATTTTTATTTATTTTGGATTACCAATTAATGTAGTTTTAATAATTAAGTGTCTTCAAATTCCTTAACTGACGCGTTTATCGCTAGTTTGTTTACTTTAGTTATCACCTAGTTCTTTTGGGTGCGGAACGGTACTTACGTATTATCCCGGTGGTCACTTCCGCCAAACTACTTTTTCGTAGATTTTAAATACGTTGCCAATCGTATTCCAAACCATCAACAATTTCATGTGCCCGGCATTTATCTTGGTGAAAAATTGCTTGTCTTGGCGGACCGCAGGGATAATACGTAAGTACAGTTGAAACTTGTGCATAACTCCCAGAGACCCATGACTGCAAAGCTCGCCAAAGTACGGGGATTTTTTAGGTTGGCGAGAGTGGGGGCGTTAAAATAGGAATCAACCCTTTCTTGTACTATTAAACACATCTTTGGAATCGAAATCTATCTTAAAATCGCCTACTGAAACTGTTTTACAATCTTCGCCAGGCATATTCTTCCTGTAGGCATATTCTAACTATACCGCAAAGACATTTTAAATGCTGTTTGGAATGGGCATCATAATCCATGAGTGTACCGTGTTTTCCTTTCTTGTTCCACAGAGCACTTCTTCGGAATAGAAATCTATATTAAAATCGCCTAATAAAACTCTTTTACAATATACGCCAGGCGTTTTCTAACTATACGCGAAATATATTTATAATAAATTGTCGCGTTTTGGCACCACATTTAGCGATCAATTATCAAAAATAGCAAACCTTGTGCGACTTTCAACATTTTATTAACGCCCTCCCCTCTCCACATTATCTGGCAAACACATTTGAAAAGTGACTCGACACGCTAATGTCTACACAGAAATCCTCATTGAAATTAATAGCACTCTGGGGCTAAACATTTTGGGGTGGACCGCCCTTATGTCTTAGGGGTATGAGACATAGTTAAAAACCTATTCTCAGACCTAACGAATATACATAGAAAATTTCATTAAAATCGGTCGAGTGGTTTCGGAGGAGTTAGGTGACTAACACTGTGACAGGAGAATTTTATATATTAGATTAATGACTATGCCATTTTATCTCTCAACACGCTTTATTGGAAAATGTGTCCCAAAAATGCGACATAATAAAGCGACATAATTTTACATAAATTTAAATACTATTAGTGCACAACAGCTTTAATCTATTGTTACAATATTTCGTAAGCTGTAGAATATGCTTCACGTGTATTTTTTACATATTATTTAAATACTATTAGTTTACAACAGCTTTAATCTATTGTTACACTATTTCGTAAGCTGTAGAATATGCATCACATATATTTTTCTATAAATAGGTTACAATCATAAAAATTTCAACATAGGGTTACCAGGCGAAATACGCGAAAGATGAGTGATAAAATGACAAAGTCAATGAATATCGTTTTAATATGGCAATAATGAAACTAAAAAATTAGGGGGGGTTCAAGGGGATCTCCCCCTGACGATGCTCGAACAGCCGAGTTTTTTATGTATACATGTATCTTATATAATGAAATCCGAGAGTAAACATTGTATGTACCTATGTAGGTAGGTTTGTGACCAGCGATCTTCTTGCGCGCGTGTCTCGATCGCATTGCGCCGAGACGGTTGGTCGCAGACCTACCGAATTTTGCTATGGCTTCACTAGGACAGATCCTAAAACGCCTCGGAGCGATTTTTTCGAAATTCGAATTAGAAAATGTTTTATTTTATGTTTTGTCAGATTTTTTGTGCTTTTTTTTTGCGTAATACATAATAACGCCGGTAATTGCACTCGCAAGAAAACGATACTTACATCATCGTATAGAAGAGAAAATTTTCTTTCAAAAACTGTTTGTTCGGACTGCGTAACACAATTTGCAGATTTTTGGGAATTTTTCAAATAAAATTAAATTTGACGCTGACTTTCGTAAAATATTTTTTAAACTGCTGCATCTTGAATTCTATCTGTCATAACTTTTTTATATTTCGGCAAAAGACGGAGCATACAATTCGCCCACTTTTAAAAGAAGAACGGAGGGAAAATATAAATTAGGAGATTTTTTACGAATTTTTAAGTAAAGAAGGATTTTCATTTCAATAGCAGCTGCTTACAAATTTCTGTATGATACCTTGCGGTTTGGTTGTCTTGGAGACAGTAACAATGATTAAAATTGCCAGTTGAAAAAAATAAATAAAATTACTTTAAAATAACGGGGTTTTTGCATGTGAAATGTGCGTCATTTTGATGTCACGAGTTTAAAACCCTTTTCGAAACTCAATCAGAATAACGGACTCACAAGCAAAACATACGCAACGCATGAAATAATTCCATATTTTATTTTACGTTGCCAGAGAAAGAATTGAATGCTGTTTTTTCACCAGTGAATTATACAGCATTATTTTCAATTGAGATTTTAAACGGGACACGTTTTCGAATCGCAAGAAATACACTCATGTCCATAAATTAAGGATAATGAAGTTCAGGCAAAGAAAGAGAAAGAAGCAAAACAAATTTGACTTATTTGTAAAGTCTATTTATTAAACAAAAAGTAAAGAGCAAAAAAGATGCTATATGTTTGACATAATTAATAAAAATTGCAAGTTTTACTCCCTTGACCAAATTTCAAAAAAGAACCTATTTACAAAAAACAGTATAACACGGTTAGTAGGATGGTTAATACGGAGTATGTCTCCCGGACGATGCAATACAGGCCTGACAACGCCTAGGCATGCTGAGTATCAAATGATCAATCTGATCTTGGGGAATATTACACCACTCATCAAGCAATGCACTCCGAAGTTCCGGTACACAGGTGGGAGGGGGTGGACGGGCTGCAATTCGTCGGCCAAGCATATCCCACACATGCTCTATTGGATTCAAGTCCGGTGAGTATGCTGGCCAATGCATACGGGTGATATCCTCCGACTGAAGGCATTCGTCTACAATGTTTGCACGGTGAGGACGGGCGTTGTCATCCATAAACACAAATTCAGCACCCATGGCGCCCCGAAACAAACGTACATGTTGTTCCAGAATGACATCCCGATAGATGTGGCCTGTCATCGTTACACTCTGAACATGCAGGTCAGTTCTGGAACCAAGAATAATTCCTTCCCAAACGAGCCATCCTGCACCACCGTAACGGTGTCTTTCAATGGTGTTCTCTTGGTGGTAACGGGTACCTGGCGCTCTCCAGCTGAATGTCCGGCGAGAATCAGACTCCAAACTAAACCTGGACTCGTCGGAAAACATCACACAAGACCACTGTTGCGGTGTCCACAATGCATGCTCTCTACTCCAGGTTAATCGCAGGCAACAGTGAGTTGCGGTAAGTGGAACACATCTGACAGGCCTACGAGCATATAGACCAATGTGCCCTAAGCGTCTGTACACGGTCTGCATTGAAACTGTCGTACCGGTAGCTGAAGAGAGCTGACGAGACAGGTCTGATGCTGTACTCCGTCTGTTTCTTTTGGCAGTAACTGCCAAATAGCGGTCCTCATTCGGCGTTGTAACTCAGGGGCGACCTGTGCTGTAACGTCTACTCACATTACCATCATCTTGGAATCGTTGCCAAAGCCTGGAGATGACACTCTGGGCGATTCCAAGTTCCTCGGATACTTACAGCTGGGTACGTCCACATTCCAGTCGTCCGATAATTCTGCCACGTAAGACATCATCCAAATGCCTCCTTTGTGCCATAACTATGCGGTTTTTGCACTGAAAGGCTTTCACAGCGCTTGTGAACAATTTCACTTCTTTGCCACCATTCCTTATATACCCCTCTCTTACACTCTCGTCATTGTGACGTACCATCCACGCCATCTGGTGGTTTCCCGTAATTTGCATATTCTTCTTCAAGATGTGTGTGATCATTCCACAGGTGAAATTTTTATTTTAGAGATCAATTTCTGTGTGATTCTGAATTATCCTTAATTTATGGACATGAGTGTATTTTGCGGTGCTAAAAATCGCCTGATTATGACAAACAGGGACCCCGAGCATTGATGAATTTGGAGGCCTCCATCTATGAAATTTGTTTTATTTGTCATAAAATTTTGTTATAAAAAAGAATATTTCAGAACAACATTTCAAATTGGGGACCATTTCGAATTTCGAGCCGGGGCTAAGTCCCGATTTGCCCGTGAGATAATAGGGCCCTGGTGCTAAATACGCCAATCTGACAAGAATTATGCATACAAATGTATGGAGAGCTGTTTTAGTGCCAACTTTAAAGTGAAATGATTATCGTTTATACTAATGCGTAAATTGTAAAAGTCACCAAAGAATAAAAGACTACATTCGTGGCAAATATATAAGCCGTTTCTTCAAATTAAACATTAACGATTGAAAAACGAAAATATATTGTATTGGTATCAGTAAAATATAGTATAAGTAATAGTTAGTAGATTTCCTGGGCAATATTGATCAAAGCACAATATACCGCATTAATAAATATTTCGTGAAATTAAGTGTTCTATTCCTTTTTCAACAGCCATCTTACATCACAGCTAACTAAACATTAAGTAATTCTACGTCGCGTTAATATATCCCGCGGTAGTTTCAACAGAAAAGACTGTAAATGAACTTTTTTTTTCTTGGAGATTCTGTCTTGTCACAAGTAGTTATGATCACATTTTGGGAAAATGTTCTCTTCTTCCCTTGCGAAGAGCGGGTACACAACTATTTAACTATAAAATAAAACGGTTCTCCACATCATGTAGTATCTAAGGTGGTATAACTTAAATCTAAAAAAGAGTATGATGTAGAAGTGAGATATTTTGAAAGTTAGGAATTTTCGCTGCAAACTAAAGTTAGCTTTTCTTTTTCTGATCGCGAATGACACCGACATAGTTTTTGTGTCATAATATTAACAATGGTCTCAGGTCAGTACTTATACTAACTTTACGAATAATTAATAAGTAACTTTATGCCAAGAGTCAAATCATTTTGCTTATTTTTAGATTCCAAATTACTGGAATCAATTCGAATTATAGATGTAAGTTTCGTTCCCTACCGTGCGGAGAACGGGTACGCAGCTAGTAATTATTTTAATTTTAGATGCGACGTTGAAATATACGACAAACCTGGTGCTATGCCCAAGGAAGAATTATTGGAAAAGATTTCTGGAATAAATGGATTGTTTGCTACCTTGACTGATTCAGTTGATAAAGATGTCATTACAGCAGCAGGTAATAATAAATAAAATACAGTTCACTGTCACTGAACATTTGCTTAACTAATGTTCTTTTTTATCTGATTCGGTACCGCGAAAATGTTAAGTATTTTCCTATTGATCAATCTATTAACACACTGTTTATAACGAACTAACTTTTAAATTGTTATTACCTACAAATTTATATATTAATTTAATTTTTTTGAGGGGGGAGGCTTTTAATATATGTTCAAAATTAAAATATTTTATATTTTAAATTATTAGCATAGCCTGGAAATTGAAAAAAAAAGTAAGAAAATCTTAAACACTTTCAGATTTTAAATACGCACTAAAGTGCTATGTATTAAAAGCGTATCATAATTTATACGTCGTCCCTATTTTTCTTCCTTATTCCATTAAGTTGGAAAATCTATCATTATTGATGAGGGTGCCGTATTTTTCTTCCTTGTTCTATAAAACACATCTTTGGAATCGAAATCTATCTTAAAATCGCTTACTGAAACTGCTTTACAATCTCTGTCAGGCATATTCTAACTATGCTTCACAATTTTAAATACTGTTTGGAATGGGCATCATAATCCCCGAGTGTACCATGTTTGTCTTTCTTGTTCCATAAAACACATCTTTTGAATCGAAATTTACATTAAAATCGCCTACTAAAACTGTTTTACAATCTTCTTCAAGCATATTCCAACTATACTTCACCATATTAAATACTGTTTGGAATAGGTATCATAATCCATAAGTGTGCCGTGTTCGCCCTTCATTTTAAATAAAACTCATCTTTGGAACCGAAATCTATTTTAAAATCACCTACTAAAACTGTTTTACAATTTTCGTCAAGCATCATCCAACTATTCTCTACCATTTTAAATACTGTTTGGAAAGTGTATCGTAATCTATGAGTGTACCGTGTTTTACTTCTTTGTTCCATAAAACACTTCTTCGGAATTTAAATCTATATTAAAATCGCCTATCAAAACTGTTTTACAATCTTCGCCAGGCATTTTCTAACTGTACTCGTAATATATTTATAATAAATTGTCGCGTTTTGGCACCAAACTTAGCGATCAGTTATCAAAAATTGCAAACTTTGTGCGACTTTCAGTTTCAACCCTCCTTCTCCTCCACGTTATCTGACAAACGCATTTGAATAGATCTTCACCATGACAATTCATATCTGCAAGACCTGTCTACAAGATTGCATCGTCAAAAATGCGTAGACAAAATTCTGGGATTAAGCGAAATAGCACCCTAGTACTAAAAAAATCTTTGTAATACAGTCAACTTGTGTGACATGTAGACGAAATTTTTGTTTCACATACTATTGTTAAGTATAAGTTTTTATTCACTTTAACAGTTATCAGTATGGATGAACAAGCTAGTCTGTAGATTTTACAAAAATTTATTAGGCTGTCTTGAGGTGTTATTTTAATGGAATATTTATCTCCTTTAAAACATTTTTATAATTGGAAGTACACTCATTCAAAAAAGTGCACAGCGTAAGCCAAGTTGTCTATTTTTGTAATAAATAATCATTTATATTATTTATTCATTTATCTATCGATTTATTTTTTCGAAAAACACACAACTCGAATGAAATACGAGGAGTTATTTTTACATACTGTACATGATTCCCTTTTTATGAAGAGTATACTACTTTATATATACTATAGAGGTTTATTTCTGAGGTTTCAAAACGCGTATAGTAAAAAATGTAAGACGAATATAGTAAAAAAGAAAATTTAACTTATTACAAAAGCAATTCATGTTGAATTTGCAGCCCCTTGCAAGTGTTTTGTAAGTGAACTCTTGGTCACACAATCGGCATCAATGCGATAGTCCAGTTCCTATGAGACTCTTCTCAACATGGTACTGTCCCCCACCATGGCCGAGTAGAAAAGCCACTGGACATGGCAGACGGCTGAAGTGTGAAGGTCCGGTGTTCAGGCCCATCGCAAGGCTGTCGATCTAACGACCTGGAGTTTTGAGTGGTGTCCTCCAGATGTAACGCAAATACACATTAGAATCCCTGAAAGAGTCCTCTGCCCAAGACAAGGCATCCCCGTAGGCAGATGTCCCTCGTGTAGGTGGGCTATAACACAACAAACAACATGGTCTATCACTGTCAACAGTATTGACACCACATGTGATCCAGTTCTGCTAAATCACGCGTCAAAGGGGCTATGAATACAAATTCTTTTCCATAGTCCCATAACGAAAAATCACACCAGTGGCGTAGTAGCGTAGTCAGACCAGTACCGTAAGACAGGATTTTATTTCGAGGGTGGGATGCGCACTAAATTGTAAGCTAAGTTTCAAATGGAAGCAAAATACCAAATTGTAAGTTAAGTAAATGATCCCATTTAGAGAAGGGGGGGCTGCAGCCCGCTCTGCTCTGGCTACGCCCCTTAGTGTGACTGTGTTGTGTGTGGTCAGCGGGAGGACGATAAAAGGAAAGGTACAACATCTTCAAACTGCCGACGGCTTTTATAAAGACTTGGATTGTTTCTGCATTGAGTGCAAGGTTATTTTTTGCTGCATTCATCTTAGTTTTTTTACTATAGCATTTTGAAGCCCTGGAGGTATTTTGAATAACCCCGTATTGAGACTTATTCTGGAGTACTTTTTTTGGGAGGGTGTTTCTGTCCATGAATAACCGTTGCAAAAACAAAGTCTAATTTTTCGAAACCCCTGTATATTGAAAGTGATACAAATAAGTTTTAATGTTTCATGACTATATTCACAATTTTCCAACTAGGCAATATTTCTAAATTTTCACTAAAACACAGACTCACAAATCTTACATTTTAATTTTTTCCCCCAATATTAGCCTTTAAAAACTTCTAAAAATAAAGCATATTTTACCTAGAAGTGAAAAATCCTATTTTATTTAAATATTTACACTTATTTCATGTCTTTTTCTGATGAAATATTGTCTTCTTAAATGAAATATCAAGTTAATTAATTGAAAATATTAAAATTTTCTATATTGTCCATTTCTGTAAAAGTAGAAGCAGAAAACAAAATTTCAGTACAATTTATTAAATTACTATTACATTTACTTATTTTTACATGTAGATATATTTTTTTACAGGTGACGAACTGAAAGTTATCTCTACTATGTCTGTAGGATATGACCACATAGATTTGAAAGCTTGCAAAGAAAGGTAAATTGTAATGTAGTACTGTATTCAATTATCTAGGAATTTTGCGCGGTGTTTCTTGAGCTGGAACTTGGAGAGATTATTACTAAACTCTAGCAGTAACGCACAGGTATTGGCTTACGAATACCTAATTCCCTAAACAATTAACAGACTATAAAAGAATTTGATGCATATACAGATTTTGAGAAATTTTTTTTGAAGGTCGAACACTTATTATAAAGTACAAATCCACCCTAGTTAGCCTGCAATGATGGAGGTATACAGAATATTCATTGAATATTACTTTCTTTTATCTGTAAAATAAATTTCATTTATAAAAATCATTTATAATGAAAAACATTAAACCCGCATCATTTATAAAAACTTGAAGCATTAGCAGATCTTTTCACCTTTGATAAGTACTTCGAACTATTAAAAATTATACAGGGTGTCCTCCAAAAATATGGTAACGCGTTTTAATTCTTTATCTATTAAATATAAGTAAGTAGGCAGAGTAGATTGAAAAATGTTCAAAATAGGGTAGGAAAAAAGAATAAAGAAAAAAACTTTCTCGTTAATTTTTAAAAAATTGCATTTTTTAAATTTACCCGTATACGGATAATATACGCATGTTTACTACCCCGTACGAAAAAAATCTCAGCTAATAAAATGCGCCCATACATTTATGAGGTGATGTATGAAATTTCAAAATTATATCATAAAAAGTGAAGATAAATATATGCTGACTTAAACCACTTTCAATGGCTCTGGAAGGGAAAAAATCACATCGGATGATCAGCTTTCAGGGGACGTATAGAAATTAAGAAAGAAAATAATTTTTTGGACTCTAAGAATAGACATTTACATTCAAATTCATGTATAACTCCTTATCATCTTTATTTAAGGATATCTTCGGGAAGATTTTTGATGAAGGGCTGAAATTTGGTCCATCGCCTCATTATGTGAATGGGAAACATTTGACGACTCCAAGCATTTGACTGATTGGAAAATTCTTTGTACGGGGATAGCATACAGATTTAAAATATGTAACTTTCTGAAAACTAACGAGAGGAATTTTTTCTTCAGTCTTTTTTACCAACTTATTTTTGTATTGAGCATTTTTTCAACTTATATTACCCACTTATGTGTACTTGTTAATAGTACGACATCCGGTATAAGAAATATATACCCTTATCTGTCATTTAATCATGATAAAGAATATATGCTGGATAATATATACATTAATACATCGCTGATAGGTTGCCTAGCTAAATCGCGTATCGATGCTGTTAAATAATGAAATTTTTAATAAAATTTTCACGATCAACTTCTCCCATCTGATATTTATGAAAATTGAGCATTAGCTGAGAGAATGTACCCGAGCGAATTGATAAAATAAAGGTTAGGTTGCCTATTTTCCTCTCTGCCCAATTATGGAGTTGCCAGGTGAGTAAGTGTTGTTAATATAATCTCATCTGTTACTTAATCGAATTATGCATCAAATGAAAGGTTATTTTATTCCCAATCCAACCGTATTAGGTTGCCTTATCAAAAAGTTGGTTGAAACCATGGTTGCCTTGATTTTATATGTAAAATTTTCAGCGTTATCCTGGAAGGCTCGAAAAACCGATAAAGCGTAACAAAATCCTGAATTTCGCTTCACAGTCCGCCGTCAAAGCTCAAACCAGCAAAGATAAAAGTAAAAAGGCCGTTCTTAAAATGGAACGAGACATCTTCGGCCGATTACTGAGATTAGTATTGAGAAAAACATCAATACTATAGAGTACTGCTTAACTTTTCCGTTAGCACCTGTGCCACCCGCTCTTTTCTTGTGTACTGGCTTACTGTGTACTTTTCTTGTGTACTATTTTCTTGTGAATTGAAAAATCTGTCAAATCCAGATTAGCCCAAGTATTGAAGTCTAATGTCAACACTTTTGAGCCCATTGGTATAGATATCGAAATAATTGACAGTGTTTATGTATGTTATCAGATCATCTATGCCGCAGACATTTGACATTCTGCTGAATCTATATTTAATAAAATTGTGTTCAACAAACGCCTTTGGAATACACATACTTTTTATAGGCACACAACACCTTCTATCAAAGACTGTGAAAGTCAATGTCGGCTGTAGTTTGATAGACCGTGTGTCGTCCAAGGATCTCTTCAACCCCGACCTAGCAATTTTCTCGGAAATCAGAAAAAATACTGTTTGAAAGAGAAGCCCTGATACAATTCTTGGATAATTACTGGGAAAATGATAATCTAGTGTCAATACTCCAAAAAATATATAATGGTTGGAGAACACAGTTTTTCATACCATACAGTCAGAAATCACGTCGTGAAACTTGAAGATTGTTTATGTCAACATGAAGAGGCAGATACCCGGATAATGTTTGATATATCAAAAGCGCTGCCTAATTCGAAAATATTGGTCAAAGCGAATGTTGCCGATGGCTTGTTAATTTTACTGACCAACATCCAGAAAGTTCCTCAGACTCAAATTTAGTTGGTGGATACGCGTTAGAGCCCCTTAGGAAGTCCTCCTACTAAGGCACCCCCCATCCTTAGCAGATCGCCCTAGTGTAGCGTTGCCATAATCACACAAACATTGGTTGGCGGGTTCATTATCAAAGAAAAGCAATAAGAAAGATCTTGATTGTATTAACTGTACTGAGCTTACGATGAAATTGGATCCTACTTTATGCTTGGGTTTGCCAGCTTTCCATGCATTTAAGGACTGTGATTACACAGCTGCATTTTATAACAAAGGAATATTCAACCCTTTTATAAAACATTTTCAAGACGAACGGATTTCCAGGTAATATTTGCATCATTGACGGATCCTGTAGATGTACTCGTCGAAGAAAAAATTCAAAATGTTCAAGAGTTTGTTTACTGTCTTTCTTTATGGGATAAAGCCATGCCATAACACCAATGAGCTAGATATCAGCTGTTTCAAAAACATATGCAATAAACAAAGAACATTTTATGAAGAAGATTAGAGGCATCGACTCCAATCTGATACCCCCATGCTGGATTTCACTCAAACAGAAAATTTGCGTACTATCTATATAAATTCAACGTGCCTTCATGCAATTGATGCATTCTGTTTCTAACTAAATCTTGAAGATTGTGGTTGGTTTTTGGATGGCCATTTGAAGCCTACATGATTCGTTGGCGACCCAACACCCTTACAAGTTGAGGATGTACTCGGAGAATCGAAACGAAAAGTAAACGATGAAGAATTAGATTTTGACAGAGGCTCTTCTGAAGCCTCAAAATCATAAAGTTTTTTACATTTGTTATTGATAAATTTATGTATGAATAAAAAAATGTTGGTATCATTATGTCATATTTTATCTGACTTCCTCCATTATTTAATCTACACTTACACGATCGGAAAAATATCCTTTTTAAAGATATACATTTTGAGCAAAAAACTTATTATTTCATAATTATGTACAGTCGCTGATAAATAATGTGTGATAAATAAATGAGCGAGTGAAAAACTTTTTTGATATCGTTGTTAATATTTAATCTGACTTGAATCCAGTATTTGATCAATGTCGCATGGAGTTGAGCGCGCTACGCTGCTTTGTCACTCTTACCGCTCGCGTAGAAAATTTTACATCTAAAATTAAGGCAACCATGGATTCAACGAACTTTTTGATAAGGCAACCTGATACGGTTGGATTGGGAATAAAATAACTTTTCATTTGATGCATAATTCGATTAAATAACAGATGAGGGCATATTAACAACGCTTACTCACCTATTTATACCTGACAACTCCATAGTTGGGCAGAGAGGAAAGTAGGCAACCTTTATTTTTTCAATTCATTGGGGTACATTCTCTCAGCTAATGATCGATTTTCATAAATAACAGATATGGGAAGTTGATCGAAAAAATTTAATTAAAAATTTAATTATTTAACAGCATCGGTACGTGATATAGCTAGGCAACCTATTTACGCTGTATCAATGTATATATTATCTAGCACATATTCTTTATCATCATTAGGTAAATAACAGATGAGGGTATATATATTTCTTATACGGATCTTAGACTACAAAGAATTAAAGCGTATTATACCACGTTTTTGGGGCACCCTATATATTACTAGCTGAAGTATTCGTCGTTGGCGAATTAATATGTAATGCAGATTTCAAAAACCTTGATTTTTCGTTAACATTTGTAGGAATACAAAAAATTAAAGAAGCATGTTATGAATTGGTAACAGTTAAATGTTAACTGCAAAAGTATAGAGAGCAGAGTTTTAACTTCTGTGTATTGTTAAATGATTCCAGGTTAGAGAGTAGCTAAATGCTGAGTGAAATTGTCAACAGAGAAAACATTTTATTTTCTCAGAATTGAGGTTTTATTTTAGTAGAATAAGCTTTTAAAGTCAAGGTCCTTCCTCGCCTGTAATTAAATTTTGTTTGATTCATTTTGATAATTAAATGTTATACAATGGTTTGAAAAATGATTTTACGACTTAATCTGTATGCACTTATCGTCATTCAATCCTTTATTGTTAAATTTTTCTCACTACCTTGTTTTCAAGCTCTTGTCAATGGTTTCTTTTGCAGAAAAATTCGTGTGAGTCATACGCCTGGTGTGTCTGCTGGTTCTGTAGCCGAATGGACCGTCCTTCTCATGCTTTGTGCTGGAAGACGTTTGGTAGAAGCCGTTACAGCTGTGAAAAAGTAAGAA
Source organism: Cheiracanthium punctorium (assembly GCA_038373885.1). Classification (NCBI taxonomy): domain Eukaryota; kingdom Metazoa; phylum Arthropoda; class Arachnida; order Araneae; family Cheiracanthiidae; genus Cheiracanthium; species Cheiracanthium punctorium. Next base: position 398,678 of record JAWZYV010017627.1, on the reverse strand, counting down.
GTCTCTCTGTTTATATGACACTTAACCAGTGTTACCAGTTCATAAGATTTAGTTTGGTTTCACCCATCTAGGAGATAAAGGAATTATTTTTTTTTCCTTTCCTTGAATAAAATAACGTTTATTTAGCCATTTCAGACTCTTCGTCTACAACTGAGAATACAAAAATTACCTACATTACCGTACAGGATGTCGCAATTTGTGAACATAAAGAAAAATTAGTTTTCCTCAAAAATTTAATAATCAGGATCATTTTATTAGGTCGTAACGAAAGTTTCCCGCCACCGCAGATATGATCTCAGCAAACAATTCGCGATGGCCTGTTTCCTCATATTTTGTCAAACGATTTTTGGCATTTGAAAGTTATGTTTTTGGTCTCGCGCCCCCATGTTTCTGGGCCGAAGGCTTTGAAAAACTACCAAAACGTTGGCAGAAAATCATAGATGTGGGTGGTGATTACTACTCGCATTAACTTTTTGTTGGCGGAAAACTTTCGTTACAACCTGATATTTTATTTTTTTAATTGCAAATTCAATCTCTATTATCAAAAGAAAAATTATTCAATTCAAAGAGAAATTCTCTAATAAGGTCTAAAAGAGTTAAAAATAAGGTATATTATGTTTAAAAAACATATCTCTAGACAGAAGCTGATTAACATTTTACTTGAACAAATCGACACACATTCACTTGTACAAATTATAGTTTTTTTTTTTTTTTTTTTTTTTTTTTTTTTAAAGCTTGTTCATGGCGCGATTTGGCTGGTTGATCTGCCCTACAATTGTTTGCTTAAATATTGCTTACTTGAGTTTATTGTATGCTTTGACAAACGTGTTTCAGAAACAATCAATGGGATCCATCGTGGCTAACTGGAGGAGGATTGACCAATGCAGTAGTTGGTATCATTGGAATGGGAAGAATAGGTATGTATAGCTAAAAGACAATTAAAAGATAAAATATGTGTCTGCTAAAGCTTCTCCGAGAAGTATTGTGCGGATTTGGCTCATTTGGTCTATGTGATAAATTATTTAATGCTTATGAAAGTAACCGTTTTTTACTTCCTTGCTTGTACGAGGTATAAGGAAGTAATGTGATCGCGAAAAATTTTGGTATCCAGATTTTGACGAAAAAATCGACTTTGATTACATTTAAATTTACTTTTAAGAATTTTCTCAATGCATCTCATCGTATGCATGTACATATGTTCATATAACTAACTGCATGTACAATCCATTTTGACCGGTTTTTCCCCTGACGTCTGTACGTGCATACGTACGTATATAACTCGCATATCTCAAAAACTATTGGTCGTAGAATGTTGAAATCCAATATTTAGGATTGTTGTAATGTCTAGTTGTGCACCTCCCTTTTTGGTTCCACTCGAATAGATAGTTAATATACAGGGCCACCCAAAAGATTTAAATACATTACGCTCTAGGCAGAAATTCATAAATTCATTAAAGCATATTTTAGTGGTATTATGCTATTTCAAACGACTCAGAAGTGATAAATGTTGCTAAGGGTTACAAAATGAATCTCTCCACTGAAAATAGTGTTTTTATCACTCATTAGTTCTTCTACAGGAACACTAAAAAAAAAAAATTCCAACACATTACGGTCAATGGCAGTTTTAGAAACATTTACCCATTTGAAGCACAGTACCATCCTACCCTACAGTTAGGTAATGGTCCGATGACGGTCATGTGTCCCCCTCGAAAATTGCGCCAAAAGTCGCCAAGCTTGGCGACTTATGTACGCATGTATGTAACTCGCATATATCAAAAACTATTAATCGTAGATTGCTGAAATTTTATATATAAGACTTATGTAACATCTAGTTGCGCACCTCGATTTTTGGTTCCAATCTAAAGGAGAGTTTATTTACAGGAATACCGAAAAGAATTTTAATACTTTAATGTCTATGGACATCAATTTATTATGTATGTAGTCAGTCATTGATTAAGCCATGCCCAAAATCTCGCGAATGATCATTAACCTTAGTGAGTTTTTCCGAAATATCGCCAAATTTGGCAGCAAAAATGATTATGTATTTCGTGTAACTCTAAAACTGTTCGTAGAATGTTGAGACTTTGTATTTATATTGGATTGTAACATGCAATTGTGCAACTCTTTTTTGATTGCAATCGACTGGGTAATTTATTTATAGGGTCACCCAAACGACTTTAAATACATTAAGGTATATGGATACATTCAATTCATTAAAAGTCTGTGGTCATTTACTACTTTGGCTATCTTCAAAATCTCGCAAACTATCTCAAGCTTGTCGGCTTTTTGCGAAATATCACCAAATTAAGTGCCAAAAACAAATCTTTCAAACTGAATCCAGGTTGGTGATATCTCAAATATTTAGCTGGAAATCAATAAACCTTAGTATTATTGCAGTATTTTATCGCTTTAAAACAAAATAAGTTTAAGTAAAGTGCGCAGAAAATATTTATGATTTAATAGACGTACAGGGAAGTCATGTGGTGTCCACATCAGATTTTTTAAGGTTAGGAAAGCATCACTGCTAGCGGATTGTCGATTGCCTCCCTGGCTGTAGCAGAAGTCACTCCTTTTCTTTTTTTTATACTTTTCAAATTTAAAAAAAATCAGTGGGTACAGCCACAGCTGTGGGGCGCCTTCGAAAATCCACTACTATCTTTGATAACTTAAACATCAGTAGGTCTGTCTATCGGTGTGGGGTCTCTTCAAAAGTCCACAACCAGAAGACCTCCCCCCCCCCCTACAGCGATAGATAGACTCACTAGTGATTTAATCTAATAAAACATCAGTGGGTCCGTTCACCGCTGTGGGATTCTACCCTCTCTCTCTCTCTCTTCAATAAAACGATGGCCGGACTCAGTTATTTTTTTTAGTTCAACCAATAAAAACATCAGTGGATCATCCACCGATGTGGGGCACTCACTGGTAACTTATTTTCGAAGCCCCGCCCTTTTCCAGCGGTGGGCGGATCCGCTGATATATTTTTTAAAATTTTGTAATCTAAAATTGGCAGTGGGCCTTTGTTAATATTAAAAAAACCTGGTTAATTTAATACATATTCAGTTATTTATCACATATGACTTTTGTGATCCATACCTGGATTTATTATATTTACTGTAACAAACTACATTATATCATTTTTTGAAAACATATTATGGTTTAGAGCAATGATGCAATGACCCCAAAAATGTCTACTTTAAAAGGATTAACTGTTTATGAAGTCATATGAAATTGACTTTCTGTTTTCAAGCTCATGTTTGTATTTATTTTTCAGGCCAATGTGTTTTGGCTCGTGTGTTACCATTTGGAGTAAAAGAAGTCTTATATTTTGATGCCGTGAACCCAATAGAACCAGGTAATACTTAAATTAGATAATGTGATGCAAACCAGTAATACTGCTATTACGAATTTCTTAAATGCACATGTACTTTTGTACTGGAGCGCATGTGTTTTCTCGATCGTAGTGGACAGCCATTTCTATTCTATCAATTACATCATCTCATGAGTCGTTTAGGCCCGGGTTCGACTCCCGGCTTTGGGCGTGGATGTTAACTTGCCCGTCCTTGTGATGACAATTGTACTTTGTATAAAGATGAAAGTTGTACTTAGGAACAACTGAGATGAAGTCTATATAAGAGCCATAGATCTCGAAAAACTGTGTCTTTCAATTGTCCAATCGTATGAAATTGTCTTGTAAGCTATGCAGATGCTATGCATAGTAATAAATGAATTGGCTGCTGAATAAACAGTATGAATGAAGAAATCCTCTTACCTCTAAGCTCATTAGATTTACACTCACATATGCTCTTTACACAAATATTAAGACTGATTTGCATTAAAAAAAAACTAGCAATGATTTGGCGAATAACGATTAAAATTTTCCATATTAACGTGTATTAAGTAAATATTTCTGATTTTATTCATGCAAAAAAAATGATAGAGTATAAATATCTAGGAAAATTGTACAATAAAAATGACATAAATGATTATATCGTCTGCTTGATGGAAAAGTCACTCAATTCAGTTTGTGTTTTTGTATACCACAAATATGTCTAATGTATGCACGTCTTGTTCCCAAAAAAGTGTTCATAAGTGTAGATGACTGGAATACTGGTACTTTGAGGGGGTGGGGAAGAGGGAGGAGTGAAATGATTAGGCTTATTAGAGAAATAATATACAAAATGAATTTTCTGAAATTCTGTAGCCTTTCTTAAAGAGAAGCAAAATATACTTTAAAGGCTCATTGAAATCGATTGACATTTTAGTATCTCTAAACCCAACCATACCTTCTTAACATGGACCTCGCAGTGCTGAAGCATATGCCCCGAGCAGATGGTCAGTAGTGGGGCTCCCAATTTTAAGTTCCCAATGCAATCTTGTTCCTCATTTTATCGACAAACTCAAAGGATAAAACGTTGATAAAACTTTGCACAGCCTGAGCATTGGACATTGGAACTATAGCATGGCAGTGCAATTCATTGCCCATTACGTTACTTGGGTTTAATTTAGCATTATTATTAGATCTAATAAAATTAAGCAAGAAATGTATCAATTTATCACCATTTAAGTATGAAATAATCGGATTGAAGAATTTGACTGAACTGTAAGGAATCTACACAGTATGAATCTGCAGATATTTAAAAAAAAAATCTGCAAAAGATTTTTAGCAAAGGAAATTTTTGATAAAGCAGTTTATGAACAATTATCGTTGCACATGAGAATAAGCTGGGGAGAAAATTCTCCGAAATTCTTTTTAAAGAACTAAAGGCTGCTATTTTAGAAACCTCCTACTCATGTATATGTGGGCAGAAAATGCATATTTAAGTACTCTGAAAGAATGAGGAAAGAAATATAGGTGTAAAAAGAAGTCACTTGAGATAAGACGGTCTGTATAATTCAAATAGGTATTCGGGATGAGACGGCAGCTGCAGTGGAAATTCAAAGCTCTGTGGTAAACAGACATGGAATTCTTCTTAAAAAAGTGTTAGGAAATAAATTGAAATACAGATGTCTTAACTGTTTTCGTAACTGTTCAGATATTTTAGAAAGTTATTTTAGTACTAGTTCTTTTGTGTTCACGATACTCTACAAGTATTATGCCATCCATCGTTTAGTTATATCTAGGTAATTGAAGGATAGCACACATCAGTGTAATAAGGAATGTGTATTATTTTCATCTCCTAGAAAAAAGATTTGTGGAATGTGTTTACGGCAAAGCTAAGCATGGGCTATCTGCCTAGGATGGGGTGGTGCCTTGACCAGAAGACTCTCTAAAGGGTTCTAACGCGTATTCACGTTACATCTGGAGAAAACCGACCAAAATTCCACACCGACCGCCGCGCGATGGGCCCGAACCTGGAACCTTCACACTTCAGCCGTGTACCATTTTGAGTGTCTTATCCACTCGGCCATGGTGGGACTATAATACTACAATTAATTTTTGATGAAAGAATCTTTTAATTAATAAAATTATCAGTATGATTATTATTATTTTGCATAAAGTCTTTAAAATCTGTAGAATTTTTACTTCCTTTCTCTTACCTCGTTATTCGGATGTAATAGAATACACATAATAAACTTAATAACTAAGCTATTTTATAGTTAACATATTATTGCAATGAAAACAATTATCTAAACCATTAACTTTTTAACACCTTGCCTGTGACGCCCGCACTCAGTTCCGGCAATTATAAGTTTTTCTTAAATATATTTCGCAGGCAAGGGGTTAAATAATTTTGCTTATACTGCAATTTCACTGAAAGCTTCTTAATTAATAAGTACGATTTATTTTGTGCTTTTAATGTATGATGGAATAATTTTGAGGAGATATCTTTAAAAAGAAGTCATTTGAACCACTTTAAACGTGCTAATTGTAAAATGTTTTGAATTTTAATTCAAAATTTTATCTCAAGCAATGAATGAGTAAGTGTTTGTAGATTTATAAATATGATATTTTACTCGTTTTTCTCCATTCGCAAATGAATTAATATGATAGCTTATCTTTAACAGCGGAAATAATGGGAGCCAAGTTTGCAGAACTCGATGAACTTGCAAAAAACTCCGATTTCATTGCATGCACTTGTGACTTAAATGAAACTACAAGGAATTTGTTCAATAAAGAAGTGTTTGATCTCATGAAGAGCAGTGCCGTTTTCGTCAATACAAGCAGGTTCGATATTTCCTAATATTATAAACTTAACACTTTGAGCGTCTTTCATTCTACATCGATTTCAAGCTGTTGCGTATGTAACAGTGGTGAATCCAAAAAAGTTTCAAGGGAAAGGCGATAAGAAGAACGAAGCATATTATCAGAGACGAGTCACTTTCTTTTTTTAAACCAGTTCTTTTTAAATTTTGAACCCATGTTTAACCTGTTCCCTCTCATCATAAAAGAGACACAAAAGAGAAGATTTTTCTTTGACCTGTTGCTTCCCAGAATGGTTCTCTGAACGCTCCGCCGGAACTCATCGCCTCCAACCTCCCTTGTCGGATCCAGCCCCGTTTCGCCCACATTAAAATTTCCTTCCCCCTCTCATCAAAAAATTCCTGAAAAGATTGAAAATCATCAGGTTAGCCCCGTTTCGCTGACTCTAAAATCACTTTCTGCCGAACAAAAGTGTGTCGACACACAAGCATTTCCATAGATCCAACCAGTTTCACGATAAACTACATGTTTTTTTTTTTCTTTGGGCATAATAACTCTATTATCCATATAAATATTTTACTAATAACTAGAGTAGGTGCATCAGTAATTGACACTTTAAGAGCAATATAAATATTAGCCAGTAATTGCTCATTACTAAAACTATCCGGAAACAAACTTTTTGATTCCAAAACTTAAATGAGCTTTGAAAAGTTTTGTAGGGTGTATCATTTATTACAGACTATTAAAAATTTCATTTTTTTTCTATAAGTTACATGTGATGGTGCGACGGCTCTGGGTATCGAAAATTGGTATTTTAAACTCAGTGCAGGAAAAAAAAATCTGATTCTCAGTAGCTGGCTTAATGTTGAAATTAAGGTACTTCATTTTGAACCTATTTCCATTTGAAGCATTATTTAGATTTAGAAATTAATTTTAACTAGAATTGTATTAGATAATTTCTATATATTATAAAAGAACATGCCTGTCTGTGAGTTTGTTTGTTTGTTTGTCGGCAGCATTACAGACAAAGGACTACACGTGGAAACCCTTCTCTATGTTCCTGAGCAGCATTACCACTTTTAAATGAAGTGCAAACTCACTTTCTCAAAATCGGCATATCAGCCATTTTATTTTTCGCCAAGATAAAAAATTTTACATATTAGTCTCGGAAATCTTCAATCCTTATTATTTTGCGTATAAAACATTTCATTCCTGATTCTATTTCCCATGTGTGTGTGTGAACGCGATATTGTAATTTAAAAAATAACCTTACAAATATAAAAGCAAACAAAAAATCATTATTCTTTTATTTTTACTTTAAGAAGGTTTTCTAGACATGATTTGACAGGTTTTCTAGACATGATTTGTAAGCAGGTTTTGTAGACATTAACTGTCACGCTGAAGATCTTTTCACATGTGTTTGCCAGATAAAGCGTAGGGAGTGGGGGAATAAAATGTTGAAAGTCCCAGAAGGTTATAGATTTCAATTCCTACTAGAGTTTTTAATGGAAGAAGAAAAACAAACACGGAACACTCATGTAATTTGATGCCCATTCAAAACAGTATTTTGCTTGGCGAAGATTGTAAAACAGTTTCAGTTGGCTATTTTAAGATAGATTTCGATTCCAAAGATGAGTTTTATGGAACAAGAAAGAGTTGATTCCTATTTTAACGCGCCCACTCTCGCCAACCTAAAAAAATCAAAATCGCCGCACTTTGCAGTCATGGGTCTCCAGCAGTTATGCACAAGTTTCAACGCTCCCAAAAGAACTAGATGAAAACTAAAGTGAAGAAATTAGCGATAAACGCAGCAGTTAAGGAATATGAAGAAACTTAATTATAAAAACTGCATTAATTGGCAACCCAAAACGAATAAATAAGTAATGGAATGCTGTACTTACATATTGTTCCAAATCGCCATTTTAATTCTAAATTACAGTTGGCACATAAATAAAAAAATCGTCATGGTAACTGCGTTTGTTTAATTATCGCCACCTTGGCGAGTGTCGGGGGATTAAAGTATAGGAATCAAACCAAGAAAGACAAATGCGGCACTCTCATGGATTATGATGCACATTGGAAACAATATGTAAAACGGTGAAGTATAGTTGGAATATACTTGGCAAAGATTGTAAAATAGTTTTAGTAGGCGATTTTAAGATAGATTTCGATTCCAAAGATGGGTTTTATGGAACAAGGGGGGGAAATACGGAACATACATGAATAATGATACACTTTCCAACTTAATGGAATAAGGAAAGAAAATAGGGAGGACGCGTGGATTATAATGCGCTTTTAATATATAGCATTTTAGTGCGCATTTAAAATCTGAAAGTGTTTCGGATTTTCTTGATTTTTTCTTATGTATCTTAATAACTTGACGTCACAGAAGTAGCCATCCCTTGCGATTTGTAATCCGGTGCCCCGTTTTAGAATTCTATCGATAGGTTGAAAAAACAGAGTTCTTCTAATCCTTTCTGTGGCAACCTCACATAAAAACTGGTATCGTGACTAACTTGCTGACTTGTATACGAGGACGTATTTAAGTGGGGCGTCGGGACACCCCTGAAATTTTGATTTTCGTTACTAAAATGATAATGAAATAGTCTTTTTGGGAAAAATTTCTGCCTTTTTTACCGTTTGGACCCCCTCCAAAATATTTTTCTGGATACAGGCCTGCTTGTATAATGGCTTTAAATAATTCACTCTGCTGCTATTAAATTCTAAGCATTACATTACATTAAAATTAGTAAAAAACCACCTAATTTATGTAATATTTTTCGTTTTTCTTTTAAAAGAGGGCGAAATGAATGTTTTATCATTTGTCAAAAAATCAAAAAGCTACGTCGGATAGAATTCAATGCAACAGTTTAAAAATTATTTTACGTAAATTTTAGGCAAAAGTGTCTTTAGTTAAAAAATTCTTAAAAATCTGCAAATATGTTACAGATCAGAACAAACTGTTTTTAAAAGAAAATTTTTTCCTCTAGCCGATGATGCAAATGCCGTTTTGCTGCAAGCATAATTACCGTCGTTATTGAACATTTGGTGAGAAAAAATGCAAAAAATCGCATAAAACATTAAAAAAAAAAATAACTTTCTCGGCCGATTTTTGAAAAAAAAATCGCTTCGAGGTGCGCAGCTTCATGTTTAGAACTTCCTGTGTACCGAATCTGGTGATCAGGAACTTTGAACCCGTCGTTGGGGTTTTGTAATGGAACGCGTTTGATGATTCGCACATGCGAATGCCGAGATCTTGACAGGCCGTACCAAGGGGGCGCGAGTGTTTATTCCTAGATTATCTCTTTCTCCTTCGGACAACAACCTGCCTTCATAAGCATAAAGTTTTCAAAATTATTGGGGGGGGGGTTGAGCCCCACAACCAAACATATTCAGGTCTGTGGCGTAGCCAAGGGGGGGGGGGGTTAGGGGGGTCATAACCACCCCTCATGAGGAATTTTTTGCCACATAAAATGTATATTCTTCACTCCATTATCATACACCCGTATACATATATGTGAGTTGCAGAAATTTCTGGCTACGCCACTGATTCACGTACATATATAACTTACTCATAGCTGCCAACTATTACGGAATATAATTAACCCTTTTTTCTACATGATTTTTTGGCTTAAAATATAGCAAAAGTTTTGTGCTGCGCGCGCGAGCTGGTTACTATTTTGAAAAAATGTAAGTAAAAATATACTGTTTACAAAAAGTGGTTAATTATATTCCGTAGTAGTTGGCAGCTATGACTTACTATATATAAGTGTAAATTATTGGAGGCGCTCGAGCTCTATGGGTCCATAGAATTCTAGTAAGTATCCATGTAAGTAAGGTAAGTATCCATGTTAGTATCTTCCTACCATGTTATAAGTTAAAAATAGTAGCAAAGTAAAAAATCCAAAGGAGGAAAAAAAAAACATTTTCGATGAGATAGTGCATTTTAGACACATCTGAACTTTTCTTCATTTCATACTTTACATTGCATAATCCGATTTTAATTAACCAGACACTGCCGAGGGCTGCTTATAGTAACATTGCGTGTTACGTGGCGTCACAATGAATACTAAATCATGATTGAAATCAAAAGAAAATTTTTTAAAGTACAAGTAAAGGTTTTTTTTTAATGTTTGTAAATGGCGTGAATACTTTTTTTTTATGTTAGTATAAATTAGTTTTCTGTATTTAGTGATAAATTATTGGGTGCAGGGGCGTAGCCAGAAATTTTTCATGGGGGGGGGTTATGACTACTGCAACTCATATATATGTATACGTGTGTGTGATAATGTAGTGAAGAATATATATTTTGTATGGCAAAAAAATTCCTCATGGGGGGGGTTATGACCCCCCTAACCCCCCCTTGGATACGCCTCTAATTGGGTGGGCTTAGCCCCTATTCAAAATTTATTGGGGGGCTCGAGCCCCACGGACCCATATAACTCTACGCCTATGCCTGCCTTTTAAACTTAGGAGACGACAGTTTACCTTTAGACTAAGTTTTTCGATGACCATAAATAAATCTGAGAGCCAGACTTTTCATAAGTTGGGATATATTTGCCATAGCCTGTATTTTCACATGGAATGTTGTACGTTGCTTCCTCCAAGGCAGGGAAAATTAGCCTAGTCAAATAGGGTTTTTATTAAGAACTAGCTGAAGTACCCGTTCTTCGCACGGGAATGAATGGACTTTTTGATATTACGATTTGTGGTGATTACTATTCATTGTAATAAACAGATATAGCAAAATTGATATCGCGTTATATTGTGTTCAATAATCATGCATACCGAATTTCAAGGCAATCGTTTGTACGGTGCAGAAGGCGATGCGTCGTAGCGCAATCTAGTGGCGAGTTTTAGCAAAACGGATACGGCGAAAATATTCTTCGCATTCAGATATCGATGTATACGAATTTTCATGACGATCGGCTGAATAGTCCTGAAGTTCATGTGTGGACGCAACATCGAGTGGCAAGTTATAGGAAAATGGATAGCGCCAAACTCATCCCCGTGTTCAAATATCTATGTATACCTATTTTCATAGCAATCAGTTACCATCTAGTGATTAATTAAAGTAATGATTTGCTACAGCGCCGTTAAGTGGCGAGTTGTAGCAAAATAGATAACGCCAAAATATTCTCATTGTTGAAATAGCTATGTATACTGATTTTCATAGCGACCGTTTGAATGGTCAGGAATTTGGCCTGCTGCAGGGTCATCTAGTGCCGAGTTAAAACAATAATGCATTGCAGTGCCATCTACTGGTGAGTAACATCAAAAGGAACACAGTTAGAATATATTTTTTGTGCTCAAATGTGTAAGTATAAAAAATTTTATGCCGATCAGTCGAACGGTATAGAGGTTGATGCGTTGCAGTGCCATTTAACGGCAAGTTACAGCAAAATGGATAGTGAAAAATATTCTCCGTGTTCTAATATCCGCGTGTACCAAATTTCATCGAAATGGGTTGGACGATATTCGCATAGCAAACGGCTAAACGGAATAGAATTCGACGTTCTTCTGCGCCCCCTAGTGGCAAGTTAGAGGAAAACGTATAGCATAAAAACCTTCTCCATGATAAAAGACTTAGGTGAACCAAATTTCATGGTAATCGGTGAAACGGTGCTGAGTTTTTCAACCTCCTACACACATACTAACATTCATTTTTATCTATCACCATCACCAGTCTTATTATATATACCAGTCTCAAGTAAAATCCAGTTTCAAATCTAAGCCTCGCCAAAGTGCCAGCATACGCCATTTTGCAAGAGTTTTTCAGGGAATCATTCGAAGCATTGACTTAGCAGCAATCAAAATGGGAAATGGTTCGATTGCCAGACATTTTTTTGAAAAGTGGAATCCCTTAATACAGCCTCATTTTTTAAATTATCAACTATAACATGTTTTATTCATCGTTACCTCGATGTACTAAATGCGAAGATTTCAATTTTCTGAAATTTGACGGATTTCCCCCAAGTTAAATCATTGTACTCAATTTTCGAGAATTCTGAAGCTACATCGCTTGAAATGCCCTAATAACTGCATTATTTCTGCACGGATAGTTAAAATGTAATGCTGTATTCTAAGAAAACCTATACACTTGTTTTCAAAAATGCTGTTCCCTTAAGCTCTCAGTAAATTGCGCCAAAACGCCTAAAACTGTACAAACCGCTAGAACTCACTTTCTAAAAATCGGCCTATCAGCCATTTTATTTTTCGCCAAACTAAAAAAATTTACATATTAGTCTCGGAAATCTTCGATCCTCATTGTTTTGCGTATAAAACATTTCATTCCTGCTCTCATTTCTTATGCGCACACGATATTATAATTAAAAAAATAACCTTACAAATATAAACTAAAAAAATCATTATTATTCTTTTATTTTCACTTTAAGAATTTAAAACATTTTATTCGGCAAAATCGCCACACATGGCAACCAAGATGTTTATTTCACACTTTCACTACAGGGGTTACAATTACTTAAAGCTTTCTGCGTGGAGAACGTAAAAAATCTATTAAATTCCGGGGACGGGTGGACTTTCAAAGTTTTAAAGTGGACTATCATTTATTCTATATTATTTTACATATATCTGTAAAATTTCAGGCTGACAGGTCCATTTTTGTGGAATTGTATACTACCCAAATCAACAAATTGACAAACAGAATTTCATTTTTATTTATAAGATAACCTACGCTTGTTTTTAAAAATACCCTCTCATTAAATTACGCCAAGCGCTAGAATCATAGAAAATCTGACACACTTTCAGATTTTAAATACGCACTAAAGTGCTATATATAAAAAGAGTTATAATCCATAGGTCTTCCCTATTTTCGTTCCTTATTTTATAAAGTTGGAAAGTGTATCATTATTCATGAGTGTGATTAAACAAAATTAAAATTGATATTTCTAACATCCTTTTTTGTGGATGTAATATATTAGAAATAGATGCAATAAAGCTGCTCAGAAAAATGCACAATTCCAACTGAATGAAAATTTATACAACTTATACGCAGGTGTATTCATAACCCAAATAGCATACTATTAAATTACGATAAATAGCGCCAAGCGTTAGAATCCTCCTCAAAATCGCACATCAACCCCTTTTATTTTTCGCCCAATTAAAAAGTTGCACATTTATTTTCGGAAAATTTCCAAATTCTATTTTTCTTTTGAGTATAAATCATTTCATTCCCGCTCTGATTTCACATGCACACGATATTTTAATTTAAAAACAACCTTACAAATAATCTAGTCAAAATAAAAAAAAAAATCGTTATTCTTTTATTTTTACTTCAAGAGTCTGAATCATTTAATGAACTGCCGAATGTGGCAACCTAGATAAGCTTAATTGTTGCTTAATGCACTGTGGGGTTACAATTACGAAATGGCGGAAAGCAAAAATTAGCCATTTGCGATACGTTTTTATCGATATTTCCTAAAATAGTTCGAATTTTGAAAAAATCGCTTCGAGGTGTGTCGGGACCTGTCATGGAGAATTTCCGTTCAAAAATTGGTAGGTCTACGATCACCCGTTTGCGAGCTACGCGAGACACAGACAAACAAACAGTTTACACACATTGTTTTATTAATATAGATACCAGTCTCAAATAAAATCCAGTTTCAAATCTAAGCCTCGCCAAAGTGCCAATATACGCCATTTTGCAAGAGTTTTTTCAGGGAATCATTCGAAGCATTGACTTAGCAGCAATCAAAATAGGAAATGGTGCGACCGCCAGGCATTTTTTTTGAAAAGTGGAATCCCTTAATACAACCTCATTTTTTAAATTATCAACTATAACATGTTTTATTCATTGTTACTCCGATGTACTATATGCGAAGATTTCAATTATCTGAAATTTGGCAGAATTCCCCCAACTAAAATCAATGCACTCAATTGGCGAGAATGCTGAAGATAGATCGCTTGAAATCCCTTAATAACTGCATTATTTCCGCACGGATCATTAAAATTTAATGCTGTATTCTAATAAAACCTTTGCACTTGTTTTCAAAAATCCGTTTCCTTAAGCTCTCAGTAAATTCCAAGCCGGAAACAGTGCAAACCGCTAGAACTCACTTTCTCGGCATTTGAGCCATTTTATTTTTTCGCCAAACTAAAAAATTTTAACATATTAGCCTCGGAAATCTTCAATTCTTATTGTTTTGCGTATAAAACATTTCATTCCTGCTCCGATTTCCCATGCACACGATATTATAATTTAAAAAAAATAACCTTACGAATATAAACTAACAAAAAAAAATCATTATTATTCTTTTATTTTTACTTTGAGAATTTAAAACATTTTATTCGGCAAAATCGCCACACATGGCAACCACGATCCTTATTTCACACTTTTTTCACTACAGGGGTTACAATTACGGAAAGCTTTTTGCGTGGAGAACATAAAAAATCTCTTAAATTCCGGGAACGGGTGGACTTTTAAAGTTTTAAAGTGGACTATCATTTATTCTATATTATTTTACATATCTGTGCAAAATTTCAGGCTGATAGGTCCATTTATGTGGATTTGTATACGAATCAAATCCACAAACAAACAAACAAACAAATAAACAAACAAACAAACAAACAAATAAAACAAACAAACAAACAAACAAACAGAATTTCATTTTTATTTATAAGGATGTCGTTTACCGTGAGGTTTTAGTTTACTGTCAGTCTCATTTCAGGTTCGATTTTGTAAATACTTTTTCTTCACATTTTACTTATTAGGCTTAGATTTGAAACTGGATATTATATGATAACACTTGTTGCATTCTAGAGTTACCCTGCTAGTTTTGATTAAAAGTTACGATACAATTAAACTAAAGAAAGAAATTAAAAATTATCGTTATAAGTGGCCATTTAGTCCGTTGCATAGATTTAAAAATTGAAATGCTTTAATGCAGCTGAAAATGTTCTTAATTTTAAGTGCTGTAAAATTCGTTTTAAAGTGCGATATATTAAACTTTTTCTATTCACTTTACTTTTGCATATAACTATCCCGCAGCCATATATGTTTCCTAACACATGCATGTTGCGAGTATAGTTATATTTTAACTTTGGATTACGTTCCTCCGTAACGGTCCTCTGTAAAGCAAAAACTTTTTCAACATCATTGTAAGTTTCGATATTATACAGTTTGAAAACTACTTTTCGAAATAACCAGATTAACTGCCTAAACTACTCGGGGTATCTTTTAAGGCAGTTAAACCGTGACGTCATAAATTAAAAATTCGTGAAATTCGTTTACTCAGCAACACCAGCGTCCTATTTGCAATTTGAGCCATTCTAACTTTCCTTCGATATTACACAGTTTAATGTTTTCCATGAAACTGAACCATGGAGGAATTGTAAGGTACCACTATATTGGATACATGAATATTTGAATTGGTAACGCTTGGATATTTTCCACCTCAACGAGATGAAATGTTTTGGGGTTCTAACTACGCCAACTGACAAGGATTATGCATAAATTAAATATGCATGGAGAACTTTCTTATTGGCAACCATAATGTGAAATGATTATCGTTTATGCTAATGTGTAAATTGCAAAGAATCGTCGTAGATTAAAAAAGGTTCCATATGTGCCAAGTATGTATAAGATGTTTTTAAACTGAGCTTTAAAGAGGTAGAAACGAAAATAAGTATTTTAATATAAGTAATAGATAGTATAAGTAATAGACAGTATTAGTAGATTTGCCATAATAATATGAATTAATAATACAACATACCACGCTGCTTAACTAAACAATAAGTAATTCTACGTTGCGTTAATATATCCCGCAGCTTCAACAGAAGAGATTATCTGAACTTTTTTCAAAACTCTTTTGTCATATGTAGTTATGATCATATTATAGGAAAATATTCGCTTCTTCGAAGAGAAGAGCGGTTGCGTAGCTAGTAGTACATAAAATGTTCATATTCTGTGCATTTTTAATTACATTAATTTTTCATTTTTTTTTCTGAAAATAGTAATAGAATTGAAAAATATTTGATGTTATAGATCTGATACTATTTAATTTAAACTAATTTCTAAAAAAATATATATTTCAAATAGGAACAGGTTGAAAATGAACTTATCTTAATTTCAGCATTAAAGCGGTTACTGAGAATATTCTTATCATACAGTACTCAATAATTGCCGAGCAGTTGGGCTGTTGCACATTGTGTTTTGGGATGTAATATGGGACCCATTCAACAACAGTGTCTTGACTTTAAAAAATATGTTTTGTATTATTACCACGAAAGTGTTTAAAAAAAAAAAAAAAAAAAAAAAAAAAAATTCAACCTATCGCGTAAATTGTCGTAACTGAAGAAACTTAAGCTTTCAAAAGATGACATTTGCAACGCGCAATAACTACAAATTTCTATAGTATTTTAGAATAGTTTTATGCGTTTTCTATAAAAATCACGTTTTGAGCTAGTACAATATTCTCGCAAACATGTGATATGCATATGAAATATGTATTTTTTATACACATATCTCGCTATTTTCTCCAATCAATGACTGTTTCCTTCCACTTATTTTGAATTCGTAAACATTTCAAACGGTATTAGTGCATAATAATTGTAAACCAATATTTACGATTAAATAATTCTATATCATTTTATCCAGAGGAGGTGTGGTAAATCAGAAAGATCTCTACGATGCACTTAAGGATAAGAAAATAAGAGCAGCCGCCATCGATGTGACAACTCCCGAACCGTTGCCTCAAGATCATATTTTGACAACTTTGCCCAACCTTGGTGAGTAACAAACTTTTTAAAAAGAAATAAAATACAATTGATTGAACAAAGGTGAGTAAGGGTTAATTTTCCTACAAGAGTATCTGCACTAGGGTTTAACAATATTATATGGTACTTCTTACGTTTTTCACTCCAAACATTTTACGGCAAATATGATGTTTCTTACCTTTATTCTCTTCTCTAACATAGGGTGTAAATAATAAAATGTCATTCCTATTTTTGATGCATAATTGTTTTTCTAACTTTTCCCTCATTTTTATCTTTCATAAAATATCTTACATTTATAGCAACATAACAGATTTAAACCGATACTTCGTAAAAAGTACGATACACGACTACTAGTGCAAAATATTACAAGGTGTCTGTCACACTTAGGGTTAGTGATGTATTGAGCTTTATTGACGCTTTGGTCCATTTCCGAATATTTCTTGATCTGCATGCGATAGATAATTCAGATTTCTATCATAAAAAACTCAAATCTGTGTCGGAAAGCAAAATCAGTGCTCATAATCAAAATCAGTTCCAGTTTATGGCGTCAAAAAGGGGTTCTAAAAGACGTAGTCGGGAACAGAATTTTCGGCTTAAGAGATGTCTTTGGACTAGTTAGAAGGTAAACATGCTAAAAATCCCCGGACCTACAAGGGGAGCGAATTTCAGGGAAAGACGTCAAAGTTCGAATTTTTTTGTTTTTCGATTTTATCTTGAAAACAATGCATTTTAGCAAAAAAGTTTCAGTTACAGTATGAAAGCTAACAAAATTTTCAACAAGATTATGTCTACCGTTTTTTTCCTATCTTCAATAGCTATTAAAATTATACTAACATTACAAAGTTTTGAAAAAACGCATCTTTTTCATTCCCCCCTACAGCTATCTTTTGCTGTATAGCTCTTCAGACATCAGTTCTGCCGCAGTGTTTCCAAAAGAAAGCTGTAGAGCATTTAATTTCTTTTAATATCAGATATTGATTGTAATTTTAACGTTGAAGGGTCAAAAATATAGTAATTTGAAAGATTCAAGAAATATTCGAAAATACTTTTGGAAGCAGTGTTTCTTTCACTTTCTTATCAATCAAGGGTCATGTTCTTGCATAAAAGTTATTACTTACGTATTTATACATGTGGCCCTGTTTAAATTTGAAACGCATTTATTGATTCTACTAATGCCCCCCCCCCCCTCCTCACTCGTCTATTTGGCTTAAAAAGAAAAATAGTCCTTTCCATGTTCAGTGTCGTATCCACTCGCCATAATGGTGTCCTGAAAGGCATTTATTAGTAAGAAATTTCAGTGTAGAACAATAGGTTTGTAATCATCGTTTGCAAAATCCTCGAAATTATTAGAACTACAATAAACTTTACATAAGTTCAGAAAGATGTGAAGGTTTGTTCGCTATAGACTTTTCTAAAATGATACAAACTATAGCTCAACTCTCGTTTTAGTTTTTAAACAAGTAATTAGATTGTAAAAAAACAAATATCTACCGCATTGTAGAGAACCTCAAAAAATAACGGGTGGATTTATAAATTCCTGCAAGCTTCCAAAAAAAAAAAAAAAAAAATCATTTTTAAAAATAGAGTTTATGATACAATAATGAAGAAGTGCGGTTTGTATGAAAATGCTCACATGAATTACGGAAGTTATTTAGCATTATGAAAACAATTAGTTCAAAAAGTTGAACAGAGAGAACGTTGCTACCCTACAGAATCGACAAATGTGGGAGAAAACATGCTAGTTACTTCCAGTCGCTGGAAAGTTGAGATCATGTTACACTTCCATGAATATACGTCCGTACTTGGAGGCTGTAGTTCGTAAAATTGTGTTATGTAAACATCTTTCAGTGAAGATGAAGTGATCAGGCGAGAATGAAAGTTTGCATAGACTCAGGTTCAGCCTCATACTGGGTAGATTTCTGGTAGTAGGTATGCTTGAAACCGCCACCTGAATCAGCCTTTTGCCGATATATCTAGACACGCAGCATGTCTCAGTTCTGTCAGTAAAAGTGGTGCCGGTCATATCAAACATTTTGTATTGAAATAAAGTGGGTGCAAAAACACATCCCTCTTACGGTCTCTTGTCGACAATGCTATCGAGACAATTTTTAAACTAAATTCTCTATAAAGATCCTAAATTGATCCTAACATTTCCCAACATGCCACACTTCTCGCTCATTTCATCATAAATTCACTCGCACAATCGCAATTTTATTTTTCATGATTTTAAAACATTTACACGAATTTATGACGTGCCCGCTGAATGTAGAAATCACACTAAGAATATCAACAGATAATAAGTGCAGCGCAGAGTTTCCGTTGAAAATCAATGTCGAATTTGACCCAACTACATGGGTACAGACTTATATGAAGAATTTCTTGCGTTTAGAAGGGATATTGCCAGATCTAAAAAGAAAGTGGCTAAATTCGCCTGAAAAGTCCTCCTACAACTGTCACAAATCGCTTGCCAAGAACAAGAATGTGCATGTTTAATTTTGTCCTAGTTTGGATGACGAAATATAATCGTCATCCATTAGGTTGCGTGACGCAACTTTGTAGTCATCCGTTACTTAGGCAAAGCAAGGACACGACGCAACATAGTCGTCAAATGCATCCAAGGGGGTTAAAAAAAAAGTAATGAGACTGCTTGAACAATTCGTATGAACAAATATTTTACATGTTCAAGAAAAGTGTTCATCAGAGTCATCTATATATCTTAAAATGCAAAAGCAGCTCGAGGCAGATTTTTGAGGATGCATTTGACCATGCGCATACTCTCCCCGACCAATCAGTAACCAGAATAAAAGCCTGTCTTCAGTAATAAGTATGGCATTTCATAAGACATTACGTCAGTTTCACGTCACATTAAAAAGCATGAGAAATAATTAAGTCAATGTATTTCTTAAAGTTCATAAATTTTAAAATTGCTAATACGATTGCGTGGATATCAAGAGTTTAAAATTTCAGATGACGCGTGTTTTCGAAATGATATAAATAGCTGTACTCATTTGGCAGTTTTCTTCTGCAAACAAGCATCAATTTGATGGTGTTGGATGCTGAATCGATTGAGCACAATAACCAATCACTTTCGCTCCCACTTCCGCCAACTTAAAAAATCCCCGCACTTTGGCGAGTTTTGCAGTCATGGGTGGTGAGGAGTTATGCAAATGTTTCAACGCTCCCAAAAGAACTGGATGAAAACGAATGGGAACAAATTAGCGATGAACGAACTACTTGAAGAATTTTAAAACAATTATTAAAGCTACATTCATTGGCAAGAAAGAAGGGCGCAAGAAAAGAAAAAAAAGTAAAATCCGAAACACTTTCAGAAATACGTACTAAAATGCTATATATTAAAAGGTATCAATTTATGCGTCGTCCCCATTTTCTTCCTTATTTCATTAAGTTGGAAGTGTACCATTATTCATGGGTGTGCCGTATTTGTCTCCCTTGTATTTTACTATTGAATATATAAATGAATTTACAGAGCTGTAGCTAGAATCTATCCAATGCAAGATAAAGAAGTTCCAGAAAAACACCATACATTTTATCATTCTGAAAAATATATAACAAACTGCTGTATAATACTCTTTATATATGTATAATACTCTTTATATATGTATACATATATGGAAGCTTGCAATATTTTTGTTGTACTTTGCAGTCATAACCCCTCACCTTGCAAGCTCGGAGACCACCGTCCTCGCCAGGATGTCGGACTTGGTTGCTGAAAATATTCTTCTTGGAGTAAATGATGTTCCTCTTACAACTCCAGTACCAATGCCAGATTAAAAGTCGCCAATGTAAATTACGCCCATTGCAAAATTCACACAAATTAGAATAAAATTTCAAAAATGAATTGTTTTTACTGTTTGAGGAATTTTATGAAATCTTAATACAGAAACCCTTAGTAAAAAATTCATTTTATTAAACTAAAGTTTTCATAAATTTCAATTCTATAAAAAGTGTTGTAAATACATTTCACTGTTCTTGAGACTTTTGGGGTTCTGAGAGGGCAAACTGATAAGTTTTAATTTAGCTTCTAATTTGTAAAGCTGAATCACTTTGCAAAAGAACGCCCCTGTATCATGTGCCCCTGTTCCAGTAGTTTTTTAGTCTAGAAAACACCCATTTGAACATTGCCTTTTAGGAATTTCACATCATAGCCGTAATTATTCAGAAACATCACGATATATTCAAACTTTATATGACGTTATCCTCAGGGGGATTCGCCGACGACAGCAGCAAAGTCAACAGTTTTGTTTGAATAATGTAAAGTTCTGAAGACAAAAGTGAATTTTTTTTTTTTTTTTTTTTTTTGTGTAATAATTTTGCAATCTTATTTTATATCGACACAGGTTAACAAATATAAAAAAAAATAATTATGTTAAAAGTCAAATAATTCAGCTTTTGATTTCCTTTCGATAGGGTAATGTTTTAGAAAGGAAACATTCACTTCCATGCAAAGAACGGGCACGCAGCTACTAGTGCATAAACACTAAAACTGAATGCAACTTTGATAACATTAAATAAAGAAATTAATAGTTGTTTTTATCAAGAAACATTTTCAGGAACACACAACGGTTCGTTTAGACCGTTTGCATTATTCATTTTAAGCTTTAAATCATGACTTTCAGAAACCAAATTGTACCATACGGCATATCTAGTTCATTTCACAGGTTTCTTTATGCGTAGTTTATAACAGCTTTGAAAAAAAAAGACTGATGTGCAGGTTGACCACGTTTACGCGATAAATTCTTTTAGGCTACGGCCACACGAGTTTGTTTGCGCAGAAATGTAGATTGAAAACAAGCAACAAAATGATAAGCACGTGTTGGACGTCGGGAGTACCCGGGTAATTCAACCCACAACTCCCATTCAATAATAGTTTAGGCTAACTGGACGTTAAGCGATTGAAAAAGGATAAGTAAGAGAATAATGAGTAGGATAAGTTTTTTGAAAAATTTAAAGAGGGGGGGGGAGGGGAGTGTTTGCTTTTTTGAATTTGGGTCGGTGACAGTTCAAATACTGTTTCCAGCGCTCGCACTGTTACTAACAAAGTTGAGAAAGTATATTAGCTTTTCTTGAGGAGTTTTGAAATTTCTGAGTTGGGTGAGGATTTCTTTTAGTTTAATTACTAGTTCCGTGAGTGAGACTCCGATCTCTTTCTCGATTTCTTTTGTGAGGTCAGCTATTTCCTGCAGGGTGTTTTGTTGGGGGGGGGGGGGGGCTGATTGAGTTTGTTGTGGCTTTAGCATAACTGGTGTGTTTTTTAGGGATAGAGGGGGGGGGGGTTGAGTGACTTTGAGGAGGTTGTTTTTGGGGGTTGTCGGGGTAATTTTTACAGCCTTTATAGCTAGCCGGGTGGTTTTGTGAACAGTTACAGCAGGTTGGGGGTTGTTTTACTTCGTTATTTTGATTATTTAATTTAATTGGGCAGTTGAAATGCTCGTGTGGGTCGCCACAGACCACACAACGGGGGGAGCATCGAACAATGTTTGGCGTAGTGGAAAAGCCGTTGCAGCGGAAGCACTCACTGGCGTAGCCAGGATTTTGTTTCGGGAGGGGCACAGAGAGTTTTGTCCAACTAATTAATATTCTAATTATTAATTGTAATTAGAAATATTTTAATTATTAATTAATTTTAAATTTAAAATTTTTATAATTATTAATTATAATTAGAAATAATATTCCAAGTACTAATAATTACTAAAAATAAGATTCTAATTGTTAATTCTAATTATAATATTACTTAATTAGTAATTTCACAAAAATATCCTTAAATATATGTTTAAAGATGCTATTCAGTATTAATTTCCCGAGTTAATTAATAATTCTTCAATATAATTATCTCTGTAGATAGATGCTTATGTACAGGTTTGTCTGGCGATTATCTCAACCAGATAAGATTTTTTTTTTTTTAAATCCAGGCCCGTATCTGCTACTACAATAAGTCTTATTCTACAATAAATATATCTTAAGGAAGATACTGAAAAGAAAACTAAATAAATGATTTTTAAATCTCAATAAACGTCCATAGTAAAAAATATTTCTATATAAAATATTCTTGTTATAAACAGGAAATATATCAATCTATCCCGGATTTTCAATCAGCTCATTTGCAGCTGCATATAACTAATACATTCAGGTTGATTCAAAATTAGTGTGACCAATTTTAAAAGCGTATAATTATTTAAGGTAAATTTTAATTTACCACCTGTTTTATTTTAAAAATTAAACGTTTAAATTACCAATTGAACTACTTTTATTAGTGGGAGTAAATTTGGCTCCGAAATTAGATCTTCAAACCCGAAACGAAATTTTTAAGCTTTTGTAGGATGGTTGCTCAAATTCTGTCATAAATAAAGTATTTAAAATTCAGAAAAGGCATTTTTCTAAACTTTGTATAACTATCTAAACTTTGAAAATAAATAAAATATGGCTGGCAATCAAGAGCTCCAGGGGGGAAATGTGGACGAAAGGAAGTCATTGGTGAAAAAGAAAAAAAGAAGCTGAAAAGACTTATCGTTGTAGAAAATCTTCTTCCTCAAAGAACTTTAGAAAAGAAACTACAGGTATGCCAATCGACAATTTGCCGTCAGATAAAGAAAATTGCCTATAAAAATTGAAGAAACTAGTTTGTCATCAAATATCTGCAAACACTGTAGAAAAACGAAGAAAACGTTCTTGGCCTCTGTATTTAATGTTACGCAAAGGTAGATACAAAACATGGATAACTTCTGATGAAGCGTTGTTTCGTCTGTAATTCACAACTGACAAAAGGAGGTTCAATATATTTCACACGAACAGCGTCGCAAAGACGCAGCTGTTTTGCAGAAGGCAAGTTGGACGTTAGGTACTGTGGTATGGATGGGAATGTCCTCTCAAGGCTTAATAAAACCATTTTTTGTAGAACCAAAGGTTAAAATTGATGCTAAATACTATCAGAATAAAGTTCTGGAGCACATGAACAAAGAAAGTAAACGTCCCCCAAGAAAACTTTGTTTTACACCAAGATTCTGCATCAAGTCATACTGGAAGGTCAACTGTCAAATGGCTGAAAGATTTAAAAAAAAAAAAATAATAACTTTATTTCTCCTGAAAAATGGCTACTATCATCCCTTGACTGTGCTAATTGCGATTATTTTTTTTATGGGATACTTAAAAGAACAATGAATAAACCTTAAATAGACGTAAGGTAAGAACACTTTAAGGGTTTTAAAAAGCAATCAAAGAGGAAGTTGGCAAAATACCTCCAAAAATGGTCTTAAAAAGCTCTTTTGTCTTGACCTATACGTTTACTTAAAGTGTACTATGCTAAAGGAAACGACATTGAAAATTTCGTGTAAATAACTTAATTCAATAAAATTTTATGTTGCTCTGAAACTGGTCACGTTATTTTTGAATCAACCTGTACGTATTTTATAATGAAGATCACGCAAACACAAACCTATCGTTATTTTTATAATTAACAACCACAGAACAGCGACGCTAATTTTAAAAAATAAAGCTTTAATTATAATGCACAGGCTGTACTAACTCAGTTTCTTATTGCAATTAATAAGTCAAAATGTACAGTTTTATGCAGTAACACATAATTAACCTAGAAAATCTTATGACTAGATTTTTTATTTATCTTTTTATTTTTTCAAAATGCTTGTTTTTAATATAATGTTGCTCACAAATTTAAGATATTCTAAATAATGCAGACACAATATTAAAATAAGATAGCTTGGAGAAAATCATCCAAAACTCTGGTTTCTGCAATAAAGTTGATCACTAGATTAAAATACCCTACACATTTCAAATACAATATTAAAATAACAAAGATATGACTGAAGGAGAATCTTCTAAAACTCTGCCCTTCTGTATAAGGTTGCTGACAGGATTAGAATATTACACGTATACAATGCAGGCACAATATTGAAATAACCCAGACATCACTTGAAAAAAAATTCCGAAACTCTGCTCTTTGGAATAAGGTTGATCACAAGATTAAAATTTTCTGCACATTGCTAACAAAGTACGTATTAAAATAACACAGACGTCACTAGAAGAAAATCTTCGAAAATTCTGGTTTTTGGAATAAAGTTGGTTCAAAATATATAGAATTTTTCTACTTAAGCAGTCTTAAAAAATATAATTAATTGCAAATTTTCGACTTGAATAAGTGCTGAGTTGTACTTTATAATTTAATTAACATCTAGATTTAAGAACATCTTACATAATATTGGGAAGATTAAATGGTAAAAATACACCTGATTTGATTTCTTAATAAAAAAAGAAAAAACAGACGCACAAAACTTTCCAGAACGGATAAGTTCTTAAAATTATTGAGGGGGGGAGGGGTTGCACTCATCGCAAGTTGGTGAGCCATAAGTCAGGGGGGTGGGCACTAGAGATGAGATGGACTCAGCCCGAGCCCAAACCAGGCTCGGGCTTGTGAGAAATTTCTCTTCAATTGAACGTATTCCGTGTAAACAGATTTTAAAAAATGATTCATGGGAGAAATAAACTAATTAATATTATTTGATAAACTTTATTATAACGAATTAGGTAGTGCATTAATAGTTTGCTGTTATATTTGTCTTTAATTTGCACAAACGGCAAAATTTATGATATTCTACCAATGAAGTCATTGACTTTTATATACCTATTAGCTGAAATTTCGGGCTCGGGCTTCGGCACCCTGCATAAGTACGAAGTTTTAGCGTACTATTTAAAAAACAAAAATGAAAATAGGTCTATTTAATTGTTTAACTTAGAAGAAAAATATATTTAATAGAAAGTTACATTTTAATGAAAACTTAATGTCTTATTTTAGAATCAAAATATAAAGGTATTAACACTACTAGCAATTTTGCTCGGGCCATCATCGGCTGGCTACGTGGCCGGTGGTAGCCCGAGCAAAATTGCTAGTAGGGAAGCTCCAATTTTTCAGATTAATTTCAAAGTTAAATTGCTGTTCTCATTGGTTGCGGTTTTAAATTACAAAGGAAAGCACTTCAGAATATTTAATTTTTTTTTTTAACTGTGAGTAGTAAAAATATTAAAAAGAAAACATTACTGAGAGTAATTTTTATTTAAAAAATACAGACTTAGTGGACTGTTGATAGACCTTATTTAGTCGTGAGCCGGATATCCGAAAGAGAAGTCGGATATCCGGTGATTGTGATTCGGATATCCGATGATATTTCGGATATTGATAAATCAGCCGGATATCAAGTGCATCCCTAGATATTTCAAATATTCATTTGTTCTTTACCAGAGCATAGAAAATAGTATTTATAAAGTTTTATAAAACTTTAGAACAGAAAAACAAATTACAGATTTACCCTCTTGTCAGTTGAAAGGGTGGGTATAAAGGAAACATTTCTTAAATTACATATTAATGAAATTATGATAATACAAATTTTTCAACATACTTAAGAAGATATTATGTTGCATGTATTAGGTCATCGTTTATATTATCATTTAAAAACACACAATGAAATATTGAGTATTTACTTTAGTTTCTTTTCCTGATGTGCTTTCTGAAGTTTTCAGGAAATATCTGTTCATCTATGACTTTTTCCGCTTCCTGTAGATTTGAGTCTTCATTGTTAGCAGGCAAACTATGTATAATTTTGGGAATTTTATTTAAAATTTCTCCTACTCAACGGGCACTTTCTCGAGGCCATAATCTCTATTCGAACCCACCAACTGGACAGAACAGCACACTATTCAAAAACACGAGCGTCCTGGACCTTGGGAATGGTGGGGAAAGGGTCAGCTTGTGCCCTCCTTGAAATTTTATCCCTAGTAGAAAGAATTATTTTTGTATACACCATAGTTTGAAAATACCACAGGTGGCCATGAAAGTTGATAACACTTGGGGATACTTACTTCACAGGGTACAACGGTAACGAGCTGAGGTTATAGGGTGAGGGAAATTTTTAGTATCCCGGGAGTAGGATGTATATTTTCCTGGTGTGTAGGCGTGTCGAAAGTCACCTCGGGTTTGTGATTAAAGGCACTTTTTAGCCTTTTTATTGACTTGTTTTGTTCTTCGTTCTCAATGTGAAAGTATCTAGAAAACGTTTATCAGAAAGATTAGACAAATATCACACAACAAGGATTCTGAGACGATCCATTTTTACAAATTGCAATATATATATAACAACTGAAAAAATTTCGGGGGGGGCACGGGCCCGGTGGGCCCCCCCCTGGCTACGCCAGTGGAAGCACTGAACGGCCTTTCTGGGGGGTCTGAATTTTTCGATGTTAATTTTAAAAGAAAGTAATTTTTCGAGGTTGAAAATTTCCTGGCCTTGGGGGGTTGTTTTGTAGTTGAATTTGGAAAATAGGGAGAGGGGTCTTGTCGCGCTTGCTTTTTAGTTGATTGACACGAAGGACGGGGTATTTGTTACAATTAAGTGCTTCAGCAATATTTTCCGTGGGGGTGTTGAGGGGGAGACCTTTAATCACGACTTTAAGGGGGGGGGGTGGTATCAGAGTTACTATAGAAGTGAATTCAGTTTTGTTGGACGAGATCGGTAATTTTATGCTTACTTTTGAAATCAAGGGGGAAAATTTTGGGTGGAAGCATGGAAGTTGGCGTCTGAATTTTCATTAATTAGTTGGGTGATCGCGTGCATGTCGGAGGGGATTTGGGATTACTAACGGCTTAGGCCTTACTTTAGGGTTAACTTTGATTACCGAGGGGGAGATCGGGGTCTCGATTTCCATTTCTTTGTCGTTGGAATTAAGGTTGCCTAGTAGCTCAAAGTGATTAGGGGAGTTAAAATTAACGTCAAACACGTACTTAATACCTTCGGATCCAGGCCTTGTCCTCGCACACTTTTTCGGTAGGGTGAAGCCTTGTCCGTCGTCGATTTCCGTGGTGGTGGGATCGTCGCTGATGTCAGCAGCTCGTTTTTTGGCTTTCGCTTGTGGATCGTCAGGGTGAACCGGTTCAGGAAGAACCGGTTCGTTCGGTTGAAGTATATCTGGCGGGTGGACGTAGTTCTCGGCAATAGGCTTAATATGGCTTCTTTCCTCGTGGTACTGGCGGTAGAATTTGAGGATGTTATCGAGTTGTTCTTTTAGTTCCTTGGCACCGGAGGAGAAGCTCAGGATGAGCCTTCGGAGATCGTCGTAGGTATCGCTCTTGTAAGTTCATCCGATAGCTTGAATATGCAGCCATGTGTCGTAAAGGTAGTAATCGTTTGCGTTGATGCCGTCAGGGTAATTTACTGGTCTGGGAATTCCGTTGTCTAAGCCGATGTTGAATCTTAATTCGTGCTTGTGTTTCCTTTTGTATTTCCAACTTGTCTCATCAGTGTCACTTTCGTCAAAGTCGCTTTCATCTTCGTTCGTTTCGTCTGGCAGTTCGCTTCGGGAGATCCAACTACTGACCTCTTTACCTGAGCTCATGTCGATGCCTGCCCAAGATGCCGATGATGATCATCAATGAATGCCAATGCCAAAAAATGCCAATCCAAGGAACAAAATATGGATAAGCTGCTGTAACCAATGACGGATCCAGAAAAAAATTCTGGTAGGGGCAAAAAATTATTTTTCCTCCTTATAAATTCATTTGAATTTATAAAAGAATCTTCTGTCGGGTAAACTTAGTTCGTCAGGAAGGGGCACGTGCCACCTCTAGATCTGCCAATGGCTGTAACGTACACATGGTCAGACGAAATGTCTAACGTACGCATGGTCAGACATAAAGGCATTTTCATTAACTGAGAATAAATTCATGCTGCTCTGGAGAGTACAAACGAACGATTTAGCTTTCAGTATTTGTCTTAGCTTATTTCAAAATATCAGGTTGTAACGAAAGTTTTCCGCCATATCTGAAAAACTAGCTTCTTAGATAACTTATTTGAACTTTCGGTACCAAACCTGCACAGTGTCACATTATACAACAATAGTACTTAAAGCTGTACTCATAATTTGTTGATAGTCTAGAGCTGACTTTTTGCAACACAACTGGAAGTTAATGATGGTTCTAATCCTCTAGAGCTATAGTTCCATTTGGAGACACCTTGTACTTAACGATAACTATATGTTTCAGAGATTTCACAACACAGTGTTATAAAGTAAGCCTCTTTCTTTCAAATGTCAAAAATAGTTCGACAAAATATGAGCAAATGCGTCAATGCGAACTGTGTTCTGACGATGTTTGCGGTGGCGGGAAACTTTCGTTACAACCTAATAACTTATGTGTCATTCAATATTCTTATAACAAAGGGAAGACTTGCTAAATTTAAACATGCAACTATGAAATCTTTGTAAGAAAACTGCTTTTGTTTCTTATTCATAAAAATTGTCTTGTTACGCTGCTAAAAAAAATTTTAGACAAATATACCTAATAACTTATGTGTCATTCAATATTCTTATAACAAAGGGAAGACTTGCTAAATTTAAACATGCAACTATGAAATCTTTGTAAGAAAACTGCTTTTGTTTCTTATTCATAAAAATTGTCTTGTTACGCTGCTAAAAAAAATTTTAGACAAATATACAGGAATAATTTTATTTAATAGAATAATGCAGATAAAAGCTGCAAGGAATATACAGTATAAAAGGCTCCCTAATATAAGCAACTGGTGTAATACTTTGTTTCTAAAATACTGAGAAACATACTATGAGAGCAGTTATATAAAATGAAAGATACATCAACAGTCCTACGGTAACATACATTAAATGCAAAATAAAAATTGAAACAGTTGTCAGGCTGCGAATTTAAATGCATATACATATTTAATACAAGAAACAATGACAAAATGTTGAGATTCTGGTTAGATAAAACTGGATTAGAATTATTTTAGAATTAGCACCTCCTTTTTTAGGAATTCTACATTTAGAAAGGTCGGGATTAATAGTACAACAAAAATATTTTGTATTTACATATTCTTTTGGGTAAGATTTTACAAAAATACCGGATAGAAAATGTCAGGCATTTGAAGGCATTTGAAAGAGACTGACACAAATTAAAGGTTAGTCCCTCATGTTACGTTAATTAATGTGCTCTGCACCCAAGGTATACTCGTACCCTAAAAAAGATTCCGGCACATTTCTTGCACTAGTTAAAACCTGTATATGAAGTGTTAAAAATAAGTTAAATACTAGATCAGGTTTCGCTAAAACTGATTTTTTTTTTTCTGAATGCACTCAACTTACAATTTATAATTAAAGATATCATTTTAAATAAATTATACAGCTTTCAGAGAATCTGCCCTTTTTTTAAAAAATCTTAGACAGGATATATCATACTTCAGGAAAAAGTGTTGAAGTTCAAGATTAGGTTTTAACTAGTGCATTAAGCCTACATTTGCGACACTGCAATGCATTGATTCCGTGTCATACTTGTGTCCTATCCTTCCGTGAAATTTTGACTGTAACACTCTGTATAATGGAAAAAGGAAAACTCGCTAAAGGAAAAAGCTGCAGCTTGAAACAATTCTATTAGATTTTAACTTTGTTGCTCTGTAATGAAATTACTTTGAATGCCGCTTCGTTTATGATCAACATAATCACGTAAGATGAAGGCCTTCAGGGTAGATTGTTCATGACGATTTGCCGAAGTATGATCACATAAAACGTTTCTTGTAGTCATAAATATGCTGACTAGACAAAAATGTATCACAAGAAATAAATGTAAAATACTTTTGAATAGAGAAATAGTTGAACTTTAGGAAAACCACAGGGCGGATCACAGAGGCATCAAGAGCACGAGAACGAGTAACACATAAAACAATTTAGCGAAAGATTAACAACTAATTCCTTCAGTTATTTTATCCCAGTGGAACAGGACTAACCATAGGTTTTCCATCAAGAACTGCTAGAATGTTTTCGGCAGCTAGCGTGGCCATCTTGACTCTAACAGATACTTCGGCACTACCAACATGGGGAGTCAAAACTGAAAAAAAGTTAATACCAGTTATTCAGAAAATGCACCAAAATCACCCACCATTCAGAGACAACAGAAATCAGCTTTTCATTATGAGGTTTTTAAGGCTATAAATCATTTAGAAGTTAACGAAGTTATATCTGTTGAATGAGAATGTGCTTAATTGCACAAATGAAAAGGTATTAGCCATTTGCGATTCCACTCCTTTTGAGGTCATGAATTGATAAAATTGATCTATTTGTCATCTATTGATGGCAGACATTGAGGATAAGAAGCGACGATTTTAACAGATATTCGCGAATATAAACAAATGTAATGCATGTACTATCATATAACATGCATTGCAATAATAGAAATAGAAGTTAAAATAGTAATTATTACTTACTAATGTTATCTAATGTTGTTAGAGGATGGTCTTTGGGCAAAGGTTCGGGAACCATGACATCTAATCCTGCTGCCCTAATTTTTTTGTTTTTAAGAGCTTCGAACAGATCCTCTTGGTTAACTACGCCTCCCCTAGAAGTATAAGAGATGGAAATTCAAAATGTTATGAAATAAATATTGGTCATTAAAATATTAATGTTTTTGAGTCAAATGAACTTGATGGAAGAAGGACAACCCACAATTCGAAAGTTGTTTGTAGATATCCAACAATTTTAACCTTTGGCCTATACGAAACAAGTTTCTCAGATATTGAAATTTCAGGCGATAACATTTTGCTACCTCATTGCAAGAAATATCGAGATATAATAGACACAGCTTCTGAAATAAACCCATTTTAATACATCAGTCTCACTTCAACAAATCTGGTGCGTCATCACCTTGACAAATTTTTGATTTAAAGATAATGTTTAACATCAATTATAACTAGGAAGAAACACAAATTACAAAGCTAGCATAACAGATACCTGCGACTTCTGAGCTAGTTTGGCGTCTTTAAAGATTAACCCTCTCCAAAGTCAAAATTTTTTTTACCAGCCATGGTTTCTGGTAAGACTTATTTTTCAACACCACTTGCTGCATCTCAACGGCCCGCTATCACTAGTAGCAGAGAAGACAGGCATGTTACTCGCATGCCTTAATGGATCGTGCAGCCACCTCACAAGCCCCGAGTCAAGAAATGGGGTCGCTACAAGTGTCTGCACGAAAAGTTCAACGACGTTTGCAGCAGCATGGTCTCTCAGCTCGGAGACCATGGCTACGGCTATCCTGCACGCTGTATCACAGACAAGAGAGCCTTCAATGGTGTGATCAACGACGAACCTGGGCGCACGAATGGCGAGACGTCATTTTTTCAGATGAATCCTGGTTCTGTTTACAGCATCATGATGGTCGCATACGTGTTTGGCGGTATCGTGGTGAATGCACACTGGCAGCGTGGATTCGTCATCGTCATACAGACCCATCTTCTGGCGTGACGGTATGGGGAGCTATTGGATACACGTCTCGGTCACTCCTTGTTCGCATTGAAGGCACTTTGACCCGTGGACATTACATTTCTGATGTATATTACTATCCGTAGCTCTACCCTTTATTTGAGCCCTGCGAAAACCTAAGTTTCAGCAGGATAATGCACCACCGCATGTTATCAATATTGTTCGGACCTTCCTTGATACGGAAAATGTTCGGCTGCTGCCCTGGCCAGGACGTTCTCCAGATCTCTCACCAATTGAAAACGTCTGGTCAATGGCTGCCGAGCGACTTGCTCGTCACCATATGCCAGTCACTACGGTTGATGAACTGTGGCATCGTGTTGAAGCTGCATGGGCATCTGTACCTGTACATACCATTCAATCTCTGACTCAAACCCAGGCGTATAAGTGCTGTTATTACTGCCAGATTTGGTTGTTTTGGGTACTGGTATCTCAGAATCTATGCACCCACATTTCCTGAAAATTTAATCACTTGTTATTTCCAGTATAATCTATATGTCCAGTATAATGTAAATATCATTTTGTTATCTACATTTCTTCCTGGTGTAGCAATTTTAATGGCCAGTAGTATATTTAACGCAACAGAAACACCAAAGAAATTGGAGACTTTTTAATACATTCAATCTAATTTTGCCTACTAGCAGACAATTCGAAAATGCTACTCACTATCAAATTTCAGTAAAGACTCAACCGAAATTTTTTTTAAACCCTTTCCTACAAGGTTGAAAAAGGTTTGTTTTCCCGTTTGTCTGTCTATCCGTCCGTGCTCCAACTGCCGTAAATATGCATCGATTCATATTCGTACGCATATTCTTACGTACAGTATCAAGTACCCTACTGAAAATTGTGCATGTATAACTGATAGAACTTTTACAGAAGTACTCGAAAGAATTCTAATACATTACTCTCTATGGGCAGTCATTCTCCAAAGCGTAATTTAGAGATATTAGAGTATTTCAAACGAAATAAAATCTGTATGTTATTAAGGATTACAAGATAAAGCTGTCTATCAAAAATAGTCTGTCATTTATAGTTCTATACCACTCAAAAGAATTCCAATACATTACTATAATTGGCAGTCTTACAGAAATTAGATTTCGAGCACAATATCATCTTGGTTTATAGTTTAATTGTCATTCGGTGGGTGGCGACCGAAATTCGCGCTAGTTACTGAAAAGTAATCTGAAGTTTCTAAGACATTCTATATCGTCTAGATGTATTCTTATGATGAAAATAACTTATTTATAAAGAGTTTTTAATTTTTTCGTGGTCCACTCCACTGTTTCTTTAATGCATCAGAATGTCTTTATCTTTGATTTTTGTGGATTTAATGTAGAATATTCAAAAATTTCAACGAGCCATTCTCCAAAATGGTGAATCAGCTGCTATTTAGTGTTAATAATAGAGTATAATTATAGAGTATAATAAAATAGTATATTGGTGAATAGTGTTTTTTTACCTGCTCGTATTGACAAAAACTGCAGTAGGCTTCATGAGGTCGAATGCCTTCTTGTTGAAGAGGTTTCGAGTCTGCTCGGATAGATTACACATAGCTACAATGAAATCGCTTTGTTTCACCAATTCTTCAAATTCCACGTATTGTGCCCCCATTTCTTCAGCTGTAAGCATACAACTGTTAGTTACAAAGCAAATTATTTAAATCTAATATATAACTAACGAAATCTTAAGAAACCCTAATCTTAATATATATATAAAATGCTAATGTTCGTTTGTAAAGGCAGAGTTTTCTCTATCACAACCAACTCGAATTAACTTTCCGTTGATGTGGTAAATACTCCTTGGCCTCACGGTGAAAGTAAGGGAGTTTGGTCGTGGTGGGTGAAAGTGGGTGGTTGTGGGTGGCGAAAATGTGAAAAATATATATCTGTCCTTTCCTAACTCATAAGAACTTCTGAAAAGTTCTAAAAATTCCTGGAATGACCTAGAAAACTCCAAAATGTGTGCAACTGTGTTACAGTCAATCTAGAATGTTCTAGAAAGTTCCAAAACGTGTGCAACCCTTAAAATCGATTTAGAATGATCTAGAACGTTCTAAAAACTTCTGGAATGATCTAGAAAGTTCCAAAATGTCTGCAACTGTTAAAATCGATCCAGAATGATATAGAAAGTTCTAAAAATTTCTGGAATGATCTAGAAAGCTTCAAAATTTCTCAAATGATCTAGAAAGCTTCAAAATTTCTGAAACTGTTAAAAACAATCCAGAATGTTCTAGAAAATTCGAAAAATTTCTTTAATGATCTAGAAAGATTCAAAATGTCTGCAACTGCTAAAATCGGTATGGTATGTTCTAGAAAGTTCTAAAAATTTCTGGAATGATCTAGAAAGTTCCAAATTGTGTGCAACTGTTAAAATCGATATGGAATGTTCCGGAAAGCTCTAGAAATGTCTGGTCGAGTGAAGATCAATTGCGATGGGCGATTGTCATTCGGAAATTTTATAGCATACTGCTTCGCAGCCTCTAGCTTATTCCGATGAAATTCTCCGTAAAGGAACACCATTTCAGTGTATTCATTAGTATTAAACATTATCTTTCGTTTTTTATACTCAATAAGCTACGAACGAATTCAAATAGCATGAACTTTAGACAAACACTAACAAAGTAACTTAAACAACAGTTTTTCAACTCCAATAAAATATTAAAATTTAATTTTTATCGTCTGTTGCCATATCAGCAGGTATACTTTCTATCCACCGCATGTTTAATGGTCGAATAAGTCTCTCAATATCTAATAAGATAGAAATCTAAATTATCTATGTTAAAAATGGATCCTTAAATATCTTTTATACCATTAAACATGCGGTGTATTTTAACCCGAGCTACGCCGGGTTTCACTGCTAGTAGACTAATAAAAGCAGAAAACTATCAAGGAAGTTTAAATTAAGAGGAAACAAAAACTTTGAACTATAAAACCCCATGTTTTAAACATGAGCAGCTACGTTGAAAGAAGTATAAAGTTGATCAATGTCTTTTCAATTACTTTTAAACCTAGTAGGGTCTAAAGCAGAGACATAGCCCCGAGGTGGGGCGTAGAGGCCAGCTCTTCGTACCCAAAATTTCTTCTTTTTTTTTTGTTTTGTTAATTCGATGTCACTAATCAAGCTCGTAAGAATTTTTACCTTTCAACCTTTCGACCCCCCACCTTACCCCAACACGAAGTTTCTTTGCTACGTCATCTGTGCATTTAAAAGGGGGCTAATTAGGAAGGGAAATGAATTTTGATGAGACCACTCACCTTGAAATTAAGTATATGAACTTTACCTATAAAAATTAACTGCTGGTATTATGTAAAGCTACACCATTTTCTATCATTTAGATCTGGAATTATTGGTTTAAAAAGTAAATAAAAATAAATGATCAAAACTAAAAGAAATTTGTAAGTAACACAAATATAAAATTAAAGACAATGTAATTTTTTTTTCCACTTTCTACTTGAGAAAGCAATTTTTTTTTTTTTTACATCTGAAGAAAGGTGAACCCTTTGTACCATTTAAAAAGGCCCGTATGATTTATATTTATGCGTGTTACTTAAAAAGTTTTGATTAGTTTTATTGACTGACTTAACCCATTTACAACATAAAGGAATATGAAAAGAGACAGCCAAATTTCAACGGTATCGGCCAGGCATCGGACCAGTTGAGAGTATGCATGCGGCTCTGGTACAGTGATAAGGAAACTTGAGCGTATATATACGCTCCTGTGATAGTGAATAGGAAAACTGAGCGTACATATCTGCTAATGATGCAAATGGGTTAACTGAAACAGATAAAACTTCAAAGACGTACCTGGTTTAATGGGATGGAATACATCGAAGTATAAGACTTTGGAAACTCCAAAAGGCAAAAGCCTTTTCATCACTCCTTGGCCTGCAAAATTCAGTTATGGAAAGAAACATGTCAGTATTAACATCTACCAGCCAATTAATCAAAACCGTGAACAATTTTCACTTACAGTGTTTAAAGACATATGCATTTTTTGAAACTGGGTGACATTTTTCAATTTCTAAAATTCTAATTATTAAATTTAGGATAATCAAAGAGTTTTCACTTAAGTGTTTTCAAAAAGGTGAACACAATTTAACGAAGCATATAATTTTTTAACGCGTGGATTAATATGTTTGCGTGGAATTTTTTTTTTTTTATTTAGCTTTCTCCGTATTTTATACAGACCAAAAGAATCTGCTTAGAACTGACTGTAGTTTGAAAGCATAATTTGTAAAGCATTTAACTATCTATATTAAAATTGATTCATTATGATTCTATATTCTATGCATCTGTTACTAGGGGCGTAACCAGTGGGGAATATCGGGATATATTCCCCCCCCCCGAAATTTTTGGATTAGGGATCACAAGATTAATGCCGTGCAGAAATTCCGTCTATACACGTATAAGTTCATATCCTCCGGCGCAAAAATTTTCCTGGCTACGCGCCTGTGTTACTGTGAAGGACTGAATTTGGAGAATGTCGATACATACCAAATACGTCCGTGAAAGACCGAATACCAATACATTTGGGCTACTACCGATGTGTGTCGACAATCATGGATATGCTTTGGTGGAGGCCGAACAGAGACGTCGATGTCAACAGAGACAAAAACTTATCAAAAAGATTTTTACTCTGTTGTGGGAGGTTATTTTCCCCGTGAAGCCTAATTGCGTGGTTTTAGAAGAAATATCCACTGCGATATAAATGCCAAGTTCCTCATTGGCTAAACTTAGAACTAAAATATTTGAATGCTTAACATTTATTCAAGTACAACTATTACACATTCATTACAATCTAATGTATAATCATTATTAAGAAGGAAACCATCATTAAACTTCTTTCTTCTGAACCAATCCCTTCTTTCTCCCGCTAGAATCTAAAGCTACATGTCCCCCCCCCCCACACACACAAGGAAAAAGCAAACAAAAAAACAATCCACGGCATTAACCCTTTGAGGCGCAACCCTTTCCCAATGCTGAAAAAAGGGCAGCCGTTGTCATCGCTCGACTAAACTACCAGCAAGATGGCGGACGATCGAAACGTTCATCGCGTGCCACAGATCTAGAGACCCTTTTTTGACGCAGCTGGCTGTGTGGATGACGTCAAAAAAGGGTCTCTAGATCTGTGGTACGCGATGAACGTTTCGATCGTCTTCCATCTTGCTGGTCGTTAGGTCGAGCGATGGCAAAGGCTGCCCTTTTTGCAGCATCGGACAATCTATCCAGCTGTTCTCGCATTCTTCCATTTTTCAGCAGATTCAGTGCTGTTAAAAAGAATCGCGACCCTTTTTTTACTGGAAATGACGCGCTAAAATGTAAAGGATTCTCGTGGAGCTATGTCACCCTCAGCTATTTTTATAGAAATCAAATCTATTCTTCGTGACTGGCAACAGTCAAAACGTCAGAGTTTGGTGTTCCCAGAGCGGGAACACTGCGCGTTAAAGGGTTAAAATCTCGTGGGCCAAGTTGGGCAGTAAAAACTCCTCAGCAGATTGACGAACTCCTCTCCTCACTAGATAGGCCACTCCTCTCAGTAATATGTGAAAAGGTTACGTGACCGTTATGACATTTATCGCACCTGAAATACGGAGAAAATGCAGATCTCCGACATATTCAACACTCACCATTAGTGCATGGTGAATGCCAGCATTTGCCAGTGTTAGAAAATTATAAGGATATTTAGCAAATATTTCGGTCATACATCAAGCCGATGCAAATGTATGACCGAATTCTATGCAAATGTTGACATTGACCGGGGTCAAAGTCTGCATTTCTCCAGATTTCGGACTTTCACTGTAACAAATATATTTTATGACTTTGCCCACAAGATGCGCCCCCCCCCCCCAAAAAAAAAATAGATTATTTCTCCAAATGTATAATATTTTTCTTAATCCCCCCCCTCTCACTTCTTAAAAAGTACACAAATTTTTAAATAAAGAGACGCTGTGCGACAAAGGTGATCACCTGAAAGCTGGGCAGTTGTCACAATACAAGTAAGGACGAAAAGTAACATATCCTCAGAATTTTTAATTAACACAGCAATATATGAGACACTAATAGAAACAACACCACTTACCTATTCTTCCCATTCCGACTATGCCGACAGTTGCATTGGTCAAACCTTGTCCACATAGCCATAATGGACTCCAAGAATACACCCATTCTCCTCTATAAATTTGATAAAGGGATTGATTTGAGAAATACAT
Source organism: Cheiracanthium punctorium (assembly GCA_038373885.1). NCBI lineage: Eukaryota > Metazoa > Arthropoda > Arachnida > Araneae > Cheiracanthiidae > Cheiracanthium > Cheiracanthium punctorium. Next base: position 360,257 of record JAWZYV010017627.1, on the reverse strand, counting down.
ATACATAAAAGTGAAAAAATATTAACAAATAAGCTGTAAACACACACTGCGTTTAAATTTGGCAGAAAAATCCAGTAATTTTGAGAAACAGGAATGTTAATTCCCAAACTGACACAACGTCTTCCTAAAATGTCTTATTTTTAATTTTGCAGGTATATTTGGTGTCTGTATTAACTAAACATATATAGCAATAATTTATTAAAAGACTAATAATATTTTAGGATTTATTCATTCCAATTTTGTTCTTCAGTCATATCTTAGTGTAAGAAAAAAGATTAATTATTGGATTATTTCTGGTTTTAAGATTAATTAAACAATTTTGCTATTGAAACTAGACAAGAAAATACCTTTTAAAACTTTCGAGTTGCGAAACAGTAAAGACTTAAAAATTTTATGAATTTAACACCGCCTCCGATTCCCATAAAAATTAAAAACTACAAAAATGAGCAGGTTTTATTTAGATGACAAACAACTATTGCAGTCAGGCATATCACATGGGCAAGGACGGCAATAAGACGGGGCCACTGAAAATACGTCCCCCAAATATCCCGATTATCTAGATTAGAAATTCATATATAGTTAAATAAAATTAAAAAAATTAATTTCTCTTCTAATATCCATAATATAATTGTCCATCACTATAGATCAACTTAGAGACATTTTTTGGGTGGTAAATACGACTTTGATCGAAGTAGCAAGACTACTGTTAATTGAAATGCAATTTTTTTTTACGAGTACCAGAGCCTAGTATTTTATGTTTTAAAGAAAATACAACATTTACACATTTTTTGTTGGTCTAGGAGTGTTCATAGGAGCGAATAATAACGATGGATTACAAATATTAGAATATAAATAGTTTAAGTATATAATCTTGCTCAAATGTAATTTTATAATTCAACGGACCCCCATCTAAATATGATCAGACTCTGAATGCATCAAGATTTCTTATGCGAGCTGATTGGCATTAAAATTTAAGAACGACAATTTATACACGGCCGATTTTTTATTGATTATTTTCAATGAATTGAAAGAATCCATACTTTTTGATAGCTGAGGCAGCATCCATTAGCCTTCTACCAGCAGCCAGAAGCAGCGTCACGGTAAGTTCTGCGACGGAATCTGTGGAAACGTCAGGTGTGTTGCTTACTGGAATATTTCTGAAAAGAAATTTTTTCTCAGAGATAGGATCAGCAAAATTTTAGGAATTTTAAATGCTTGTTCTTAACCCTTTGAAACGCAACCATTTCCCAATGTCGAGAAAGTGCAGCCGTTGCCATCGCACGATTTAACTACCAGCAAGATGGCGGTCGATCCCGATGCGGACGCATAGCCAGCTGTGTAAAAAATGTTCTTTAGCTTTGTGGCACGCAGTCGGAGATTCGACTGACCGCCATGTTGCATATAGTTAAATCACGAGATGGCAACGGCTGCACTTTTTCGACATTGGGCAGTCTATCTAGATGTCCTTCTCATGTATTTAATTGAATCAAATGAATTCTTTATGAATCAAAATGTCAGAGTTGTGTCCTCACTGCAAGGACACTGCACGTTAAAGGGTTGAACACTTTCCAACACGATTGAGAAATGTTTACGATTTCGATTTGTATGTCTGTCCGCCTGTGGTCTAACTGTCACAAATATGCATGGATTACTACGAAATTTATGTGCTTTTCCCATTTGATCGTGGTGCTTTGGTTTGTGCGTATTGTCGACAATGAGAGAGATGACAGCGATAACTTAGCCACCAGCAGAGTTACCAAGTCTGAGAATTCGGAAGGGGAGACAGACTGATAGTGGTGTTTTATTAAACACCATGACAGAGTAATGTAACCTAAATGAACAATTTGACTCTCAAACAACGTGGAAATTGTAATGGGCAGATGTCTTGACGACCCTTATATTTGGCACATTGAATACCATTTCCCCTATGCTTTCCTCTGAAGTAACTCGCTCTGTGGTTTAATGGTGCATACGATCATAAAAAATGAACGTACTTTTTTTATTATTCTCAGATAGTATGTTTTCTGATACAATACCAAATTTTAAGGTGATAAATTGAATAGTTTTTAGAAAAATATACTACACATATACTATTCAAAAAATTTCGTAGAGATAAGAATAAAGTTAATTATTTCTTAAAAACTAATTTATAAAATCAAATTATTTTTTAATTTATGAGCTATAATGTATTATACAGTGGACCAAAAAATTAATTTCTTTCTTAAATAAAATGCATGTTAAATCTAGCAAAAACTGCCTCTTTTTACTCGTCGAGGTGTTTTATGTGCCCTAGGTGAATTTAAGCTAAATAAATGTTTGAGTTTGCGAAAATACTGAATTATACATCGTATGGGTGTGTGTTTAAACCAGGGATCCGTAACTTAACGTAATGTGCGTTATAACCAATTCGTTACAAATCATAACGTTATTCACAAGCCGAATAACGTTATTCATACCGTAACTTTCAAATCGTTCTTCACGAAATAACGTTATAATCTATAACGTTAATGATTTGAGAAATCAGTATTCGGTTACTTGACCCAAGAGTGCTCGGGGAATAACGTTATATTTAATAACGATATTCAACGTACACTTAATATAACGTTATTCTTTTCTGTGCTATACATAATAACTCTAAGAACAGTAACAGAATGCATTCGGTTAATCATGCTAACCGTTTAGTTTATAACGTTAAACTCACATAACTATTTGATAACGATACAGTGTCAATTAGTTAGAATATAACCTTTCGTTCAATAACAATTTAAATACGGTACGAGACCATAACGTTAAAGGAACAGAACGACATCTTCATACCGTTATAACGCAATAACGAAATGCCATTCATATTGACACAATCCGTTACAAAATATAACAAATTTGTCCAATATATTTAATTACGGTATAAGATCTAACCGTTCGAGTAACCTAAAAATTTTGATCCGAATCATCGGCTTTTCGGACTGAGAGGAGGGTGAATGAAAGGTAAAAGTATTGAGTAGGTTCACCACCCGGACTCGTGTTCCGTACATAAAACACAGGATACATGCAAGGACTGATTTTCAGCATGGCATTCGGGGTAATTGCCTGGGCCCCCAACAATAAGGGGCGCTCCCAAATAAGCCTTTAACTTGCACATTTTGAATTTAATTTAAAATGAACAGGGTAGATACTAACAGTGGCGGATTCAGAAAAAATTCTGGAAGTGGCACAAAACATTTGGCTCATATTTCTGGTAAATAAATTCACTTGAATTTAAAAACGAAATCAATATTCTACACTGTAATTTTCGGGTGGTACGTGTTCCTGTGTCCCTCCCCCCACTCTGGATCGCTGACAATGTATATTGAAGAGGATTTTTTTCATTTTTTTTTAAAGCTGCTACTTCGGCTAGATTATTTTATTGAAGTATTGGGGGTCAAAGATAATTTTTCGTACTGTGATTGTATTACCTTTTATTTTTTAATAAAAAGATAACCTTTTGTGGACACAGTCAGTTTCAGCATGTCACTTTTTTACAATATTAAAAAAAATTTTTAAAGTGTGAATGTCCAGCGTTTTGTCCTATTCTGCGGCTGTCAATCTAACAGTGTTGAGTTTTGGTCGCTTTTATCCAGTTACAGCGTGAATACGCGTTAGAACCCTTTAAAATGTCCTTCGACCAAGGCACCTCCTCTCTTTGGCAGATAGCCCTTGCGTAGCTTCGCCACAATACAACAGAATTCGATGCAGGGTGGTTTGCCCGTTTCAAGTCTGGTGACATTAGCTTGGAAGATAAGCCAAGACGAGGTCGACCATCGGATTTTGACGACCAGGCACTTTTCGCAGACAGGAAGGGAGCGAAAGCTGGGACTGTTCCGGCCGATGGGGAAAGGGAAAAACGCCTGATAATTATGCACCGACCTAATAATTTTAAAAGTTAAAATAATTAGCAGTTGTTCTTTCTTTACTTTAAAGAAATGTAAAAAAGTGACATACCGATGTTGACACCGCCCCTGGAAAGGTTAAATTGTAGGTCTATTTAAATTTTTTTTTTTAAAGGAAGTGTGAGTTAAGGGCTTAGCTAAGGGTACGTATCCTCCTAACACCGAAATTTTTAGATCAGTCAGTGTTAGCATTCGATGCAGGTATGTGAGTATGTGTATATCGTATGTGAGTATGGTCTTATGAGTCTTGACTGGAAAATGTAGCATTAATATGTGAAATGAACATCGTCATAGATATTTTGTCGCAGCTGAAAAGTACAAAATCTTAAACTATTAATTTGGCTTAATTAGTAATACCTCAATTTAAGTATACTAATAATTATTTAAATTATATGCAATTTTGATAACAATGTTTAATATTTAAATAGACTACTTTTCCCAGAAAAACTGAAGCGAAAAAATGTATTTTGTCTAGAATTGATGTATATAGCAATTTTTGGCTTAGGGGTGGGTCCCCGCCATCTCAAGTACTGAAAATGGTAGATGACTAAAATGTGAAGGTCAATAGTTCTGATCTGCCGCGCGGGTGTCAATCTAACGGTTTTTAGTCTTGGCCAGTTTTCTCTACATGTTACGTGAAAACGCGTTAGAACCCTTTAAAAAGTCCTCTGCCCAAGGTAACCTGCTCCTTCCATGACAGATAGCCCATGTGCAGGTTTTCCTTAAGTGCAGTTGGCAAGGACATCCCCGTATTAAAACTGAGCCCAAGTTTCGAAAATGACGCAGTGATGCCTTCACTTAATATTTGAAAAACCACCATCTCAAAATACAAATTTTCATCTAACTGTTTTTGAGTTTAAATCTCTGAAAAATTAACTCTATAATGTTAAAAAGAAATGTTAAACTTTAAATACAATTATTTTAGGACTTAACGCTTAATCATATTCACAATAGAGTCTGGATAGTTCGAGTCTCGATTGTTCTAGTTTTCTATACATCTCAGTTAGTGAAAAAATCAGTTTAGCTCCCAAATAATGACCAACACATATGAAACAGGCAATTTTTTTAATTGCAGGACGAAAATTCAAATACTTGGTGCACCCGGAAGCCCTATCAGAAATCCCTCTTCCAAAGAAAGTGAGTGTATTTTTTCTGTAGATGTTCTCATAGACATTTTTGTGCAGTATTGACACGCTGCTTTGGCAATGGTGCGATACTGCTGTTCGGAAGTCAACGTGTCAATACAAAACAGTTGATTATTGTATTCTGATATAATTAAATTGATCTAATCAGTAATATGATTACATGTAACTACATTTTTCATTTAAATATGTACTCAAATCACAAAAATTGATTTATTTCCATTTATTTTTTATTAATTTGATGATTTCGATAATTCAAGACAAGCCCAGTCCCGTCTACCTCGAATATTATCCAGACTATTTCAAAATAGTTTTTCCTGATTGCGGACACATGCCGTGACGCATTCAACACTACTACGACGGTAAGCGTTGGTCAATACATTATGAGGGCTCATGTGCGTGCGCCAACATTATCCAAAATAAAAATGTGGATGACTTCACAAAAGTTTCAAATTCATGTACAATGGTAGAAAATATTAAGCCATAAACACAGGTCTAAACAGCTAATTTAATGCAACAGTTACACGTAGAATTGAAAATATCACACACACATTTAGGCTAATTTTTTTTTATCTGTATAACGTGTAAAACAAATTACTTATATTTTCAGGTTAATTATACTTTTTTCAAACTCCAGGGTGGTGCAAGTGCGCCCCTTTCACCCCCCTACCAGCCCCCATGGTTGAACTAAACAGAAATCACAAAATCATAAAGAGACCATGGTCAGTTCTATTTACCGTTAATGAAGTATAAGAGGTTTATGAGATAGTGAATAAGCGTACTTTTATGATGGTACGTAATAGAGAAAAAACGTAAGTAATGTTTAAAAAAATATCAGTACAAAAAATGTAAGTACTGTAATCTCCACTCCTCCTCTTCTTAATTATTAAATGTTCCAACATACCGAGACAGAACTAATGTGAAATCGTAAAGCTGCCGTATTCAAATTCTGCGCCTAGTTTTATAGAAACTAGGTCAATTTTTACTATTTGATTTATTGTCTTCCGAAGAAATTTTGTACAACAAGCAGTTCGTGCATCATGACCACGATGAGTTTTTAGTCATGAGCATGAGGAAAGCATGATCACATTGTCCCCTTTTAAATATATAAATTCATTTGACAGAAGACCGACGATGTAAGATCACATGAAGCCGGGGTTGAGGATATCGGGATATATCATTCCCCGGGTAATTTAGCATGAGTTTTAATATTTTTCCACCAAGCCCAATTTAAGTTTATATATGTACGGCCATAGTCGTCGACTCCATGGGGCTTGCGGGTCTTCAGCCCCCTCAAAAATTTCGTTCCAATCTTTCTACTGTCAAATATCTTTTTTTTCTATATTGGTTGAAACTAAGTGTGGTGCTACTATTTTTCGATAAGACAAAAGCCTGTGGATACGGAGCTTTTTCACAAGGAACTCCTCAAAGGATTTTGTGAGAAGTAATCGTCTCAAATGAATTAGAAGTAGCAAGAAATATTTCTTGACTTTGCAGATGATTAGCAGATAAAATAGCCATAAAAAGATGACCTTGAGACTGAGGGGGCGACTTTCTTGCAGAGGGTTGTTTTTTGTTCCTGGAGGGGTCAAGAAAAACGCAAACTTGCCGACAGCTTTCGGTTGAGAAGAAAGAGCAACAGCATTGTAGCTGAGGTGTCATGATTGCTTCTGGCAGGGTTTGAATTTTGCGCCCCCTCAACACAATGTTTGGAAAGTGTTCCTCACAAGGGTTACGCCCCTAGCAGTGGTATACAGTAAGCCTCCGAAATCCCCGAACACACACTTGAAAGTTACCCCGTAGTGTGGGGGCAGGAGGGCGAAGAGACCCCCCACACAAGGAATTATTTTTTAAATGAAATTAAATATTTTGTAATTTTAATTTTACTTTCGTTTTTTTAAAGAAACCGCAGAATATTAGAATTTATCTTAATACTTTACAGAGGATAGACAGAAGAAAAGACATATTCAGAGTGTGTCACAATTCCCTCCCGAGTTTGGAAAGCTTATTAAAAAATATATTACCAATACAGCAACGAAGTTGACTTTATTGAATAAAGAATGTTACAAGCTTTTTTTTCATAAATGTTCAATATGTGAACCTTTCGTGATGTGGCAGCTATCAAGTCTAAAGTCAAATTCTTCCCTCCCATACTCGCTTTAACTTGTCGCGATCAATGGTAGCGAATGCGGTTGTGATCCTTTGGCGTAAATGAGGCACAGGGGGCACCAACACATGATCTTTTATATAACTCCATAAAAAAAATCGCATACTTATGGTCTGGAGAGCGTGGTGGCCACGGATGAAGGCGATTGTCGTCGATAGAGCCTCGACCAATTCAACGACGAGGAAGCTGGTTATTTGTGAAAAACAAAACTTGTAATGTTTCTTTTCCCCGTAAAGTCAACTTTGATGCTGTATTGGTAATATATTTTATAAGCCTTCCAAACCCGGAGGGGGGGGGGGATTGTGACACACTCTATATGTATATATTTAGAGATACAGGAAGCTCGTGATTTGTGAAACAAAACTTGTAGTGTTCTTTTCTTCAGTAAAGATAACTTGCCATATCGGTAATATATTATTTTTTATAAGCCTTCCAAACCCGGGAGAGAATTGTGACACACCCTGTATTTATAAATCCCTGATTAGATACATCGTTGGAAAAAGCAACTAAAAATGTGTAGGGGGTTGCATTTTCCTCACGTTTTCTCCCTTTTTCTCACAATCCTTCCTTAGCCTGAAACACTTGTAATAACCAATTCTTCGATAAATCATTCGTAATATTTAAGCGAACTCTTTTTCGTGATGAAAGTATTATTATCCATAGTAAAAAGTTTTCAACAATTAACCAAATACTGGGCTTGTATAAAAAAGACTCTTTTTAAACTTAAAAAAATTAACCATAATAAATTTTTGATAAATATAAGCTGAAAGCGCAAATTTAAAGTTTATTTCGAATCTCGATTTTCGAATCTTTCTGTCTAAACAGAGTTGAATTGACAGAAATGTGGCGGGACCGTTAGAAAATTGTATTAGTTTTTAGGGCTAAGCAAGATGAGTGGATAAAGAAACATCTTGAAGATTATTTCCGGATACTCGGATTCGTTACTTTATAGTTTTGCAATCGTGAAATTTTCTAATGCGAAATAAAAGATAATTGACCCTTTTTTTAAATATATTGATCCAAAACTATACCAAAGAAAGTGAAAGTTATTTTTAAAAATCATACGCGTTTAACATAGAACCTCTTCCTTTTTTTGAAATTAAGTTAAAAAAATTGATGTGCCCCACCAGTGGCCGAGCACATAGCGCTCTCAACTAGTAAACGGAAGGTGCCTGGTTTAAATTCAGGTCGCATCCGCCTACCTAGCCTTTCAGAGATTCCCGGATTTTCTCCGAAACTTCGAGTAAATACAGTTTAGGACCCCTTAGAAAAACACCCACGGAGAGCACTCCCCTCGGACTAGATCCCCCGAGTTGATAATCAACGTAATCTAAAAAAAAAGCGAAAAAAACATTATTTCTTTCATGTCTATTAAATTATATACATTTTTATGAGCTCCATTTAAACTTATTTAATTTGAAATTAAGATAGGATACTTGAAACAATTATGCAGATTTTCTGAAATGTAAAAAGAATTTTTTAATATAATGATTATAATGAAAAATGCACATTTTGGAACGTAATTACAAAATCCCTGATTCTATGGAAACTATTAAACTATTAAGTAGTATTTTTTAACGCCCCCCCCCCCCACGTCCCAACGAATCATTAGAGCTCCCTCAAAATTTTTTACAATTCGGCGCCAGGGTGCACCGCTGCTTTTCACAACTTCTCCAGATAAACTTCTGGCTATGTTTGCGACAAAAGATAACAGCGCAGAAAGGTTCTTCGATTTCATGACTTACATTTGACTTTGTATGTCGAGACCTTTCACCGAAATATCCCATCCAATCACCCACCTCAGACAATCAGAATATCAGAACTTAAGGAATTAAGCCGTATTCTTCCTGTTTGAAGCTATTTCTGCCATTTCTAGCCATTTTAAACGTCGTTAGTCATAGGTCCATTCCGCTTGTTCGTGTCTGTAATTCTCCATTTGCATCATTAAATGTTATTTAAATTTATTTTATAATGCGCATGCGCAAACATGATGGTATAAACGATGGTCTACGTCTTTTTAAAAGCGTAGACATTCTGCGACAGCGAAACAAAACTTCGTAGACGACTGTCTGGATGTCGAGAACACAATAGCGCACCTTGACTTGATGTTACAATTTATTCCTTTAAGGACACGTTCAAAACGAGGCAAAATCAAAATTTTGTTTTGTTATTGCAATTAGTTTATTAGTAATTTATTTTTCTCTCAGCTCGAAATAATTTTTAGCCATTTCTATCCATTTTTCGCTGTGATTCTAGCCACTTTTAATCCGGCAGAGTTGCAACTAGGGATGGACACGAGATACATCGCATCGTGTCGCGTTCCTGTTTAGCATGCGAGACTAGAACGCGAGACGAAACAGAGAAAATTTTTCGAGGCAAGACGCGAGACGAGAAAGGAAATATTTAGCAAGGCGAGACGCTAGACGAGACAGAGAATTGTCTCACACGATATTTCTCACGAAAATTTCTCGTCCATAAATTTACGATACGAATTGCTTTTCAATCAGAATAGAAGTGCTGTATTTGAGGCGGTATGCCATCCCCTTCACCGTATTTTAAAAGGAGACGTTTATTTTGTATAATTATTTTGAACATAATGATATTTTTATTTTGTGATTTTACAACGGTGTGATGTGCAAACGAAAAGGACTTTTTATAGACCGCCCAAATAGATTTCCGTACAATCTTTTTTGTCAGAATTAAAAAATATAAACCTATCTTTAGAAATATAATACATATACGAAGAACCTCACTAATGCAACGACAAACCAGGCAGCTATTTGGTCCCTGGTATTTTATTTTGCATTTTTAACCTAAAAATAACTCTAAATTCTGTAAGTGTATATCTAGCGTGAAGTCAGTTCCATGACTCGCATTAACTTTCGTATAAATCAATAGTATTCAATCTATGGATCGTGTCGTCATTCATGGGTTCTCATAGGAGCACTTTTAAGGGAATTTCTTGCATTTCAAAGAAGAGGGGAATGGTTATCTCAGTCTTTGAAATACTTTAAAACTGAAGTAATACAAGAAAGTTCACTATGTTATAAAGATGCTTATTACACCCAGTGGCGGATATACAGGTTGTGTGACGGCGATCTATAATATACATACCCTTTTTAAACTTATTCGAATGTACCATTTAAACACTAGTACGTTTTAATTGATTTGCATTCGTAGGCCGAAATGCATAAGAATTACTTTTGCAATCCTGTGAACAAATTATTAGCACTACACACACCAAAATCTACGCAGGTCATGCGACCGTGACCTATAACATACAAGCTCAATTTGAGCTCAATCGACTGCGCCGTTTAGACACTAGTGTTAAGACAATGAGTAAGGTCGATAGCCAAAGTGTGAAGGTACCGCGTTCGGACATACTGCGCGGCTGTCGATCTAACGGTCTACAGTTTCGGACGGTTTTCTGCCGATGCAATAGCGCACTTTCAAGAATTTCTATCCATAGACCATAATGTAAACGAATTCTTTTTTACAGCTCTTAACAACTTTCCTTTTTTGCGCCCCGAGTTTTAAGTCAGAAGACATCTGGGTTGACAAATTTTTGTGATGTCGTGTGAGTTACATAATCCCCGTGAATCAAAGTCAAGTCACTGTCAGTCAAAATGTTCCTGTAGAACTGGCGAAAATCGTATTTTTTATCTGAATGTTCCTTTTAATTACTATTTAGCCTTACTTGCCTGGCCGTAGCAACAAACTGCTAAAATGTAAGATGTAGTTATTTGTTCAAAGTAAATACAGGACTATTACAAGCTTGAATTTTTCCTAGTTGGCTGTATTATTTTTTTAAGTTAAAATCTGAAACACTTAAGAACACAGTGCGTATTTAAAATCTGAAACACAGATTTTAAATACGCACTTGAGTGCTATGTATTAAAAGCATATCATAGTCTATGCTTCTTCCCTAGTTTTCTTCCTTATTTCATTAAGTTGAAAAGTGTATCATTATTCATTGTGCTGTATTTTTTTTCCCTTGCTCCATAAAACACATCTTTGGATTCTAAATCTATCATTAAATCACCTACTAAAACTGTTTTACAAGCATATTCCAACTATACTTCAGCATTTTAAATACTGTTTGGAATGTGCATCACAACTCATGAGTGTGCCGTGTTTGTCTTTCTTGCTCACAAACTCCTTCAAAATTGAAATCTATATTAAAATTGCCTACCAAAACTGTTTAAGAATCTTTCTCAGGCATATTCTAACTATACTTCACCTTTATAAATACCATTTGGAATGTGTATCGTAATCTATGAGTGTACCATATTTGTCTTCCTGTTCCATAAAACACATCTTGAGATCTATATTAAAATCGCCTTCTAAAACTGTTTTACAATTTTCGCCAGGCATATTCTAACTATACTTTTCCTTTGTAATAATCTGTCGCGTTTGCCAGTTTCTAGCCAAATTTGGAAGATATCACAGAGCTTGGTTTGGTTTTGAAGACGTATTTTTGACACCAAACTTGGCGATCAATTATCAAAAATTGCAAACCTTGTGCGACTTTCAACATTTTTTCTCCCCTTCCCCTTCGCTTTATCTGGCAATCACATCTGAAAAGTGCCTCGCCGTGACAAGGCATGTAGACAAAGACAAATTATGTCGACGCTGAAAAACATGCTTGATTTTAATCGTACTGTAGTTCTAACAACGAGTGAGTGTGAGGATTCGAAGCATGAAGAAACTAGTCCTTGTACTAAACAGTGAATGTCTGTCATACATACCTTACACATTACTGTTAACATTTAAATGGAAAATAGCGTCGTGTAATACTTATATGTACTGACTGAGCATAAATAAAATTATTTTGACTCTCAATTTTCTCACTTTTGTTCATTGAAGCTTTACTCGCGGATCCAGAACTGTCACTAGTAAATTATTGCCCTGTTGTGGTTAACGTGAATCATAGTACACATGATTAAGCACGCATGAGGTACTCAAACGTGAGACACTCATATTTCTAATGAACAAGCTGTATCATTTTCGAGCACTTCATATTACCAATCAGCCCCCCCCCTTCCGAAAAAAATTGTAACGAGAATGATCGGCTCATGTCGGCAATTATAAAAGAACGATATCACTTTTGGTATTAAACACGTAAACCAGTATGTCTCTTAAAATGTATTAATGTTGTCGAAATTCTCTTCAGATTCCCAACCTTTTCACTACCTTGACCAGAAATGTAGAGGGTAATTTATTCGGGGTAAAAATATGCATTAGTGTCGGGAATAAATAAATGTAATTTCTGCAAGACATAAAAATCTAAAAGCTCATGGTAACTGATCTAAAAATTTCGGCGTCGAGGGGGATATATATCCATTGCTACGCCTCTAATTTCGACTTCCTTAATTTCATTTTATTAATAGACCAACAAATTAATTTTTTCATTTAAAAAAGAAAAAGAAAACAAGAAACAGTTAAAACACAAAAAAATAATCTTCACCCTTCAAAACGTCCCTGAAACCTCTGCCCATTTAAAACTTTCATTGACACCCTCTGAAATCTCGGCTTAGACGATTAAATAACCCAGATAATAAAAAACGATTTCTCTTCAATATCCAAAACTCCAGAGTCAGACTGACAACCGCGGGATAAGCCAAAACGCTGAGACTTTCCACTTCATCCAAAACAGTTTTTACAATCGTAAAAAGGTGGCATGTCCCAGCTGACTGTGCCCCAGAGATGTTTAAATTTTTTATTTAAAAAGTAAGCAGAAATAGAAGAAGAAATCTGTTAAAAGTGCGAAAAGTTATTTTCGATCCCCAATATGTCCCTGGAATAATATAGACCCATTGAAAACTTAATTGACTCCTTTTGGAATCTCGGCTTTAGAAGTTCAAGTAATTTAGCTCATGCACCCACTATTAGAAAAAAAGGTTTTTCTTCAAGATCATGTACACAGGGCCCTTGCTAAAGGGGGAGGTGGGGTAGGGGAGTCTACCCTCTAATACTCGCAAAATTCTGTTAAACTTGGCAAAATTAGACTCCTAATTGGCAAACTTGGTAAAAAAAAATAAATAAATAAAATAACGAAAACCATAATTCATTTCTGATACGCTTGACAAAATTACACAAACCCAGTTGGCAAAATTAAAAGTTGGTAATATAGTTGATAAAAAAATTAATAAGTTGGTAAAAACCGATATTTGACTTGGCAGTTTATCTCCCCTCCTTAAATAAAGCCTTAGCAATGGCTTTGTATGTACCCCTTTATATACCCTTATATTATTCAATATACCCCTATCATACTGTCTGACTCGCGACTCCTGGACATGGGCGTCGGCACAAAATTTTCCGATGCAGGGGTGGGGGGAGGACAAAGATTGTTTCAACATATGGTTATCGTATTGGAAAAAAACTAAAAAGCAGAGAAAAAACGGCATATAATAATCTAGGGGGGAGGCAAATGATCCCCTTGGCCTATGCTTCCGAAGCCCTTGCTCCTGGACAGCCCCTATGTCCGTGTGTGTGCTACATACAAAACATAAGTAAGGGTGGCTCTCACGCAACACTTATCTTACACCCTCCTCTCAGTCCGAAAAGCCGTTGATTCGGATCAGAAATCTTTAAGTTATTTGAACCGTTAGATCTTATACCGTATTTAAATATATTGACACCAATATGTTATAATTTGTAACGAAATGTTCCAATATTATTGCATATAGTTATGTAGCTATAACGGTATGAAAATATCGTTCTGTTCCTTTAACGTTATGGTCTCATACCGTATTTAAAACGTTATTCAGCGAAATGCTATATTCTATAACTAATTGATACTGTATCGTTATTAAATAGTTAGGTGAGTTTAACGTTATAAACTAAGCGTTAGCATGAGTAACCGAATGCATTCTGTTACTTTTTGTTCAGTTTCTGAGTATAACACAAAACGGAATAACGTTATAATAAGTATACCATTGAATAACGTTATTCTGAATAACGTTATTGCAGTAACGTATTCATTTGCGTTCTGTAGATTTGTTACGGTACGATAATAAAATACAAAATGTAACGTAACTAATACATAACGAAAATCAAGCAGTTATTTGTACATATAAAAATTGTATAACGAATTATTTTGTTACAAGGCCGAATAACGTTACAATTTTGTTACGTTAAGTTACGGATCCCTGGTTTAAACTCCGGAAACTTTTAAGGTTTTAACTTAAAAGCTCTTAGACTGCTTTTCTAAAACTGCATCTAAAGCTACTCATAGCTTTACTAAGGAAACCAAAGAACTGTTTCACTTGCAACTGAGTGACATTTCAGAAGGCATACAACTTACTTTTCTTTGCATACTTTAGTATCTATATGATCGAATCCTACAGACATTGTGGCGATGGCTTTCAACTGAGGACCTGAAATAAGAAGTTTGAGATTAAAAATACACATTCACAAAAGTCAGTAATTAAGTCTCCGTGTCATTTAGTCTCGTAAAAATTTATATTTTTTTACGCGGCAATTTAAAAATAATACTCTATGAGTTTTAACAAACACAAATTTGGATTAATACATACAGCTGGAATCCTTGTACTGGCGTTTCTAAGTTTCAGTTTAGTGATAATTGCGGACGAATAAAAAAAAATAGCTTAAGGTTCTGAAATATGCATTTGCAATATACAGTTGATCGTAGTTCAAATGGCTTCATCTTTAGAACATCTTCCTTTAGTTCCTGTACAAAATGTCTTTAGATTTAATACCTTCTAATATCCTAAACTTTAAATTCCTCAGTCGGTTATACTTAAGAAATTCATTAGTTTTGATCAATATTTCTTGTAGAAACAAAATAGTCACTTAAGACTTATTCTACAGAAAACTTAAGCTTTATAAACCGATAGGCCTTTGAAGTCCCATCAGTAAAATTGCTTAATAGGGCAAAAATCTGCGATAAATGCCCCTGTTCAATTTCCTGTCATCCGGAGGAAAACGAAGTGCACTACTATAAGTAAAACGTGTACGCAATACCTAGTTATTAATAAAAGTTGCAAAAGTAAAACAATCAAAAGGTTGCAATGCTTGAGTACAACAAACCTAAAGCGTGATTTAAGCTATTACACAGGGTGATTATAATTAAAATTCCACTTTAAAACGATCAGAAAAGGAAAACTACTGAACCAAATGTTATCAAACTTGGTAATTGTATAAAAGTGGTCAAGGGATTTATTAACGGCAAAAAAAAGTTCAAAAATTCAATACCAGGGGCAAGGACGTATTTAAGGGCGGGGGGGGGGGAATCCAGGGGTCCAAACCCCTTCCCCCCCACACACAAAACTTTGATTTTTATTACTAAGATATAATGATATAGTGTCCTTTTGAGAAAAATATCGCCTTTTTTACTGTTTGGACCCCCTCCAAAATGTTCTTCATGCTGGTGGGGTCGGCCCCACCTTTACACAATTACCAAGTTTGATAACAATTGTTCACCCTGTATATACAGCACTATATATTGTCAATTCTCAATGGCTATTTGGGTGGCATGCCAAAGTAAAGGGCACGAATAAGAAATAATTACCTGCTGCTTCGATAACTTCTTTATCAATCGGGTCTGTGAGAAGACAAAACAGGGCATCTTTGTCTTTAATGCCTTTCAGTAGGGCGTCTTTTTCAATAGGTTTATCGTGTTCGTACACTTCAACTTCACATCTGCAGGATGAAAGAAAAGCGTTAGAAAACAGTTACCCCGATTTCGTGTTAAAATCTAGATTTCAAAAATTTATTTTGTTAAGTTGGTGGCCTGGGCCTCCCCTTCTGGTATGGATTTGTCGGTATGTATTTTCACCTGCTCCTCCAAATACAGGCAACTCACTCGCGCTTACTTTATATTATAAGCTGATCGTGCGGGGAGTGGGGACAAGGGGGCTTCCAAAAGTAAAGAGGCCTTGTTCCCCCACTTTTTAAAGTTCAAAAGTAACACTTGATCGATAAATGATGGAGGGAAACCTAGTACACAAACCGAGAGAAGAACACGAGCTCTCAGGAGTTCGCTTTTTGAGATCTGTTAGTCAATAATTAGAGAAGGTCATTTAACCCAACAATATAACCCAATTTTATAATTAAAAATATCAGCTTTAGCTCCCAGCCACCCACCTACACATTCTCATCTATTTTGACTTCCCACTTTTTTGCCGTCTATGTTCTATATGCATGCTGTTACATGACTGATACCATCTTCAATTTCCAAGATTTTGTGCACATGCCTGAAATTAAAACTCATTTTATGTTTGTTGTATTTTTACGATGTTATATTCTATCGAAGTTTTATTAATGTGTTTTCCATTAACGAATCAAAGATGTTTAACATGCATTATATAAGCTGAATATTTTCATGGTATAAATAAAGTGACCATTTTTTCTGAACGGAAAATCAGAACATTTCTAAATCGCAGAAACGGGAAGGGTAAAAATTAATCCCAACCCCCCTCCTAGATTTTTTTTTTCTACGCATAATCTGATTTTCTACTTTTATGAGTAAAATGAGTTGAAAAAATATAGCTAATATACAAATAAAATAGGCCTATTGTATAAACTTGTTTTAAATAATTTTGCTGTTCATTTTTAGATAAATTTCCAAAATAGTTTTCTTTCTAGCAATAACTACTATAGAATCACCATCCATTGATTATAGGTATGTATTAATACATATTATAAAACAATTTTCATCAATAAAAGAAAACGGTGTTAAATACAAGTAAAGAGAACTTTTTTTTATATAACACAATCATTTTCATGTGAATTTATTGCCATTTTTACATTTATTTAGTTATTTTTCATAAAGCAGGACTTTGGTGGGACAGGAATGGAAAACAGAATAGAAAGCGGGACATTTTAGGGGCCTTGTGGGGACAGCAGGACATACAGGTAAAAATCAGGACGTCTGGTCACTTTAGGTATAAGTCTTAAATAGTTTGGTTTAGTTTTGTCACAAGATGGTCCCTTCATATGGAGTGCGGTTAAACAGAAAGTGCTGCAAAATTAGAGCCACTATTACAACAACTAAAGGCGCAACGTTAGTTGCGGATACGAAAATTTTTATTGGGAGGGGCTAATTCTTAAAAACAGTTATTTCACCGGAACAAAATGTGCAATGTAGAAAAATGTGACCCGATAGCAATGAAAAACATTTTTTGGGAAAGGCTCATTTCGAAAAAAACGCTCATTGCACATGAATAAAGCGCACCATGAAGCAAAATGTTTCTTTGAAGCAATGTCGTCTGTTTTGGGGAGGTGCTTAAGCCCCCTAGTCTCTTCCCTGGATTCGCCACTGTCTAGCGTATTTGAAATATTATTTTATTATTATGGGGGGGGGGGAGAGAAGAAAATAGAAGCTTTCTCATTTTTTAAATGAATGATTTTGAGACCAAGTTGGGAGCATGTAACCCACTGTGATTAATTGCTCGTAATGAGAACTTTTAATTTGAAAGTTTTTCTTCATGAACTTAAATTTTTTTTTTGAAGATATTTGTTTTCGACGGCATTTTTAATGCTAAAATTTCCGATAAAACACCCCTTTCGTTACCTTAATGACGATGGTAATCTGCGACCTCTATCAAGAAGAGCTATACCCTGGATACGCCACGTATCAAATACATAAATTCTATTAAAAATGATGGCATCATGTTTTAATCAGGAAAACCTGGTTTTAATGGAAATCGTGATTTATGAAAATTTAAAATCAGACTTTTGTCAGCAACAAAAGTTGATACAATAACTGAAAGCAGGATTAGCAATGCATAAAAAAGCTGACTTAACTCTTTGAGGCGCTGCCCTTTTTTCAGCATTGGGCAAACTATGCAGCTGTTCTCGCATTCTTCCATTTTTCAGCAGATGTCAGTGCTGTTAAAAAGAATCGTGACAATTATTTGTACGGGAAATGACATGCTAAAAAGTAAAGGATTCTCGTGGAGCTATGTCACCCGCAACTATTTTAATAGAAATCAAATCTATTCTTCGTGACTGGCAACAGTCAAAAAGGTCAGAGTTTGGTGTTCCAGAGCGAGAACACTGCGCGTTAAAGGGTTAAAGAGTAAATCAGTTGTACCAAAGCTAACACTTTAATCTGCATGAATGTGTTCCAAATAAGTGCTCGCCAGTGATTCGCGAAACAAAACACTTCAGAGACATCACCGGACAAATACAAGCTAATTCAGAAAAGGGAAGATGCAAATTAAAACCTCTCAAAGGAGGGAGTAGTTAAGAGACAAGCTAATTGAATCTGAAAGCTGCGAAAAAAGCAGAGAAGAACGTTTGGTGACACGAGGGAAAATGTGTCACTTCCTCCGTGAAAATTGGATTCTCTTTCAAGAGTCAATGAACTCTTTGCGTGGCTTTTTGTGAAGGAATGGAGTTTCTCTACGTGAAGTACCTAAATATAAGCAGTAGGGAATCAAAAGGAGGGGGCGAACTAACTCCCTCTCCCCGAGGACATTTAAACTTAATATTGAACTCGTGTTTAACCTGTTCTCTAGCATCATTTAACCCTTTAACGAGCAGTGTTTCCACTCTGGGAACACCAAACTGACGCAGTGGCGCCGACTACGTGGGTGCTCCGGGGCTCAAGCACCCACAGAATTTTTAGTGACAACTCATACTTTGAAGTTCGAAGATAGGGCTAAAAAACCTTTTACGTGTGGTTGCTTTGAATCTCAAGAGCTTACAAAAAATTACTTTGGGTGCTGAGTACCAGCAATGGTGTAAGTATAACCGATACACCCATCACAGTGACGTTCATAAGGAGGGGTAAAACTTTGTGTCACTCGTGACACAAGAACGTGAACGTGTCACTCTTAGAAAAATTTTGCTATGCAGTTCCATGTTAAGAATTTTTTCTGAAAATTTCATAAAAGGTACCTTTTTCGAATTTATTTCAGTATTTAGTACCGCTTATAAAGAATATCCTAATTTTTTTTTTAATCCTTGGTGTATTATCTTATTTTAATTTGTGTACCAAGACCGTGAAGCAGATTTTCTTTCTTTGACATACACTCTTTTGTGATTCGGAATTCGAGTAATTATAATAAAATTCCAATAAGTACCTAAGCACACTGTACTGGCGCCTCTTTCTTGCCGAGGTTGATAAGAATAGCGGAGAACTATGCATCTTTCCAAACAAGTAATATTTTTGTCTACTCAAAAAGAAAAAAAATCATGGAAATCATGGGTATCCGTATGAGTACTAATTTTTTTTTTTTTGGGGGGGGGGGGCGGTCATCTTACGCTTTCAAACATTTCAGTACGAAAATAATACATAGAAATTCAGTAGGCTATAAAAATGTTTACTATACTGACGATTAGGCGGGTTCAAGGCTCAATTCCCCGCTTGCCTTCCTATCTGGGAACCCATAAAAGCAATGTCTTTCTAGAATTCAAATCTTTTTTACAATGTGAAGTGCGACCGCCCACAGCAGGGATATACAAGATTATCGTCCGGATCCGAAGTCCTAAGTGCCCCAAGAATACCGGCAAATGAAGAATTTGAGACAAAGTCGCTGGCTACAATAAAAAAAATTTACACAGGAATGGAAACACTGGAGGTGAAAGCCTTTCCTGAAAATGTTTTCGAATCGTTCTGATGAAACTGCAGCAGGATTCCAAAACGAGTAGGTTTAATCGTTTTTATTGGAAATAGAGAATTCAAGGTCTGTTTACAAGCACCTCTTATATCATGCATTTTGCATGTCCGTGGAACAAAAAAATATGCACATTCATCAAAAAGTGTCTGTGCTTTGGTGTTAATTGGATGAGGCTGGAGCTTATAAGGTATAAAGGTTAGTATCACTTTCTTCTTAAGTCTCAATTTACTTTTCTTATTTTAAAATGCTTTTAGTGTTCAGTTATTTATTGAAAAGGCTGGAACAGATTGTGGTCCACACTAGCATTTCGAGGTGGCTTCCGTTTTATTTTCAGCGAATATTTTGTTCAATTTTTGTCCTTACTTGACAAAGTGGAATTAAGTTTATAGTACTATTTGATTTGATGTAGCCGACAGCTGTTTCTAAAATTATACTGAAATCATGGGCGCATGAACATTCATGACTGACCTCGTAACTTTGCAAATTTGACGTCTTAGGGGTAGATGGTAAAATATCTACTTCAGGATGCTTAAAATCACGTTTTGAGGTTATCACCAAAATAAAATATGATAAATAATACAAAAAATTTCTCTTGAAATATTTAGTCTTTATTTTAGCTTGATTTATTAGGTACGGAATCGTAGCTGCAAATATGAACAACAATTCAAAATATTTTTTTGAATAATTATTAACTCTAAGAGAAACAATGTTTCTTTTTTCTCTGCGTTTTCATTTCTGTTTATATTTAAATACTTTTAGAGGTTTTACATATATTTCAACATAGGAAACATTGCTTGCACTTATTCATTCTGAGGAATCTATCTAGTTTTATTTTAAAGGTATAATTTTTGCAATTTTTAAAATTTGTTAAAAAAAATAAGAAAAATGAAAATAGGCAAGGCTTAACTAGAGCTGTTTAGAGAGTACAAAATTGCTAAAAAATTGGGAAATGAAAAGAGTTTAGAAACATACTATACGGATAGCGTTTTTTGAAACTTCTGATTTCAGACAGCGATGAGATAGATTAAACAAGAATAAATTGATCCTAAATTGTTACATTTGAAAACAAAATCACTTTTTTCACAAAATTACCATTTGCACGAGAAAAATTTAGCTGATTGCAATATTATTGTAGCATAGTTTTCTTTTTTTTTCAATAAACGTTGTAACATTATTTTGCTTTTGCTTTGAAATTTAATCATTAGTTAAACTAATAAGAATTCTTCGCTGAAAGAAAAATCTTAGTGAAAAAGTTAAAAGCGAAAATAGTATAATACACGTCTTTCAGGTCTGATTATTGCAAAGGCAAAAGGGGCATACGATGCCAGGAATCCTCGAATTTTGACAGAAAATCTGTAACACAGGCAAATTTAAGGTAGCTGTAGCATAAGCATCTTTTTCTGAAAGAGGGGAATTTCATCAGAAATACTTCGTTACTTTGAAAAGAATCTTGATTTTAACTGCTTTGCTGTTATCCTTGCTAAGACGCAACGATGGAGATTCTAATTCTACATCCAGCGAAGCAACACTAATAAAAAGAACGGGAGAATTCGTCGTTGTGCCTTTCCAATGATCAGAGCGAACATGTTTAGCATATGTTCAAAAGTGGTTTAAAATCCTTAGAAACTCGACTAAATTTTAGATTTAATGCTCTCAAGGGAAGCCCCCTCATCACCCCTCCCTTGGATCCGGTACTCAGCAGGGCAGGTTTTCAAGCAAATATTCATAGGGGAAAAAAGGGTTTGCTTCTACCACCTTATCTTTTTTCGCTTGCCGACGGGGATGGACCATCCCTTCCACCTTCCCCCTTTCTATGCCACTGCTGCAGACCTATCAAAGGAGAAGAAATTGAGTGTGATCCTGAATAGGGATGAACGCGAAAAATCGAGATGTCTCGTCACGCAAAACAGTTGTAAAGCTTTGTCTCGTCTCCTGACGTTTTGACTGTTTCCAGTCACGAAGAATAGATTGGATGTCTATAAAAATAGTTGCGGGTGACATAGCTCCATGAGAATGCCCTTTACTTTTAAGCACGTCATTTCCCGTACAAATTGTCACGATTCTTTTTAACTGCACTGACATCTGCTGAAAAATGGAAGAATGCGAGAACAGCTGGATAGATTGCCCAATGCTGAAAAAAGGGCAGCCGTTGCCATCGCTCGACTTAACTACCAGCAAGATGGCTGACGATCGAAACGTTCATCGCGTGCCACAGATCTAGAGGCCCTTTTTTTACGACAGCTAGCTGTGCCGGGCACAGCGATGAACGTTTCGATTGTCCACCACCTTGCTGGTAGTTAGGTCGAGCGATGGCAACGGCTGCCCTTTTTTTTAGCATTGGGAAAGGGTTGCGCCTCAAAGGGTTAAAAAGAGGCTGCGGAGAAGATTCCCTTGACCGATGTTGCTTCCCAGAATAGTTCTTCGAACGCTCCTCCAGAAACCAGCGTTTGAACAAGCTGGCCCCTGCGGAGCATTCAAAGAACCATATCAATATGGAAGACCAACTGGATAGACTGCCCAACGTTGAAACAGTGCAGAAAAAACTACCCAACGATGACACAGCTAGCTGTACGGCCGCGCAGTCAGCTGTGTCAGAAAACTACTTCTGTGTCATCAGATGGGCTATTCGATAGACCGTCCTGTTGTTGGTAGTTAAGTGGATCGATGGCAACGGTTGCACTTTTTCAGGGTTGGAACCATTTAGCCATATATTTTTTGAGATTAACAGTGAAAGCTCTGAAATAAGGTGGTTTTACGGCGCAACCACTGAGCGTTCTTTCCACCATTTGTGAAACGAATGTTTTGGTTCCGTACCCTTCAAATGTTACGAATTTTGAAAAATGGTGCTTAATCTAGCATCTACGCAAAAACACCTTACACATGTCCATTTTCGTATTATTAGCTTCAGTAGTTATTGCAAGAAAATATTGACATACGAAAAAACATTACTGTCCGGTCTCCTTATAAATTTTGTGTAATTTTGTAAGTTACACAAAACATGTGGCATCATAAGAAACAAGCAATATAAAAAAAGTCAATTCCTACTTAGGTCAAAAGAAAAGTTTTATTTTAGTTACTTTTTATTAAATTTAATTTATTACATTTAATTAATGAATTAACATTTGAAAAAACTATCTGAATTTGAGTGGATAAATAAAAAGTACTTTATTTACGACTGAAAATTTGAATAAGATATATAAATATATATAGGGAGGTTGTGAAATAGTAGGAATTTAAAAAAAGAAAGATGCACAGTTAGATGTTACAGTAGTTCTAAATACAAAATTTCAATATTCTACGTTTAAAAGTTTTAGAGTTACACGAAAATATTTTTTGGAGCCAAATTTGGTTATATTTCGGCAAAACTCGCTAAGGTCGACGACAAATGGCGAAGTTTTGGGCATGGACCAAACAATGACTCACTGCAGATGTAATATATTGAAGTTGTCTATAGACATTAATGTATTGAAATTATTTTGGGTGGTCCTGTAAATAAACTCGGTACTTGCGTATTATCCCGGCGATCATTCCCGCCAAACTATTTTTTCGTCAAATGAGTTGCCAATCGTATTCAAAACCATTAATAATTTCATGTGCCCGACATTTATTTCGGCAAAAAATCGCTTGTCTTGGCGAACCGCCGGGATAATACGTAAGTACCGTAAACTCTCCCGTAGATTGAAACCAAAAATAGAGATGTGCAACTAGATGTTACAATCTTACATATGAAATTTCAACATTCTACGACTAATAGTTTTTGAGATTTGAGAGTAAAATACATACACGCGTACAAAAGTCGCCAAGCTTGGCGACTTTTGGCGCGATTCTTGAGGTAGGCACGTGGCCGTGGTCGCACCATTACCTAACTATATTGTAGGACGGTATTGTACTTGAAATGGATGTATGTCCCTAAAACTGCCATGGACCGTAAAATGTAAATCTTGAGTGTTCCTATAGCAGCACTATAAATGATAAAGACACTTTCTTCGATAGAAAAATTCATTTTGTAACTCCTAACAGCATATATCACTTCTGAGTCGTTTGAACTAGCCTAATACCTCTAAAAATAAGCTTTAATGAATTTCAGCCCATAGAGCGTAATGTATTGAAAATCTTTTGGGCGGCCCTGTAGATTAACTATCCAGTCGAATGGGACCGAAATGGCGGGTCCACAACTAGGTGTCACAATCCTGAATATAAAGTTTCAACACTCTACGTCTAATAGTTTGAGATATGAGAGTTTAATGAATTTCGGCCCATAGAGCGTAATACAGCCCATAGAGCGATACGTGTCATCCACTACAAGTTTAAAAAAAATGAACTTGAGTGGATGAATAAAAAAGTATTTTTTTAACGATTGAAAATTTGTACAAGATATATATAGGGAGAGTGTGACCCAATAGTAGGAATTGAAAAATAGCTCTGTGTAGTGTATTGGTTTCTTTTTAAAGCAAAATCATTGCCTTGCTAAAGATACTTAAAGTTAAAATATCATAAAAATAGACGGTTTAGTTTTTATGAGGCAAGTAAGGGCTGAAGAGGATTCATAAATAGATAATCGTGCACGAAAGCAATTTTTAACGACAGAACTGAAATTTGAGCTGAAATTAGAAGACAGAATGCGGTATTCGCTATTCCTTTCATTACGACTACATATATAGTACTGAATAAAATAATTAAGTAAGGGCAGTAGCGTTTATAGGTTTCCATTTCGGTTGGGGCCTGATTCGATAACCTTAACTATTCTTTAACGTGTATTTTCGTGATATTCGACTATTTCAAGCAAAACAAAATTTATGCATAAAATAATAAAATCTTTGTAAAATAACACCATAAAGGTTATTCGGACGGCCAATTGGTGTTATTTTAAAGTATTATGTGGTAAGATTGTAACATCTAAAAGTTCTTTACTATCTTATGTTTAAAACACCAGTTATTTTGAGTGATTTTGTTAAAATGAATACATGTTAATAAGGATACCGCCCCCTCCCCCTAAAAGAAAGCAACAACTGCTCTCCATCGAAAACCATAATGTACTATTACTATAGTACAGTACATTATGGTTTTCGTTTAGTAGTTATCATGTACTATTACTAATGTACTATAGTGTACTAAACCATAATGTACTATTTCATGTTCTACAGTGGTTCTCAAAAGAATCCCAATACATTACGGTCTAGTTAGCAATTTAGAGACATTAATCCATTTTAAATGCAACACGATGAGTATATAAACGTTTATAACAGTTTTTTAAAGGATGGAAAGTAAAGGTCCTTTATAGGGTCTCACAAAGTTACATTCTTAGTAATATACAGCTTTGAGGTTATCCCCAAACTCTCGCCAAGTTTGACAACAACGCAACGTCATATTCCGGGCAAAAAATATTGTGTTGGAAAGTATTTAATAATTAATGCGTTTGGCATGATTTTCCTCTCTTGTTTGCCTTAAGTAAAGTAGACCATTTTGTACCATTTGAAACTATCATTTTGTGAATAAATGCCTTTAACGGTGTCATTTTAAAAATAAACATGCTTAAAAACTTTGTAACACCAGTCTTTTGGTGAATGTTCTAGTAAAAAGCATTTTTTGTGAAGACTTCTGATTAAACAAGAAAGCTAAATCGTACCAAACGCATCAATATGAAAAACTTTTCAACAAATTTGGAGAGATTTTGTATATAACGTGAAAAAAGCTATACATATCGCTAGTAATATAATTTTGACCCTGTAAAAGAATTTTAAACATAATTTCAATATTTAAACAGAAGAATAAACTGTTATAAACGTTTATATATACAATGCACAACGATCGGGGCAATTTAGAGATACGAATCGATTTCAAGCACAATACAATAAATATATTAATTGTATTGTGCTTGAAATCGATTCGTATCTCTAAATTGCCTCGATCGTTATGCATTGTATCTTTTGAGTGCCCTTATAGAAGAAATGTAAATGTTGGACACATTTTTGATTGAGGAAATCATTTTTTCCCCTTTAGTAGTATACGTATGAATTTATTTTGTTTGAAATAACCCAATATCTCTACAATGCGCCTTAAACAATGACTGCGCGTACCACGTAATCTATTCGAATTCTTTTGGGTGCTCTTTTAAACGAATTATAAATGCTGCATACACCATTTTCAATTGGGTACATGGTACAGTACACAGCACAAACGTATATTATCCCCCCCCCTTACTTTACGCGCAAACGCTAATTATAGCCAAATATTCACCTTTTTAATAGCTCAAAACAAGTATACGTTACAAAAATTAAGTTTTATATAATTTGGGAACACTTTCCATTAAAATAAAAAATTATATTAATTTTGTAAATTTTATAATTCAGTGTGCAAAAAACGCGATTTGCTGCAAAGAATTAAAAAATTTTTAGTGCTATCGAAAATTTTTACCAGATATTTATGGTAAAATATCCTGCCAATCAAACTATAGAAAGAACGGACCTCCCTTTGGCTGGACCCTTGCCACGAGAAAGCTATAGCTACGGCCGTGGTATAGGAATAGCATACACGAATTTCGTCATCTATGCATATTTAGACAGAGCACGGACGGACAAACTGAAATCAAACGCTTTTCAACAGTGTTGGAAAGTTATAAACAAGATGAAAACATTCGGCGGAGCGACCTCATGAAGCAGTTTAATTCATGAAATGATTTTGTACGAGAAATGTGGCGGGTCAGTCGCTTTCCGCCGTGCGAAAGTTTTTCCTGCCACACAGGATTGCGCTCTCATGAATGAAAATATCGATTCATACGACACCCGCATGCCTGAATATACTTGTACAGTACTACGTCAAAGAGCGGTGTTTCGTTTAAATGAAATAAAGAGGGGAAAAATCGTTTCTTAAACATCTTTCACATGATATATGTATTTTATCAATTTAAAATATCGGAGATATTAAAATGTATACGCCCATTAAATACTTCTCTTTGCTAATTGAATAAGGCATATTTTTAGCGTAAAGGGTTCTTGTTCAATCTAATGTTCATAATGTTATTGCGAATTCGCGGCACAAGTTTTAAATATGAAATATATGTTACTGGGCAGATTTTATTAGAAAAGACTAATGTTTTTGTGAACCCTAAAAATCCGTATCTCCATTTGTCGTAAATTGGCTTTTTTTTTTTTTTGGGGGGGGGGGAATGTTTCCTGTGGTACAACATGCTATTTTCAAATTGGTTAAATCTGAACTTTCTTGAATTTTAGGGGGGAGGTAATTGGCTTCTCATCCTCAATAAGTATAATAACAAATTAATAGACTACTTCCTAGACTTGGGATGGAGTGGGGGAACAACAGAATGGTATTTCTAAAAATCAATTATAGTCAAGCCAGGGAGTAGCTGGAGGGTGTGGGGTACCATGGGGGGCGGCTGCCTGGGCATTCCCCGAAATTTTGGATTTTTGTTAATTGGGTGTCAATAAATCAAACATCTTTGTGAGAAATTCTACCGGTTTCGCCTTTAGGGCACCCCCCGAAATTTTTTTTCTCGCTAGGTCCCTGAGCAAAGCCATTGACGTTGAAATGATAGTTGCTCAGCTTTGACATTTTCGCTAAATGCTGGCCTTCTCCGAAAAAAGAACTTCTAGATCAATAACAAAAACTTAATAAAACGTTTGCATCCGAAAATTTCTCATGAATTTAATACCTTACATGGTTAAGGAGGACTGAAATTTTAAGCACTTTTAAAATACACGTATAACAACATAATTTCACATTTCTTGGAAATCTATTTAATTCAATCGCTGAAATATAATCCCACACAACCTCTGCGGTAGTAGGATAATCTTAACACATCTTGCAGCGCAAGGCAGTAGCCAGGAAAAGCATTCGGGGAGGGGGGGGAGGGGGGGAGATATGTTGCGCTGAAGTTTTTTCAACTTGTCACTGATCTCCGTAATCAACGCAAATAAACTACTAGAGCATTGAATATATATATATATATATTTTTTTTTTTTTCTGGGGAGAGGGGGGGTTTCAAAACCCCTTGATTACCTCCTCCTTGGCTACTGCCTTGTAAGAGCGCACCTAAAAGTTCTCAGTGGAATATTTTAATTTTTTTAATCTCAAAATTATTTAAACCACTAATATTTTTTGAAGACCACTTTAAAAATATATTGGTGTTTAAATAATTTTATTGCAAGTATTTAAACCACTGCAGATTTAAATTGCAATATATCTTTTGAAGACTTCAACATGCTCGGAAATCAGAGCATTAAAGTTAATAAAATATTTTTAACAGCGACTTCATTGTGATAAAAAAAACGCAGTATTTGAATATCCACCCCCGTTTAAAAAATAAGATCGAAACTTACTTTGCTTTTAACAAATCAAGCCCCTCTTGGGGAATGCCTTGTCTAGTTACGAACACCTTTGGCCGGCTCATGATGATCTCGTCGTCTGGCTGTCACTCCCAGTGGAAAACAGAAAATCTTTTGACAGTAGGGCGCTGGGAAGTCACCTCTTCGCAAGGTCATGCGGCGCTGCGGTCGCTCTGTATGACGTAACAAGAAAATGACGTAACGAAGATGAAATACGGATCATTCAAATTGGATTTGGGAAGAATGGAACAGGAGGATGCTCCTTTCTCTAAGCGAATAAAACGAATGTGTAAATGTAGATCAGTTATACACGCAACTCGATATTCAACTAAGATTTTAATTTTAGTTGAAAGTTTTAAGTTATCAGCTTAGTCTGCATTCAACCGTAGGATTAAACCGCAATGCTGTCAGATTTTTACTGATATAATAGTCGAAACACAATTAACTAACTTTGTTTTAAAATGTATCCAAACAGTAAACATAAATCATGCTAAATTGGTCGATTATAAAATACTTTCCAATACTGTACTATTGGCACACATACTTTTGCGTAACAAAGAATTAAAGTTTTTGCTTTCTTGAGGCCTAAAGAGGGAGAGGCAAACGGGGTAGGGCACTCGGGGGGGGGGTCTTGTTGAGGGAGGAGCCACAATTAAGGCTTTCCCTGACGCAATTTCTAGTTCCGGCATGTGCTCTGGGTCTCCCAAACCCTCGAGGGATATCAAAATATCTACTAGACAAGATTTTCGTCTGAACAGATCTCACATGTAACTTAACATTTTAGCTCCCATCATTTGAAAAAAACTGAAATATTCTACTTTTTAATAAAAAGGATTTTTGTAAAACTAAAACAATTGGTTGATAGAATCCCCCCTTCCCCTCCAATTTCAAAGAAGACGAGAATGCCATTCCCTTGAAATATTTGATTTCAATATTTCAGTGGCGTACAAGATTTTAATCTAAAGTGAATGAATGACTATGCATATTGATTTGAGATAGTAAAGTAGTTTCAATTTAAGTAGCATGTGGATTATAGCGGCCACTAAAATTCAATCGCAAAGCAACTGAAATATATTGCCAAGATGATGGTGGTGAAATCTCTCCAAAACGTTTGCATTTTTATAGACCAGTGTTTCAAAAATTGAATGTTCATTTAAGAAACTCGAATGATAGGTTTTTAGGAAGAAATCACTTCGAAATTACTGGATACGTGAAAAAACTTTTTCATTTTACGCCATACTTAATAAAGAATTCAGTTTTGTAGAAAATTCAGACTGTAATTTAAATTCAGTAGCCACCTACAATGCGTTAATCTTTTTCAGGCAGTGATCAAACAAAATTTTCTAAAAATGTTATTTTATTTTATTTGTTTCTTTTTTATTTATTTATTTATTGTTATTGACGTTTGTGTTATTATGGCAACGCTACGCTAGGGCGATGTGCTAAGGATGGGGGTGCCTTGGTAGGAGGACTTTCTAAGGGGTTCTAACACGTATTCGCGTTACATCTGGAGAAAACCTACCAAAACTCCAGACCGTTAGATCGACAGCCGCGCGATGGGACCCGAACCCGAGACCTCCACACTTCGACCGTCTACCGTTTTCAGTGACACAACCACTGCCAATATCTTATTATTAATATTCAAATTCATCAATTTCCACATCTGTAACGTTATTTTATTTGTTAAGTGTAGATATTTTAACACTATGCCTCAAGAAAAGTGTGAATAGTTTTCATCAAATCTGAAAAAGGAAATAATGATTTTGGAAAAAAAAATTATAAATAAATAAAAGAAAAAACCTACATAATTTGTTTAACTTGAATAACCAAATTTTATATAAACTTCGAATATCTAAAAGAGTGATTACCTCCTCCCCCCCCCCCCCGCTAAAAATTAAAGAAAGAAATGTAATTTTTGCAAAATTTTTCTACTTCATTAATTTTTCTTTAAAAAAATTTTTGACAGTTAGTGTTACAGCTGTTGCCGATCATGCAACCAAATGTTATTTTATTTTCTTTAGTCGTTTCTGAGAGATGTGACATCAAATATTTACACGATTTTCATAAAATTTCAAAATCTAAAATTTTTAAAACATTTTGGAATCCATAGTTTAAATTAACTATTAACTTACCGTCTAACATTTTCCTAATTTCATTCTTTCCTATTTCATTGTCATATTTCAGCAAAGGGTAGAGAAACATTTACGCAGTTTTCGCAAAATCTATAAAACAATTTGAAATAGTTTATGCTTAAAGTTTAAGAGACTAACCACGATATCCCTAAATTTTACTTCATTCGCTTCAGTGGTCTAGGGGTAATGTGCAAACACATATTTTGAACATTTTTGCAAAACACGCATTTTGAATAAATTTTTGCAAAATCTAAAACCGTCTTCAAAATTAGGAAATAAAAAATCAACGCCTATAATTTAAGTTAATGATCGCCTTTCGTGATAGTAAATTTTATGTGATTTGTTTCCGCTGTTTTTAAGTGATGCGCCAACACACATTTTCTATAAATTTTCTAAAATTCTAATAAAAATTTCAAAAAATTCGACGCACGCCTTTAGTTTTCGATGAGTGACCACCTACCATGTCACTAAATAACATTTCATTCACTTTAGCCGTTATTACATGATGCGCGAACAAATCTTACGCGCATTTTCAAACAATTTTCGGAAAAATTTAAAAACCTAATCAATTTTTTTTTAATGACGCTTATAATTTAAGTTGAGAGGCAACCTATCGCGTTACCGAATTTCCTTTCATTTGCATCAGTCATTTTTTTTTTTTTTTTTTTAATGTAACTAGGGGCCAAGGCCCCAGACTCGCTACGCTCGCTTTTCGTATGAGGCATTCGGCCCCTAAAAAGGCTTATTCGTAAAAAAGACATAATTTCAACAGACAAAACCCGAAGATTGGATCAGATAGAATGTTACTGAGCTACACATTGCTTGGTTCTTGCATGTTCATTGGTACATAAAAATTTAAACTTCACACTACAGTAGACCCCCTCCCCCTCATAACACGGAAGATATTTTCTTATGGAAATCCGTATTGTACGGGTCCTGAGCTATACTCCACCTGGAGTGCGGACTCCGCTTATAATCGCTGGAAAAATTATTTGCACTCCTCAGAAACACAATGATATTTAATGTTGCCATTCAAAAGTTATATTAATTAGGACCTAAGCATAATAAAATCAGAATATCTGTTTCAGCTGTATTTTTAATAATGTAAAACCTACTGGACACCTTGCGAATTTGCCACCCATGGCGATTTTTCATTATTTGGCGACTTGCGTACATGTATAGTTAATAAAAGCTACGGAACAGATAGGATAGCTTGCCACCAATGGTGACTTTTCATTATTTGGAGATTTACACATGCTCACATCACAACCTATAATTACTGTTCATTTAAGGTTACCGGAAAACTGTTATCCATATTTTCATTTACATAATCGTTTGCAGATTGACGTACTTAGCACCACGAATTATACCATCTCGTCGCGCTAGCAAATATCCAAAGTGTACTATAACTGCTATAATGGCATAGTTAACGCCGCCAACTATTTCTACTGGTAGCAAATAATCCAGCTGGACCGAACCGGCTTTAAAATAATCTGCATTTTAATTATTTTTCATTTTCAAGATATTAGTTATTCTGTTTTGGAAAAACGAATAATCGCTAATTTTAAACTCCTGTTGTCTAACCGAACTTACTATTTGAAAATTGTCAACTTT
Source organism: Cheiracanthium punctorium (assembly GCA_038373885.1). NCBI lineage: Eukaryota > Metazoa > Arthropoda > Arachnida > Araneae > Cheiracanthiidae > Cheiracanthium > Cheiracanthium punctorium. Next base: position 328,344 of record JAWZYV010017627.1, on the reverse strand, counting down.
ATGTAACACATTTTGAGTTACTTATTTCATATAGTTTTTATTTTGGCGTAAAATGGGCGTAATTCTAACTCATGTTTAGAATTACACTAGATACTTGGAAACGCTTTGTTGCAAAGGAATGAATGATTTTATGCCAAATCTGGTAACCATTATGTTTATTTTTTCAGTTTTTTATTAATATCTTCTAAAATAATTCGATTTTCGAAATTTAAGTCAGCTTAGCAGGTTCCTCGGAATTTTTCGAATCTGTGGGCACCTTAGTCGAAACTCAAATCCCCACGGTTTAGGAGGAGATAGGCGAACAAGCTTTGACAGCGTCAGCGGCCTTTACTTTTTTTTAGAATAGAGAGATACACAGGAAAAAAAAAATCAACACGGACAGAACGACAGACATATTTGTTTTGACAGTCGTATTGTGTTCCACGCGCTTGAAACGGATAGATATCGCAAAATTTCATTTCAAGTAATACGCGGACAAAAAACTGGTTTTAATTATATAGATAGATTTTTAAAAAATAAAAAAAAAATTACAAAATTACTGAAATTTTAGAGTATCCCATCTTAACCTGTACAAATTCTTTTACAAACAATAGGCCTACAAAACTTAAGAAACTTCATAGATGAGGGGGGAAAAAAAAGATTCTGTTTTTATTTTTCTAAAAGCTTCATAAGTCATTCTAAATTTATAGGTTATTTTATCTGCATTTTTTTTAATGCAACTCAAAAAGAAATACGCTTATTTTATTAATGTTTAATGAATAATATTAATAAATGACAATATTAATGAAGTAATATTACAGAAAACTCTGCTAGTTCCTGGGTTCGTCGTTCTAAAGTCCTGTATGTGTAGAAATTTCGAGTAAAGTGTTCATTTGTTATGATGGAACACGAACTTTATTGCTTCTAGAACTTCGTCGAACAATCAGCTGAACAAAATTCACAAGCACAAGCAGCCAGTAACGTGCTGATAACAGTCCGCTTAGTACAAAAGCGTTGCCAAATCAATGCTGTATTTCTCACACAAAATTAAACACTTCCACAGGCAAAAATTCAGTGGAAACTTAGGAGTGAAATTGTAAACATTCCCTCAAGACTCAGCAATGAAGAATTTACACACAGCACTTTAAAACAAGGCTTTTAAAACGAGCGAAAATACCGCTTCTATAGCGTCAGTACAAAGCATTAAGCTCTCACGAACATCTGCTCTAAGCACAAGCAGAAGCAAGACTGACTCGACAGAGGCCGCCCGCACCTATTTATACTTTCCGACTTAAATTCCAAAAAACTCGGGACCTCTCTAAAGGGACTCTGAACAAACTCGTTTTGATTACGTCATAGAAATATTAATAAATACAAAGCTAATATGTGATGTTAATGCAGGAAAAACACCTTTACAAGCCCCTTTGGGAAAATCACGCCAAATGTCCGAAATGTCGCCAAGCTTGGCGAATTTTTGGGCGAAATATTACCAAATTTGGAGTCGAAAATAAGTACCCAAAAGTGAGTTAGCGAAGCTCTAACTTCAAGATTTCTCGAGATTTCTAGAAAACGCTATATTAATGAACGGGGGAAATCCAAAACTCCATATCTCGCATCAATTAACCGATTTTGATTAACAGAATGCAAAATTTAACTATTTGTCGCGTAGAATACGAATTTTAAACTCTTTTAAATCCCAGAACAGTGGGTTACCCCTAAAATTCGTAATAATATAAATAAAATTAGAATTTTATCTGTACGTTACTTGGAATTCAAAATTTTTGCTATCCGTTTCGATCACCAGGGGACTCAGTAAGACCGTCAAATAAAAAGTTTGCCTGTCTGTCGTTATTTCATTCTGTCGATAAGGCTTTTTTGTTGTTGTTGTTGTTGTTGCTCGCTACTAAAGCAAATGAAATGAAATTTGGTGACATGACAGGTGGTCACTCAATTTAAACGATGGGCATCGAATTTCTTTTTAATTTTGATCACATTCTGAGAATCCACGTTTTCAGAGAAATTTATTCAAAATGCACAAATATTTGTTCACGCATCACGTAATAACGACTTAAGCGAATGAAATGAAATCTAGTGACACTGTAGATGGTCATACATTTTAAACTGTAGTCTTCAAATTTTTTGAAAATTTGGATTAGATTTTGAGATTTTGTAAAAATTTATTCAAAATGTATAAATATTTGCTTGTATATCATGTATAAACCACTGAAGCTAAAGAAATAAAATTTAGCACACTCATAGAAGCTCACTTAAACTAAGGCATCACATTACATTTAAAAAAACAAAAAACAAAAATAGAATTCGAGATTTTGTGAAAGTTGAGTAAATGCTTGCTCCATTCCTGAAAGATAGCAGTGGAATAGAATGAAATTTGGAATTATGATTGATGTCAAGTAAATTTAAATTATAGATGCCATAAAAAAAAAAAATATTTTGAGATGTGGCGAAAATCGTTTTAATGTCTGTTCTCGAATCCCTCCAAAATGGCTTAAGAGAATAGAATGAAATTTAGTAACATGAGCAGAGACGACAAAAACAATAAATGACGGATTTAAAAAAAATTCAATAAATTTTTTTAAAACTGCAAAATTTGCATGTTTTCTTCTTCTTTTTTGTGGGAAATCCCTTTAACCCTTTAACGCGCACTGTTCCCGCTCTGGGAACACCAAACTCTTGCCATGACTTCACGAAGCTTAAGTTAAAATTTGCAAACGTACCTAAATTAAAGTTAAATAAAAATATCAAATAATCCAATATCTTTTCTTAAAACAAATGGCATAGAGGCCGAAATAATCGTATAGTTTAAAAGTTTTAAGCCGCCAAAGACCCAGGTTCAATCTGTGCATTTCGCTGAAAAAGAAAAATGGCGCAACGACGCCATTGTAGACCCAGTAACGAGACAAAGAAATAATGAAGAAAACACTCTGTTAAACTTTAAAATCTTACATTTATTTTAAATTAACTCAAAAACAAATTCATGGAAACACATTTTCTTTTACAATATTCAAACTTAAAATACCCATTATTACAAACATTTTAAGGTTCCCTTGTTGAAGTGCACTTAACGTTATATTTTTAACAGCCGACAAAACAAAAAAAAAAATTAAATAGAGAAAGAGAAAGAAAAGAAAAGAAAAGGGAATGACTTATCGTCTGGGAAAAGAATCTGGGGGCCCCCATCGTTCAGTAGTCTCAGGTCGTCGGTTCCATGCCTCGAGTCAACCATATCATGTCTTGGCTTCTCTCCAAAAAATCAAATCACGTTCCGATCTCCGTCCGTAGGTATCAGCTACCCGAAGAGGAAGAGGAAGAGAGCTCGCTCCCTGACGCTCGCTTTTCCCTTCTCAGCCTTCTCACTTCTGTATTCATCCGACCATCAAGTTCATTCATGAACTTTAATTTTTTCATATCTTAGTGCATAAAATTTTAAGTGAAATTTATTTATTTGGTGAAGTTACGTTGCATTAAAAAGAAATTTAATTATTTCGTTGGTTAATTGATGTATTTTGAGGCATTTACATTTTTTCTTGCACGTGGTTGTGTTCCTCCGCCGATTTCGATGTCTGTATCGAAACTTCATCCAATCTATCGAATTATGTGAAATGATGCAGGGAAAAAGGGTAAAAAGAAAAAAAAAACAGAAAAGGCAGAATAAAAGTTAAAGACGGAGAGAAAATTTTAGCATAAAAACTTTTTAAACCAAAACTTAAAATTTAGCAAACACTTTACAAAGCCAAAATATGATGTTTGTATCAAAAATTTATTTAAGAAAAAAAAATGTCGGCATAAAGAAAAGGAAAAGTCGGCTCGATTTTAAAAAACACATATAAACATTTCTAACATTAATTATTTATCAAAAGTTACAATCATACCAATACCACGTATCAAAAAGAAAAAGTTTTGTTCATCCGATCTGGCAACCTGTTTTGACGTTAGCGCGCAAAACGAATCAAAACAAACTGCGAAATCGGAAAGTTTGTGCCGTGAAAGAAATAATAAACAAACCCAAAAGATAAGTAGTACCACTTAAACATTACACCAAATATTACTCTATAATTTGTTTTTACTACTCATAGATCGCTAGAATAAACATTATTTTCAAAACATTTTTCAGATCATAACACTCTGCCGTTTTGACTGTTGCCAGTCACGAAGAATAGATTTGATTTCTATGAAAATAGTTACGGGTGACATAGCTCCACGAGAATCCTTTACTTTTTAGCACGTCATTTCCCGTCAAAAAATGCTCACGATTATTTTTAACAGCACTGACATCCACTGAAAAATGGAAGAATGCGAGAACAGCTGGATAGATTGCCCAATGCTGAAAAAAGGGCAGCCGTTGCCATCTCTTGACTTAACTACTAACAAGATGGCGGACGATCGAAACGTTCCTCGCGTGCCAGAGATCCAAAGACCCTTTCAGCTGTCGTCAAAAAATGGTCCCTAGACCTATGGCACGCGATGAACGTTTCGATCGTCCGCCATCTTGCTAGTAGTTAAGTCGAGAGATGGCAATGGCTACCCTTTTTTCAGCATTGGGAAAGGGTTGCGCCTTAAAGGGTTAAATCGTCTTGAAGGTAACATATTAGTTGGCTATCCATCATAAACACATTCAGTCGATTCTTTCAATGTTGATTTGGTTTTTTTAGATTTTGTGAAAATTAAACAAAATTTTCTTGAGGAGTGATGCTAAAATCAGAGCCTTATTATCGCATGGGCAAATCGGGACTTTGCCCAGGGCCCCCGGCTCTAAAGGGCCCCCAATATCCAATGTTGCTCTGAAATATTCTTTTCTATGTCAAAATTTTATGAAAAATAAAAGAAATTTCATAGATGGGGGCCCCAAAATTCATCAATGCCCGGGGCCCCTGTTGGTCATAATCAGGCTCTGGCTAAAATATCTGCAGTGAATCAAACAAAATTTAGTTAAAGGCTTGAAATGACCACTTGATTTTAAAACCTTCTTCCACTGAAACAAATCCTTAATTTTGAAAATAAAATGATCTCTCTATCGACAATTTCACTTAGCACTTTTTTACTCTCTAATTTGCAATCTTTTAACAATACACAGAAGTCATAACTTTGTTTTCTGTACTTTCGTCAATACGTTAGTTCCGATGCTTGTACTCCTACAATGAAAACGATATTTCAGCCTTTTTGGAAATCTGAATTACATATTAATTTGTCAACGGCGGGCACTTAAGCTAGTAATAAATAATAATGAATTATTTTAGTACTAAATAATTATTTATTTATATATTTATCTCCACAATATTTTGGTTTTTTACAGTGTTCAAGAACTGCGTGACATCCACAAAACAACTTTAAATGTTCTAAACCTTTTCTTTTTTGCTGTTGTTCTCATTGTATGTGCGCCCACATACCTCTATAAAATCTGTAACGCAGCAATATATCCTCACTCCTAGGTAACTTAAAATTTAGTTATAATGAAATTGGGGGGAAATGTCTGCAGACATTTTACTTGCGAAATCGATATCTAGACTTGCATCATTTTACCCTGATGCAACTTCGAGCAATATGTTGAAGCATGCAGATACATAACTTGATTTTTAAAGTAATAAAGGCAAATACTGCTAGTTTCATTTTTCCATTTACTTAAAAAGAACTGAAAGTTTTATAAAAAATGATATGTGTGCTTATTTTTTATTAAAAAAAGTGTTGTTTTCTTAACTTTCTTGTATGCTGCTATGACGCTGAACATTGGCAGATGACGGAAGTGTGAAGGTCAAGGGCTCTGGCCTACTGCGCGGTTGTCGATCTGTCCGGATATTTTGGCGGTTTTCTCCAGATGTAACGTGAATACGCGTTAAAACCTCTCAAAGTCCTAGGCATTCCTTCCTTTGGCAGATAGCCCCAGTGGGCTTTGCCTTAAGAACTTTTCTTTCGCCATTTTACATGAGCAAAAGAAGGATGAACATAGCCCATAATCGGAGATGAGAGGGGGTAGGAAAAGTCTCTTTCACAGCACATAGCGGCCGGGATTCACAATCTTGCTAAGATTTTAATCACGTAAAAACAGTGATAAATTGATCGGTTGACAAGCGATCCTAAACAATGAACGTTGTTGCCTTCGTTGGCATTTTTTACCCGAGTTAAGTAAATTTCACCTTTCGCTATGAATCACATGTTTTTAAAGGAACATTAATGCATTTTTTGAATAGCTGATTAATATGACAAATTTTATCTGTAATTTGTATTACTTTCTGCAATAATATTTTTTGACATTAATAGCATTTGTTTAAAGGAAAATGGAAATACATGAAAAACGGTTTCTTGTCAAATATTGGGGATATAGTTTAGCCTAGTTAAATTTTAAGGATTATTTATGCACGTTTTGCACACATATTTTTAAATTAATTTTAATTATTATTATTATTAATTTTAAAAATATTTGTGCACAAATATTTTTAAAAGAGCCTGTAATGCTTGCTTTCTCGCATAACATTACACGAATGAGAATTTCGCCAGAGATAGATTTTGTCAGAACTTTCCAGAAAACTTTCTAAAAGGCATGAGTAGGTCATCCCACTGTATCAGTCTAGACTTATCATTTGTACCGAACTTTAGCTATTGAGAGCCAAATTGCTTTGCAGAATTTTGCTGCCAGAAGCACTGCTGTTTTGCGAAAGTATATTTTAAAATTTGTTTATGAATTCGGCATTGTTGTTGTATGCTTCCAAGCAGTCAAAAGTTCTGCTCGAGTATTCTGAAGTTTTAGCAAATGGAACAATTTTATTGTATAAAAATTGCAGTATTTTAGGAAACAGCTCTGATTGACAACCTGTTGGCTATAGAATTATTGCTTGTAAATTCCTGAAAACTACGCATTAAAGATTGTTTACAAGTTTCTAGAAACAAGTGATTAAGTTTATGTTTCATTCTGACTTCTTGACTGGTTACTGAAAATTTCTACACAGCTCAGACTTTCAAGGACACTCTACAATACTAGTGCGACAAATCAGCAGAGTTTCTGCAGCAATATGAATACATAATATACTACTGTGTCATTCCAAAAGTTGTCTGAATTTTGAGGTTTTGACAACTTTTTGATTGTGAAAAGACATCTTTTACTGCGATGAACAATAGAATGACACAGCCGGTATAAATCCAACATAGCTGCTCTTGCCAGACATTTCTCAAGATCTCCGGGCAGACACTGTTAAGCTATGCTCAGTGATTATCATAGTATTAGTAGCATGGTTACACACCCTAAACTGAAATATTCCAGGCAAAAAACAGAAATCGCATTGATACTCCTAGAAAAATAGTTGACATTTTCCTCAAAATAGCTGTTTTTACATGTAAATAGTCATAGTTTCCTATTCTCGATTACAGTAGCAAACAGTTGTCAGTGGGCACTCTGCAACATCCAGAAAAGCCAAATAGATACTGGTACAGACCCATTAATGGGTAAAACCAAACATCTACAAAAGCATAAACAGTCTAATAAATGTTGATTGTGCCGTCTCCCCCTTTCCCTTTCTGAATGTTGGAAATTCCTGTTTTCAGTTACCCTAATTTTTTTTTCCTGCTTTCCCATTGGCCCTCATAAAACCCTATTTTGAATCCACCCTTTCTTATCGGCCCTTGTAAACACTATCCTGAATCCCCACTTTTTCTATATAAACAGAGCAAATTTTTGCCATTCTCATCTCCAGCACTGACGACACCATGTCACACATGCTAGATATTTCTCTCTCTCCTCAATGTCATATATGCTATTTTAATTTTGTTATTGGAGCTCTTATACGTTTTTTTTTTTTTTTTTTTGCAGATGTTTTTTTATCACCTTCTGCACCAAGCTACATTTTCTCGCTTAAGCAGTGTTGGACTCTGTCATTCTGTCAATAGGGATGAGTTACATAATTTCTCAAGAACCTACTGTGTCACTGGAACTTGTGCGGTTGTGTATGGGAAAGACCACCATAAGTATTTATTACTGAACTTCAAAACGTGTATATGAAAGGACACTGTAAGTGTTTATTACTGAACCCCAAATGTGTATGTGAAAGAACACCTAAGGAACCCCAAAAAGCAGTGCCAGGACAGCATTGTAGCTTCAATACACTCCCAAATTTTCTTGAAAAATAGCTCCACATTAGGATCTTTTAAGCCAGTTGTGACATTTAACTACCGCTTGCACTTTAATGAAAAGTGAATATTTGTGGAAACCACCTAATTTTCCAGACTGCCTCAGAAAGAATGGATCCACGGTCCTACATTCCTCTCTAACATCACCATCAGACGTGACTTAAAAGTCAAAACGATCAGACAAACCATCCTCAAGCAAACGACCAACTTTTACCACAACTTAGACGAGCTTCCCAACGCCATTAGAGGCGACTTCTCTGACTACGACTTCAGAGACCCTCTCAACAAGAAACGGCCTATGGCCGCCCTTCATCTCCTGCCAACCTTCGACTAGACATCTGCTGATGGCTTTTTCGAACCGTTCCCTTTTACACTATCTCCGTCATTTATGGAGGCTTTTTTATTTTAATTTTCATTTTTCTTTAAAAAAAAAAAATCAAACTTTATTCTCTTCTTTTAACTACAAGACTATGAAAGACACTCTACAAATGACACGCTAGGGATAAGTGCAAGAGCACAGGTGCCCCCTGAAAACCCCTACTTCGGTTCGGTTCGGTTCAGAAAGAATGGATATTTCGTCTAACATTAATACTGACATCTTTCAAAATTTTCTTGACATTCAATTCTAATTTTGATATGAGTTGCTCTATATAAAGTTCACTAAAACAGCAAATCAAAAATAATCTTTTATGCAAGCACAATAAAAAATTATGTACTTCATATATTCTTATTTTTTAAATATTTATTTATTTTTTAAGTTTCAATATGATGTTTCTTATGTCTTTCCTGCAAGTCCTGTGAAATTTGGTTGAAAAGTCTAAATTAGAAGTAAGAAATATTTTTAAAAATTTTAAATTTATTCAATAAATGATGATATATCTGTGAATACACATTTTATATCTACAAATAATGCATGCAAACATCAGGGGTGATTGTGTCGTCTCCTAATAAATCCCGAAAAATCTACAGGATAAAAACGGTTGTTTGGTTGGTTACTTTTATTTTACAAATATATGTAATGCAATGGTAATTTAAAATTTAGCTTTCCACAGCATAAACACTGTTTTTTAATTCAAGGGTGAAAACATGAGACAGTGAACAACTTGCATTTAGCTACTCTATTCATGATCCCTTATTTGACTTAAACATGAGTATGCACGGTAACTGAACGGGTATGGATATTTTTTCTGCAAATAAGAGATCTACGAGCACATAATTCGCAGCTTTATTAATTCAGGGTTGCTACTCAAATCCTAAAATAAATTTTCTGCATTTTTCCTGATCAAAAGTGGAGAAAACATGGTGTGGTGCAATAAAGGCATCTCCTTCTCATATTTAAAATAGCCATACAGGGGCAGGACAAAAATATAGAAACACCTTGTGAAATGCAAGTTTGAAAAGAAAGATTGATTCTAGTGAAATATGTAGGTGGCGCTGGCGTTTTCGCCAACTGACGTCCGTCACCTATACAACGTCATAAATGCGCTGCGCATTGTTCTGTGAAATTGTCATCGCATCATGTCAGAGCGAACAGACTTTGAACTTCGAACGTGGGCAAATTGTTGGAACTCGTATGGTGGGTACTTCCGTAAGCAAGGTAGCCAAGGTGTTTAGTGTTGAAAGAGATACTGTATCGAAGATTTATTCCGCATACTTAAAATATGGAAAAACATCCTCCACTAAATCACAGCGCGGACGAAAGTGTGTGCTGTGCTGAGTGATCGTGACAGACGATCATTAATTAGGATTGGGACAAAAATAAGAAGACCACAGCTGCAAAAGACTGCTGAAATGAATGTCGTGCTCACAAACCCTGTGAACACCAAAACAATAAGAAGGGAGCTCCATAAACAGGGTATTGTTGGCCGAGCTGCAATTCAAAAACCATTCATCAGTGATGAAAATGCCACTAACAGGAACAAGTGGTGCTTAAATCATAAAGCTTGGACTATAGAGCAGTGGAAGAAAGTAATATGGTCGGATGAGTCTGCTTTCACATTGTTTCCTACTTCTGGCTGAGTTTACGTCTGGAGAACACCATCCGAAGCCTATAATACAGACTGCTTGTTGCCAAGAGTGAAACATGGCGGGGGTTCTGTGATGGTTTGGGCAGCTATGGCCCCATAATAACTCTTATCAGGCCACATTACTGCCAAGACTTATGTGAACATTTTGGACGATCAAGTCCATCCCATGGTACAAACTTTGCTCCCCAATGGTGATGGTGTCTTCCAAGACCACAAAGCCCAAAGTTCACATTGTCCAGGACTGGGTTTTCCGAGCACGAGGATGAATTCTCACATCTCCCCTGGCCACCACAGTCACCAGACCTCAATATTATTGAGCCTTTGTGGTCTACATTGGAGAGGAAAGTGCATGGTCGCTATATACCACCAATATCGTTGAAACCACCAATATCGGTTCCTGCAAACTTGTCACCGTTTTGCAGGAAGAAAGGTACCAGATTCCCTTGGCATACATACAAGATAAATACAGGAACTGTACTTATCCAGTCTGAGCAGACTGCAATCTGTTTTGAATGCCAACGGGTTTCCTACACCATATTAGGCAAAGAAACATGTTTTTTTTAGGGTATTTCCATATTTTTGTCCAAGCCCTGTACATATTAACTAATGCCTCACATGAATTATGAAGTTTAACTAAATTATAATGATCACTTCTATCTATATAAATTCACCAATCGATTAATAGAAAAGAAAAAGAAAGAAATCTAAGGTAAAAGCATCAGTAATGAACCACTTACTTAAAATAAATAAATAAGAATAAAAACAAGTCCATAATTCACCCCTAGAAACAACTGAAGCTTCCCCCCCCTTTCACTTGACATCTTTTACTTCAGTTGATTCTAGATGTGACTAATGAACTTCTTTTCCTGAAAATTCCACAGGATAAAAATGGTTGTTTGGTTGGTTACTTTTATTTTACAAATATATAAAGTAAGAGGTCCATTTTACTAGTGCTTTTACCTTAATGAACTATTTGTACAAATCATCATACTGTTACGAATTTATGGGGCAACCTGCTGTTCTGGGGCTTAAAATTCGTATTCTACGCTTTAAATAGATAAATTTTGCTTTTTGTTGCTTCAAAATCGGCCGGTTAGAACCGGAGATACGGAGGTTTTTGTTTCCCTATTGTTTTTCTATGGGTTTCTAGAAATCTCGAGAAATATTAGTCCTAGGGCTTAGATCTCTTCACTTTTGGGGACTTATTTTTGGCGCCAAATTTGGCGATATTTCGCCAAAAGTCGACAAACTTGGCAACATTTTGGTCATTTGGCACGATTTTCCCAATGGGGCCTGGAAGTTGTTTTTCCTGCATTAAAAACGCATAATAACCTAACATTTCTCTTCTATGACGTAATCAAAATTCACGCTTTATGTAGAATCCTCGAGAAATAGACTTCTGGAAGCTGCTTGCAGCTTCTGCCTCGGATATATATAGAACCGCGCGCTGCCCCGATAGTTCAGTGCGAGTTGAACGCTCAGTGTGTGAAGAGCTGTCAGTGAGAGTACTCTTGCTTTGTGAATTGATAGTGCTATAGAAGCCGTGTTTTAGCTTGCTTTACGAAGCTGTTTTTAAAGTGCTTTGTGTAAATTCTTCATTGCTGTGTCTTAAGGGATTGTGTACGATATCTCTTGAATATTTTCACTGAATTTTTGCCTGTGAAAGACTTATTTTGTGTGAGAAATACAGCATTTGTGAGAGCTTCTGATCTAAGCGAACTGTTAAAAGCACGTTACTGTTTCATAGTGCTTGTGAATTTTGTACAGCTGATTGTTCCACGAAGTTCTAGAAGCAATAAAGTTGTATTCCATCCTGACCAGTGGACTTTTTACCAGAACGTTCTACACCAACTGGACTTTAGAACGACGAACCCCAGAAACAAGAAGAGTAGTTCCGTAACAATACGCAGGGCCGGTCTAAGGCGTGTGCGACTATACACATGCTTTAGGAGGGGTGCCGAAATGAGGGAAAAAATTACACAGTAATGCACACAATTTAAATTTTTATGTAACTTTGAATGCAAACAAAAAAGTATTTCAAAAGGGGGTCTGCCCCCCCCCAAAATTTCTGTTACTAAAATAATAATGATATAGTCTTGTGAAAAATTCAGCCTTTTTCACCATTCGGATCCCCCACCCCTCCACTCAAATTGTTTTTCTGGATATGTGCCTGAATATAAAGTAGCCATTTGAAAATGTTAATAATTTTTCAGTCAATTAAAGTAAAGTTGGTAAGTCAGCTAAAAGAATAAGGTACTAAATAGCCTACTTCAATGCTTACTATTTATTACTAAAGTTAAGTTTTGGTTTTTAATCCCATTAAAAGGCTAACTTCAGGTATTACAGTGGGTAGCCAAATTGTTATACTCACTTGAAAATTTTCATCTTTCATGCGTTTTTAAGGGTTTAGCTTACTATTAATTTCATAACATCGTTTCAGTTGTTATCTTTATAAGTTTATTAGCTGAGGACAGTACAAATTACTAGCAGCTAGAACTCAAAAAGATACTTTTCTCCTTGACTGTAATGCGCATGTGCAAGAACTTCGCCTCTGATCTCTCATCCTTAGATAAATGGTTACCAACATTGGCGCGAATGCCGTGTTTTTGGCTAACTATAAAAGAACAGGAAATTCCAAACGGTCTGTCAGACAGGAGAGCGCAAAACCTTGTCTTTTATTTCAAAAAAGTAAATGCTGAAGAAAAGAAAGAATGAAAAGAAATTAAATAATTATAAATTTAGCTTTTAAAGGATGTTAAAAAATTGTCAGTTGCTAGCAGCGAAGAAATTAAATAATTATAGTTTTTTTAAAGGATGTTAAAAAAAATCATTTGCTAACATGCATTTTTTTTTAACTAAAAGCCTGATTAGATTAAAAAGGAAAATTTTAAATCAGCATTAAATTTCGTAACAAAAATTTTAAACTAAAAAAATATTCCTTTTTAAAATTTTAACCTGGATAAGTTTTAAATTAGAAATGAACATTGAAATTCATGACAATAGTTTTAATTTTTTTTTTTTTTTTTTTTTTTTTGTAAGTTTGAGGTTAGAGTGAAATTAATGAAATTTATACAGTAAAACAGCGGTTCTCAACCTTTTAACGTCGCCCCCCCCCCAACAAAGGCTAACTTACGGTGGCTCGTCTCCCTCCCCTCACATTTTTCTACATACATTCAGTTTTTTAATCTTTAATAATGAACATTCAGTCGAATTTTCTACTAAATAATGTTATCAGTAAAGTTTAAATGAACATTTTAAGCGAAAATGAATATATATTTGAGTAAAAATTAGAATAAATAAGATGATTTTTTTAAAACGCTGCAATAAATAATTGGAACATCCAGTGATGTTAATTCTGCGCCGAGCTGCGCTTTTAGCCGATTTTACGCCGGTCTGCGCCGAATACGTCATTTGACTCTTTCAGGTGCGCCGAAACAAATATTGCGCCGAACTGCGCTTTTAGCCGATTTTTGCGCCGGTCTGCGCCGAATACGTCATTTTGACTCTTTGTTAAATTTTTGCCACGCTCATTTATCTTTTAAATCGTGTATGGAAAGCTAGTTAGCAGTAAAGCAAGATTCAAACTGCGTACGAAAGCTGCATTCCGAAGCCATTCTACCCGCCCCGGATCGGACCAGTCGCGCTTTGTTAGTCACCTCAATCAGGGCCGGCCAGATAGGCAAACAAGTAATCATCGCAACGGGCACCGTTTTTTGTTTATGAAGGGGCACGATTTCCAACTTAAAATCATAAAAGCAATTTTGAAAAAAGTAAAAGGGACTCTTTCTACGTTTGCAGGGTGGAGTGGGTGTCATGTACCGCAGGGCCGCCCTTGATCTAAACCAGACCGGTCCGTAAAGAAAACAGTATATTAGGGTGACGTCCCAGCCCCTAAAAAATCACGGTTTATGACCCGGACCGTAGCAAGAATGAAAATTGGAAGCATGACCGGTTTAGAAATCAGAATTTAGGCTGTCTGAATTAATAGAATATTTCATTTCAAAATAATCCGGAAATCCGCTGCCAGGTGTGTAGTCGCGGGGGGTAGAGATCTGTGCGGGCCCAGGCTTTTGCAGCACGATTCATTCAAGGCACGGGCTGACCTCAGCATTTTCTAGAATGGACCGGAACAAGCGTATACTCTTAAAGACGGTCCTCTGCGCTTGCAAAATCGAGCCTTTCCGGAAATTTTTGCTCTCCTAAAATTTGGACAAGATCAAACGATTGGCTTGTGATCCCCCCCCCCCCCCTTCCTTAAATCATGATTGATATACGAGCTGGACCGGGTCTGAATTTTTTATTTTGATTAAATGCCGGGCCGGGCAAGACATTTTCGGCCCGTGAAGATCATGAGCGGGGAGATGGCGTCTCACTACTTCTTCATTCGAGCTTATGTCAGCAAAAGTAAGCGTTCTTCACTTTTCATCATGGACGCATGATTTTTGAGTCTTCAGTTGCCAGTGTTCCTAAACCTTTTTTCTTAAAACCACACCACTGTTTTTCTTTTTGTGTGTGTGCAGGCTCTACGAGAGGGGGTGGGCGGGCAGACGGGGCGACGCCTCTGGGCCGGTGTTCAGCCAAAGTGCGTCCGCAAATTTTTCAGAATGTGTTACGAATTTCATTTATAGATCCGTAATTAAAGTCTTTATTTTAAAATAGACTAAATTTTGAATACATAATTCTAGAATGATATAAACGGCAGAAATGTTAATTCTACCATTTAAATATTAGTATTTTTACAACCTTCGAACATGCATTAAAAGTACCATTGCATATAAGAAAGACTTCCCTCCCACTCTCTTTCCATTTAGCATTTATATGAAAACCATTAAAAAGAGCAGTTTCACACACACACACACACACACACACACACACACACAAAAAATTCCTACCGTCCATGTAAATCCATGTATTGTTTTTACCAAGGTGCTGATAGCATAGCCTGCATACACCCTTTTTTTTTCCCAGAGCTTTCCTAAAGTGCTTGAAAATAGTGTTTTGCTTTTAGCAAATGGTGTTTGCTTGCAAACTTTGCTTTTCTTGTATGCATTTATTGTGTTCCTAAATCTTCAATTTTATGCTCCAAAATCATGTTAATTCTGATCTCGAATCTTAGTTTTCCTCTCGGAAACTATTTTTTTGTGCTCCCGAGGTGCTCCCAAATGGAATTTTTCTGCTCCGAAATGGAATTTTTCTGCTCCCGAGGTGCTCCCAAATGAAATTTTTTCTGCTCCCGGGGTGCTCCCAAATCGAGTGTTGGAGTTAACATCCCTGAACATCTTAATTTAAGGAGGTAATTGTTAAATGGGAAAGAAAAACCTTTTACTCTTTCATTCTAATTATTACTTTGATTTAAAAAGCCCTTAATAAAATGTAATTAAATCCCATTTACCATATCAGGTGAACAAACTGTATAATATGAAAAAAAAACTCCAATAACATAGTTTATATATATATATATATATATGCTTTTAAATCAAAGTAATAATTAGAATGAAATATAGTAGTATGTTTCTTTCTATTTAACAATTAATTATCTCCTTAAAATGAAGATGTTTCAATTATTTCTTGTATAAACTTTCATTAATTTCACTCTAACCTCAAAGTTACAAAAAAAAAAAAGAAAAAAAGAGAGAGAGAGAGAGAATTATAACTGTTGTCAGGAATTTCAATGTTGATTTATAATTTCTAAATCAAATCTATTCCAGGTTTAATTTGTAAAAAGGAATATTTTTAGTTAAAATTTTTTGTTACGAAATTTAATGCTAATTTCAAATTTTCCTTTTTAAACTAATCCAGCTTTTAGTTAAAAAACGCATGTTAGCAATTTCTTTTAAACATCCTTTAAAAAAATTTAAAAGCAACATTTATAATTATTTAATTTCTTCGCAGCATTTATTTTTTTCTTTTTAAATAAAAGACACGGTTTTGCTCTCCTGTCTGAAGAGATCGTTTGAAAGTTCCTATTCTTTTGTAGTTAGCCAAACACGCAGCTTTCATGCCAATGCTGATAACCATTAGTCTAAGGATCATAACAGATCAGAGGCGAAGTTCTTGCACATGCGCATTACAGTCAAGGAGAAAAGTATCCTTTTGAGTTCTAGCTGCTAGTGTACAAATTCAATAATAGAAATACAATTTCATTATTTAGTGAATTTTTAGGGTTACTTTTTATCTTTTATAAATTTAATAATTTTTTTTGGCTTCATAGCATGATGCTGAATCCTGCATAAGACATAATTGCCATCTGGAAACCATTCTTCCATCTGCAGAAGCAGTCGAGTTTCCAAAACTCTGACACTGGTCTTGAAGCATAGTGATTTCAAAGAAATATAGTCGACCAATTCCCCCTTTGAGATAATTATACCACATATGATAATGGACAGAGGAAGTTTAACTTTTTTAACTATGCAGCTTTCATCACATTTTTCATGAGGCCAACCACGAAGAAACTCAGAACTGTCCTGAAGTATCTGAATAAACAAGTTGTCAGAAAAACAAATCTAAAATATCAATAGTATATTATGTTAGGTAAAGATTTTCTATGATAATTGAGAAAAATCATGTCATATAAAAGCTTTAGCTTCTCCCAGTCCTCTACACTCCAATGTTTATGCATTTGAAAAATTCTAGTTGTTTATCAATTAGGTTTTTTGAAAGGTCAACAGCAATTGAAATTGCATTGTTTCAATCTTCGTCATAACATTCTGTCAGATAATCTTATGCCACAGTCGTCTAACAAGGCTTTTATAATTTTTTGAGGCTTTCTACGATTCTGTATAATTACAGGCCCAATTTCCTTCACAGTTCAAGGTGTTTTCTCCCACTTTTAAAACAATGTTTTGGTGATAATGGTGGCACTTTCTTTATATGTCAGAGTGTAGACTGCAAAACGCTTGTTAGTTCTGTTATTTTCCTTTGAGACTGATTGGTAAAAATGTCTGCAGATTTTCTTATGGCTAAATTTTACGATATTTGAGGTTAGAATAATAAAAGTCCAAAAATAGACATAAAATAAATAATAGATATTTCATTTCTACTATTAATACTTTATAAATAAAAAAAACAATGAAACTCACCTCGAATTAAAACAAATTTCTCCAATAAAAATATAATAATTCACAATCTTTCGTGACTGTGTGTGCACTCACCAAATGCTAAAATTTGTCTCCCTATACAATGTTGCCATTTCCAAATTATTAATTTGTATATGTGTTACGAACATACAAACTATAGAAAAAGTTCTTGGTAGCGAAAAAGGTTCAGAAAAATGGATTAAAACAACAAGATTTTTTGAAAAGTTTGAGTAAAATCAAATTTACTTGATAAACATCATTTGAGTATATTAATTTGGGCACCCACTGTAAGTTCCAACAAATATAGAGCGCCATACAATTGTTTAAAGGGTTTTTTATACCCATTTTTAATGTAAGGGGCACCAAACTCATTTTTGCACATACAACATTTTGCTCTTAGGCCAGCTCTGGTTATAAGTAAATAGTTGTGCATTTTTCTGAAAAGGAGGGGGAGAGATCTTTACAGATTTGCATATTTTAACTGTAATTTTAAAAATTTGTAAATGTCATGCATGCATTTAGAGTTTATTAATTTTAATAATATAAAAATTATTATAACCAGTTCTGCTACATTGTATATAGCTAAAATATATCTATATTTTAAAAAATAGCATGCTATAATTTTCATTAACTATTGTCAGCAAATCTTTCACAAACACATGCTGATCTTTTAGGTAGATTTAACCTTAAAGATCAGCTCTAACTAGCAAAAATTGTCAGCATTCTAATATCATAAATTTTATTTTAAAAAATATAAATCTAAAATAGGAGTCTATTTTAAATCCTACAGTACTGTAGACTTAAATTAAGGAGTGTTGAAGAAACAATAGTCAGTCATAAAATGGATGGAAAAAGATTGAAAAATTGGAATACTTGCATGTAATTTTTTTGGTATGACACAATGTTTACATTAATCAGTAAACGCCACTGTAACATGTAAATTTTTTACTTTTTACTGAAATACCACATGGAGAAAATTTTTCCTTTACAAAAATGAAAAATATAAATTAATTTCGCAAAAATTATATTTAGCTGGTTTTTCATAAAAATTTTGCATTTTCTCTGAGTTTTCCTGGGTTTTTTCTCAATTTCTAAATACTCTGAAAATTTCTGGTTTTTTAATCAAATATTTGAATTTTTGATATTCATAAAAACGATTCCGGAAATCCAGAAACACGTACATGAAAAATTCCGGAAATTCGGATAAATTCCTACACACAAAGCCCTGAAATATAGATCTCTAGTGAAATGCATTTTTAAATTAAGGTCATTTTCAACTCTTCAGAATACATGCTGATTCAGAAACAGATCCCCTCACCTTCAATTTGTTGTTTGTCCCAAAAATGTAGCTGTGAATGAATCCCTATTAAGATGTGCAAGCTAAAATAGGCTCTTTATTTGCATGAGATTGTTAAACAATCTGTCAAGTATTACTTTAAATATTCAAACATATCTCTGAAATCCACACAAAATATCTCTTTACTTATGGCCACATAGTGTAATTCTAACACAACTCACATAAATTTATAAAAGGGAAAATTCAGATGGAATGATCATATAAGCCCTTCTAAAAATACTGAAGATTGAAAGAAATGTTCCAAGCCACTATTTCCATAATATCACAAATGACAAAATTGGTGCTGATTTATGTAACAAAATTGTTGTGATGATATTACATTAAAAACATGTAAATTCAAAAATTAGGAAACAAAATAGAGACAACACAACAAACTTTTATTAAAATATAACAGCAAACACATTCACAAAAATTCATTTCACTCTTATATGACATTAAATGAAATTATACTGAAAAAGGATTTTTTTTTTTTTTTTAATTGAAAGATATTTCTACCCAATTTAGAAATAACAGACAATTAAACATAATTTAAAAAGGCACCAGAAATGATTAAGTATATTTAAAGCTAATACAGTAAGTGTTAAAATTTAATAAATGTGTCTAAACATTTATTTACAATATATTTTTATATAAACTTTAAGTCAATTTCATAAATCATTACCAACTATAAAATTTCTTTTTTAATTCAAGAGATGTATAATAATATATACACTAAATTAACTTTTGAAAACAATATTTATATAAAAAGCATTACACAAAGAATGCTACAGTATCACGGTACAGCAAACTATGATTGATTAGATGAGTGCATATTACAAAAAATTGAGTACCGTTTAAAAAATTACTGCATAATATAATAAAAACTTTGTAAAAGAACACCATTAAGGTTCGAACAAAATTGTCACTTAAGAAGAATAAAAAGTTTTTGTTTAAAACAGCTGTATGGCCATTCAAGTAACCTTTATGGTGTTCTTTTACAAAGTTTTTTACTGTTTTATGTTTTACACACCAGTTATTTTGAGTTATTTTGTTATTACTACATAATATTGTTTACATTATTCTAAGCAGGCATTCTCTTGACACTACAACTAAAGTATTGAATTAAACATTTAATATGATTTATTTTTAATTTATAAACAATTACAGAAGTATCTGAAAAGTTTTGTGTATTTTAATTAAACAAGAAAAAATCAGCATTATTGGTAACATGAGATTTAAACTTAACAATAAAGCTAAGGGGGGGGGGACAGTGACCAATAGTTATATATTAGTCGATAATGGCTCACAACTATCACAGTAGTACTGAAAGTCACAATATTTTAATATTGAGAAAAGTCTATGTCATAAAAAAAAGATATCTCTAACAGAAATAACATGTAAAGAAGTGCACTAAATCAACTCTTAAGATAAAAATTTTCTAAAATAGCATGACAGGTAAAAATTTATACAGAAATTCAATTGTTTTGGCTAGTACGAAAGGTCACCCATTTTCAGTTTTACCCATCAGTACCCATTTTACAAAGTTTTAAACTAATTTTACCTATAAACAGAATTTTTTTTTTGTTGAGTATTCATGTTATCAACTTTTAAGACGTTTGTGAAAGCAAGCACTGCTCATTTTGGTATGTAGTTGAATATAAAACTTTGCTGCCCAACCTAAACTTTACAAAGGGTTGCGGAACATACTGTGTTTATTTGATCCATCACTATATACGAACAAATTAATAAAAAAGTTCACCTAGGAATCACAAAAACTCTTTAATGTTTTCTGAAAGATTCCCAATTTGGAAGGTGCAGAGAGAAGAGTTTTTCCTTGTGAGCCTGTTTATGGTTAACTGCCTTACAGATGGGAAAGAAAGCACTTCAAATTTTGAAAAGTACCTGGGTTAGAAACCAGTCAGTAGTTCATTTGGGAAGCAAGTTTTCTTCCTTGGAATGTTCATTTTGCAGATCTATAACAGCAGATCAATGCAATTGACACATATAAGCTCTGCAAGACACCAGACAATTTACAAGTAGCTAACAAATCAAAAAATGACCACAGTCAAACCTATTGGATTTTAATAAAAACACTCACTAATAGTTAAAAATAAGTTAGTAAATAACACACATGAATATAAAATATAACAGTACAGACATTTTAGGGTTGTGCTTAAAGTCCACATTTCTTAAAGTGTTTTACTTAAACACTTCACATAAGTTTCTAATAATAAAATTTAGGTCCTGAAAAAGAACTTCGCCTTAAAGTACCTGGGTGTAAAAACATGATTTTGGGCTTCAAAAGAAAACAAAAAAATTACAATCCACACTATTTTCTTTTATATTTAATTTATGTATGTTACTTACAAAGTTTTTCATTAGGTTTAACTATTGGATTATGTCTAATTTTTGTAATGAATCCATTTAGTATGAAAGTAAGTCAATGTTCACATTTTATGCTTTAACATGAATTGTAATGTATCAGAAAAAATATTTTTAAATCAATTATTTGTGAACTTGTGATTAAAACAATTCTTTTTATTTTTGTTTTGCTTATGTGCTAATTGTATCACAATTGGGGTTATTATAGGGATATCCATAATCCATATGTTACTCCTATAATAGTATAGGGATAACAGATGGATATGTTATTCCTCTTAGTATAGGATAGCATATCCATATAGAATATGCTATCCTATATGAAGGATAACAACATATAGGAGCATTATATTTTAAAATGTAAGAAAATTGTTAATGCTAATTGCTAATAATTACAAGTCAATTTTAACTCAAGCTAAATAATTAATCATTAAGAGATGTTGCACTCTGACGTAAGTTAATGAATAATAAAGGTATCAAAATATTACATTTTAACTGTACATACTTTATTATTCACACATTTTATACACATTATAAGGATTAGAATTTTGTATTTCTGTTAACGTTTACTTTCCAAGCCATCCCGGATTCAATTTTTAATTGATATAACAAAATTTTGCCAGCTTAGCCTGCAGATACTGTTTACTCTTTTAATACTGTTTACTTTTTCAAGATGTAATCAGGAAACAATAGCAAAATCTTATCATTATTTCAGACCTTGGTGTCTATATGTTCGACAAAGTTACAAATAGTGCACACATGGAATATTTTAAAAGCTTTAATTTAGACATACCTTACAAAATGACATTAGCAAATTGATTAATAGTGATGTAGAAAGTATATAAAAGAAAAACAAACAATAGTTTCATAAGGATACTATGCTATTAAGAAACGGTTACAGAAAGTGTAGGTATTACGACACATTTCCATTAGTACAATTTTAAGGTCTTGGAATAATAAAAACTTTTTTTAATGAATTTATATAAACTAAATTTAAAAGTCACTTTTATGGCTTATTTCAGATTTAACCAAACATTTTTCATGCAACCTCCCTATCAATAAGGAGAAAAAAAATTACGCATGGAAAAATTACAAATACACATGCACAAAACCACTACATAAAACATATAAAGCATGCAACCATTACGACATAAAGACAAAATATATATTTTCATGAATATATATATATATATATATATATATACAGGGTGCCCAGCAAAGGGCATACTGATTTCAATGTTAAAATTCTCAAACAGAAGTTTTGAAGCAGTAGTTACAAAATCCACTAAAAGATGGCATTGTAACTGTAGGCTTCCATATTCTCCTGATCTCACTCCTTGTGACTACTTTCTGCAGGTTACATTGAAAAATACTGTCTACCAAAACCATCCCAATATGCTGGACAAACTTGAATCTTTCATTTGTGTAGCACGTGAATTCATTTCCATTGAGACATTCGGGATGCGATGACAAACCTCATTATTCTTTTGTAACACCTCTGTATGTCGAACAGGGAGATTTTGAAAGGATTGTTTGGTAACTGCTTGCTGAGAATGAGTCCGTTTTCATATATGATGACTGTTGATTGATATTGAAGTGCAGCGCTATGTATTAGCAGTAGCATGCAAATCCATTTTCATTAACAAACCACATTATTTTTTAGCGACACCTCTGTATGTCGAACAGCAGACATTTTGAAAAGATTATTTTGTAACTGCTAGCTGAGAACGAGTTAGTACTCATACATGATGATCATCGATCGATTCTGATGTGCAGCAGCATCTGTTAGCTGTAGCATACACAAGGGGTTGTTTGGGGTTTCTAACCACCCTTGCTGTAGATTTTTTTAACATTAAGTCTGTAAATTTTTATTTTCAACATTAAGATTATGTGCATAACTTTTTCTTCCCTTACAGGAAATCTGTGCACACCACTCTCTGTTAGCAGCTATTGTAACTACTATTTTGAAAATTCTGTATAAAATTTTTACCGGTTACATAAAAACATGCCATTTGCTGAATTCTTTTATTATTCTTTTTTTTTTAGAGATATGTAATTTCGGAATCAGTAAGTTCTTTGTTGGACACCCTGTATATATAAAGGGTATCCCAAAAAGGTGGTAACTAGCTTTAATTCTTCATCTATTACAGATAAGTAGATAGTGTAAATTAAAAAAATGTTTAAAATAAGGTTGGAAATAAGTGTTGAGAAAAAATTCCTCTGGTTCATTTTCAAAAAATTACACTTATGAGGTGTATACCAAATTTCAGCCTTTCATCATATGATGTTGCAGAGATATCTTTAAAGAAAGATAATCGGGGACTATATATGATTTTGAATATAAACGTTTATTGCTAGAATGGAAAAAAGATTTTCTTTCATAATTTCTGTAAGACCCTTGAAATGCGATCATTCAATGTGAATTGTTCGATTCGAGAGCCATTGAAAAGTGGTTTAAGTCAGCATTATATTTATCTTTATATCTCTGACACTTTTTAAGGTATAGTTCTCAAATTTTGTAAGTCACCTCATTAGTGTGTATGAAGCACAGTTTACTAACAGGGAATTGTTTTGTGCAGAGGTCATATACAAATTAAAAAAGTGTAATTTTTTGAAAATTAACAAGAGGAATTTTTTCTCAACGGATTCTTATTTTGAACATCTTTACAATTTAAAATGGCCACTTATTTCTAATAGATAAAGAATCAAAGCCTGGTAACACCTTTTTGAGACACCCAGTATAGTAACATTTACAAATGCAAAAGTTACATAAACACCAGTATAAAGCCACTACATAAAACACATGAAGCATGCAAAAATTACAATATGAAGAAAAATAAAATAAAATACACAAATGCATTACTTTAATATGTTTCAACATAATTTTGAATTATGAAGCTGATTTTACCTCCTTTATAAATCCCACAATAAAATACTTTGCATAAATTGTGGCTTTTATCTTACAAAGTGTAGATCACAGCCTTAATCCACATTATGAAATAATTATATGCAGCACATATAAATTTTCCAACAATTAATAAATATGAAATTCAAAAAAGTTCTATAAAAAATTTTGATTCTACAGTTATAGGGAAAAAATGGATGGAGGAAATTCTTATAAAAATCTGTACTTGTTACATAAATTAACAGTGGAATTAACTAAAAATAATATGCATTTTTCTTTTTCCAAGTCATAAATTTCAACATACTTTAGACAGTAAATTTTAAAAGCAAACTTCTGCCTGCAGAGAAATTACAATTTATTTATTTAAAATAGTCAGGAACAACATGGTATGTAGAAAATATACAATTTTACCTATGTTTATTATTATTGCTACAGTGTGCTTTTTCTACACATATATTATCATACATAAGAAAATCTCAACTGCAACAAATACAAAACAGCATGCAATTCACATTAACAAGAAATTATGCTGTGTAAAAATATTAGTATTTAAATATGAATGAAACTTTAAATACAAGATTATTATTCAAGATTTAAAAATACAAAATAGTACACATTTATCATCATCTATCATAATATTTTTAATGCATTACTGTTATAGTAAAAGTCTTTTGTTCAGAATTTATCTTCACAATGATAAGGACTGCAATGAACCCTGACATTCTAATCAAGAAAAAACATTAAATTAATTTAAAGAAAAGCTAGGAGAAACATAAAATTTCCATAAAAATATTATTGTAAAGATAATGAATATTTGATTAAAAAATTAGTAAAATAAACAAGTAATATATAAATATTTTTTAAAAAGTCAATTCCTACTTAGGTCAACAAAGAAAAGTTTTATTTTAATTACTTTTTACTAAATTTAATTAATTACATTTAATTAATGAATTAACATTTGGAAAACTATTTGAATTTGAGTGGATGAATAAAAAGTATTTTATTAACGACTGAAAATTTGAATAAGATATATAAATATATATATAGGGAGAGTGTGAACTAATAGTAGGGATTGAAAAGAAAAAAAGAGACGCACAGTTAGATGTTACAATAGTTCTAAATACAAAATTTTAACATCCTACGGTTAAAAAGTTTAGAGTTATGCGAAATAATTTTTGGCACCAGATTTGGTCATATTTCGGCAAAACTTGCCAAGGTTGATGACAAATGGCGAGGTTTTGGACATGTACCAAACAATGACTGACTATTGCCAAATTTGGCGATATTTTGGCAAAACTCGCTAAGGTTGATGACAAATGGCGAGATTTTGGGCATGGACCAAACAATGACTAACTACAGATGTAATATATTGAAGATGTCCATAGACATTAATGTATTGAAATTCTTTTGAGTGGTCCTGTAAATAAACTCTCCAGTAGATTGGAACCAAAAATCGAGATGCGCAAATAGATGTTACAACAATCTTATATATGAAATTTCAACATTCTACCACTAATAGTTTTTCAGATTTGAGAGTAAAATATATACGCACATTGGCAACTTTTGGTGTAATTCTTGAGGGAGGCACGTGACCGTGGTCGGACCATTACCTAACTATATGGTAGGACGGTATTGTACTTGACCCTAAAGTGTTGGAAATCTTTTGAGTATTCCTGTAGCAGCACTATTCAATGATAAAGACACTTTCTTCGATGGAAAAATTCATTTTGTAACCCTTTACAGCTTATATCACTTCTGAGACATTTGAACTAGCCTAATACCTCTAAAATTTGGTTTAATGAATTTCTGCCCATAGAGCATAATGTATTGAAAATCTTTTGATCTTTTGGCCCTGTAGATAAACTATCCAGTCGAATGGGACCGAAATGGCAGGTGCACAACTAGATGTTATAACAATCCTGAAAATAAAGTTTCAACATTCTACGTCTAATAGTTTTTGAGATATGAGAGTTTAATGAATTTCAGCCCATAGAGCGTAATGCATTTCGAATCTTTTGGGTGGTCCTGTAGATAAATTATCTAGTTGATTGGGACCAAAACTGTATTAATATACAGTGTCATCCACTACACATTCAAAAAATTTATTTGAACTTGAGTGGATGAATAAAAAAAGTATTTTATTAACGATTGAAAATTTGTACAAGATATATATATAGGGAGAGTGTGACCTAATAATAGGAATTGAATAACAGTTTCCAGGGAGAGATAACATAAGAAATGCACTACAGTAAAATTCCTTACTGATTGATAAACACTTTACATTATCTTTGTAGCTAATCAAGAGCAAATAATTAGAGAGTAGCTTAGGGACAGAAGTATAAAGAATAATCATCCAATATAAAAATCTCAGAGCAAACAAAAATCAAGATTTGATGAGGTATTATACATCATCTAAGGAGCTAAAATGCTGAGAAAAGAAATAGCCCCATGTTATAAATAGTTACACAAAGGATAGGTTAGGCATTTTTAACTTTCAATCAAGAGAAAGGTACAGCTAAATAATTTGACGCTTTGAATCACAGGACAAATACAATGAAAATCAATTCATCAAATCTTTCTCTCAATAAGGGAGACAGATTTGATTAGTGATTTTGAACAATCTGATAGGAGAGTAACAGCAAAATAAATGCTTACTATGATATTATCCTTTGTATCCACAAAATTCTTGTGGATATAGAGGAATTACAAAATATATATATATCAAGCCATAAGGGAGTAAAATGGGGTCTTGAGAATTATAGCAATGGACAATGCCCAGCATATCAGGAATTTTTAACAAAAATATATGAAATAGTTCTTCTGGAGGCTTTTATTAAAGCTTCCTTAAACTTAGCTTATTTTAATAAACTTTTTTTAATATAAAGATGTTAATCTGGCTGCGACTTACAATTTTGCATTTGAATGTTGTTTACAGTGCCTGATTCTTTTTATGTAGGCATTTGAAGCTGGAGTTATATTCTTAAAATATTTTCCTCGTCAAATCTTTAAAAGTAGTTTTACTAGTAAGATCAATTTATCATCAGTTAACAGCATTTAAAAAAATTCGCTTTTTTGTGTATGTATTTTCTAAATATCACCTACAAAACAAAATCACATAAAAATAATTTAAAAAGTTCAAAAAAGAAAATTTTCTTTTGTGCATGAGATGTTAAGTATGAATAAGTCTAAAACTATTTCAATTACAAACACAATAATAATTTACCTTTTAATTTACACTAATTTGAACCTATAATTAACGGTTTATAATTAATGGTTCATCTACAGATGGATATTGTAGATCCCGACAAGCAATGTATTCTTCAAGAATTGGTGGTAGACAGAGACGAGAGATAACATTTGGAAAATTAGTTCCATGTACATGATACAGATACTGACGTAATTTCACAAAACAAAGTTGCTTCAAAGATGATGGCTTGTCTGAAATTAAATGTCACAAAATCAATAAAATCTAAAAATTTCAAATAAATAAACTTTTTTACACATTTAAGTTATTTTTTAATACACCAATAGTGAGTTCTGAAAGTTTTTTAGAAGGACACGAGATGTCAAATTGTAAGCTTATTTTTCTTGAATTAATATAAGCACACAACTATATTATCTTAATTAAAATTCAGTATTGTTTGTTCAGTCATCTAATCCAGTACATCTTGTTCATAAATCAATGAATTAGTGCAACCGTGTACCCCAATAAATAAACTTGAAAAACTTTACCTCATTGAAAGAAAAACTATACCCGATATTGAAAATGGCATCTTTTCTTCCACATGTCAGTTTGTAAGTTCTCCCCCCCCCCCCCCCCCAGGTGGTGAATGTGTGCTATTTTTATCAGATTTTGTACCCCCTTTCCAAACTTCAGGATTCTTTTGGAATGATGCTGCTGTTATGGTGTAGGCAAATCAAATTCTTCTTGGCCAACTGAGAAATACTGGTTGTATCGTCAATCTGCAGTGGGTCCCAAGCCACTGCAACATTCCTGGTATGCTTGTTCTGACCCGCTGGCTGCTGCTGCCTCAATCATCTTGCCCCTGTCCTTATTATAATGTTTGCCGTGAAATAAAGCAAAAGATATACAGTGCAATTAAATGTTATCATGAGACTCAAACCACATAAAAGACCTGGAACAATCTTTTCACTCATCCCCTCCTGGGCAACCACCTTAGACTTGTGAGAGCAGCCAATTTTATGACACTGACTTCCCATGACTTTTTACAAGGTCACCTGCACTGCAGGAGGAAAGAGGACAAGCTGGTAACAGCTTGTCCTCTTTCTTTGACTGCTTCTGTGCCCAGAAGGAATTTTTATGGATTTTTTTTTAACCATCTCTTATCATGTTCTGCTCTTTGTGACAGACAATTTTCAGTGGACAATTACTCAAACTAAGCTGAAATGTACTGCGTTGCCAGAAAAAAGAAAAAAAAATTGGTATTTTTTCCTTTGTGTAGAGGGGGGAAAAAGAAAAGATTTTGCACCTTGTTCTTTGTAGGAATTGGCTAGAAACAGTAGGTGACCTTCCCTTGTTCTTTTTTAGAAGGATCTAGGCAGACCACTGGACAAAGAGAGAAAAAGGAGAAAGATGATTTACTTTATCCAAGACATTTAAATCAGTTTTAATGAGGCAAAGGAAGGGGGGGGGGTTCTCAGTCCATTTCTATATTGTTCTTATGTGATATTTTAAGTGGCTTTCAGAGATTTTTCAGAAGAGAACACATTTTCAGGGGTTGATCCAGGAATTTTTCACAGGGTCCCAGATTTGTGAAAACTGCTTAATTTGTGAATTTCGACACTTATTTTTGTGAAATTTCATACCAATCTTTAATTAAAGTCATTTTTTGTTAAAATAATTGATAAAACAGATTCAAATATAGGGTAAAATGTCAATGAAGGGAAATTTTAATCAATTATATTTTTGTGAAGGGTTGTTTTAATCGATTGTAATTTTGTGAAGGGGCTGCAAAATGGACCCAAATTTCGTCTGCATCGACCCCTGATTTTGGAAGGTGTATCTGATAAAAAATTCTCTTATTCACTCATTAAAGTTTTATTGAGTTTAAAACCACCTGGAGGCAAAATGAGGAAGCAGCTTTTAAAATTCTAAGAAAGAAGAAACAAAAAGCATGTAGTAATTTCTAGAAAATTCTGTATACAAGAAAATTTTTTTCCAGTGATACATCGAGTTGGTACTTTTACAAATCTATTACAATGAAATTTTTATATAGAAAATTTGCTTATAGATACAATTAGTGGTTAAATGGAACTAGCACCTTGTCACTATTTGGAGGTGGCACTGAATCAAAATTTGATGGGATCAAAAACAGATAACATTAAATCGAAACACATTAAACATTCAATATTCTTCATTCTCTTTAATGCATTGTTTTGTATCGGTTAAACCTGCACTCTTAGCTAAGCATAAAAAAAAACTCTTTAAAATTATATTTTTTTAGATTATTGGTTTGTGGATGTGAGATGTTTTCTTACATAAAATAAATAACAAACAGCAATATACAATTACAGAACAAAATTAAAAAACAATTATTAAAGTAAATTTATATTTGCAAAAACAAAATGGGAAATTTATTGTTGACATTAATTTTTTCCTATTTTTTCATCAAACATAAATATTAAATGTACTGGAATGTAATGTCATTTTTCAACATTAAAAAATAAGTTTTTAATAAGTATTTAATGACAAGCAGTCAATGAAGGGTTTATATCTCTGTTACACTTTAAATTAAAATGCAATAGATATTTTTTTTTTTTTTTTTTAAATATCAAGACCATTATGTCAAGAAAGGAGAGTTGCTGCTCACCGTCCTAGACAGCAAAGTCAAAATGCCCTGTAATCGACTTTCAGTATACTATATTTTACAAAACGAATTTTCTGGATATATCTTTTTTTTTTTTTTTTGGAGTTAGAGGAATAAGTAAAAATAAACAAGAACATCTAGACCCCCTACCCCCCCCCCTAATTTGGAAATTTTAGAAAATCTCACACGTATGTCTAATTTCATATTATTAACTTCAGTAGTTTTGAGTAGGTGAAACATTATTGTATAGGGGAAAAGAAAAGAAAAAAAAAAGCATTATTTTTCCGGTTTCCTAATATTATCAAATATGTAAATTTTATAGATTAGGTTAGAGATACTATTTGATGCCATAAAAAATATACATACCTATTTCATCCAATATATCAGTCATTTCAACAGGTAATCGAGCACTCAATGAATGAATGGCATTTTGGACATTTTTGGAAATGATGAGGAATCTTAATAGGAATTTTATGAAATCTGGTAATGACCATGTTCTGCTTTCTCTTCTTAGAAAGCGTAGACAACAAGTTACAAACTGATCATGCCCTGTTTCAAAACACATATTAGGGTCACAACCATAATACAGAAGAGGCTTTAAGTATATGGAATTTGATATTAGACAGTATAAAAATACTTCATTTGTAGGCCTTTGCTGCCTTCTAAAGTTTACATTTGCACCACACTCAATTAAGATGTGAAATTCTTCCATTGTTGGATTGCTCATTGCTGAAAAATAAAATTAAAATAAGTTCATTCAGCATATAAAAAGATCTTGCTAATGCTTACATCAAATGTAAAATAAGGGTTGAATTTACTTATTTCCATTTCATGAATCTTTAAAATAGGAGGGGGGGGGCCTCAAAGCCAAGTATAAGTAGTTTTTCAAAGTTTTTTCATATTATATCTTGCAAAGGGTTTGCAAGGTATAATATGAAAATGACTGCTCAAAAAAAAATAAATAATACACATATCCGATCTGCACAGAGAGACATTAAAAAAATAAAAATAATTAGGGTCTATTAAATTCTATACACTATAACAGCATGATTTAAACTTCAAATAAATTTGAATTAAATGCTTCATATTGTACTCTTAAAAGTTAGATAAATTTGGACTGTATTTCTGCTGCAAGAAATTTTCTTTACGAAGAGCAATATACACCATTGAAAAAATTTCATTTTACACTATTGAAAAATTAAAAAAATATATCATATTTAATCATCTTTCCATGCACAGTATTTTTACTTCCTTGTACGGAGTATAAGGAACTATGTGTTCAGAAAAAATTTTGGGGGCCAGATTTCGACGACAAAAAAAAAAAAAAAAAAAAAGATTTTGAATACCTTTAAACTTACTTTTAAGAATTTTTTCCATGTATCTCATCGTACGCTAGCATACAAGTTCATATAAATACATGTACAACCCATTTTGCCTGACCGCAAGTCTATTTTGCTATGCCGTCTGTACAAACGAGCATATGTAACTCATTTATCTCAAAAACTACTGGTCATAGAATGTTGAAACTTTATAATTTAGAATTGTTGTAACATGTAGTTGTGCAAATCCCTTTTCAGTCCCATTTGACAGGATAGTTTATCTACAGGGCTGCCCAAAAGAGTCTAAATACATTACGCTCTATGGCCAAAATTCATTAAACTCGCATATCTCAAAAACTATTAAGACGTAGAATGTTGAAACTTTGTATTTAGGATTGTTGCAACATCTAGTTGTGCACCTCCCCTTTCAGTCCCATTCAACTGGATGGTTTATCTACAGGGCCGCCTAAAAGATTTTAAATACATTCCTCTCTATAGGCAGAAATTCATTAAAGCGTATTTTAGAGGTATTGGGCCATGTCAAACGATTCAGAAGTGATATATGCTGTTAAGGGTTACAAAATGAATTTCCCCATTGAAAAAAAGTGTCTTTATCATTTATGGTTCTGCTACAGGAACACTCAAAAGATTTCACACATTACATTCAATGGCAGGTACAATCATCCATTTCAAGGACAATACTGTCCTACCATATAGTTGGTAATAGTTCAATTCGGTCATACGGTCCCTAAAAAATTATGCCAAAAGTTACCAAGCTTATCAAAAAAGTGCTTGAAAGTCTGTGGTCAATTACTACTTTGGCTATCCCAAAATTCCCGTAAACTATTTCAAGCTTGTCGGCTTTTGTGTAAAAAAAATATCTTTCAAATTGAACCCAGCTTGGCGATATCGGAAATATTTGGCTAGAAATTGGTAAACCTTAGTATTATTGCAGTACTGTATCTCTTTCGAAGAAAATAAGTTAAGATGAAGTGCGACGAAAATATTTTTGATTTAATAGACATGCAAGGAAATCATGTGTTGTCCACATCAGATTTTTTCTATTTTTTAATTTTAGTGTAATGAACTGTAATAAAGATGGCTTGAGTCTTATTTGTAGGACATTAAAAGTGAAAGATTTTTTGTAATAGTACATTTGAAATGAACTATCAACTGGTAACTGTGCTTATTTAATTAGCATATTTTTTTTTTTTTTTTCAAAGCTTCAAATACAGTTTGCATATTTATTTTTAGAATTTTAAAAAATACTATGCCTGACATTGTTAAGAACCTTGAGTAATGTTTAAAACAGACTGTTCCAGAAACAAATTGTTAAGCACTACATTTATGGATTAATGTTTTATTTGTTTATATATGAATTTTATCTTTTTGAGAGGTCTCGATCTTTTCTTGAATCTCACTTACCTCACATATGAAATTTTAATGTTTTACAGAAAAACTGAAAATGTTAGAAAATAGGAACTGTATCAATATTTAACTACATCTAGAAAACAAAGCATTACGAAGTGTAGAACAGTAGAATTTAAGATACATTTCTTTTAAGGTTCGTGCTATGTTAGCTGACATTTTCAATACTACTGGTCCGGATATTGTCATATCGATTGTAATGGAAACAAAATTTATGTGTTCATTTTACTTTTTTATATGAACTAATAATTTATAATTACTATGAAAAGAAAATTATAATTCAAAAGAGGTGTTATTGTTATAAATAAGCTTTTATGAATTATATTTTGAAATAAAGTACAATAGAGCACCAATTATCTAAACTCCAATTAATAGAACTGTCTAGCTAAAATTAATTAAACCTTTGCATAATAACACACATAAGTGTACACATCAACAATATGAGGATTTAAGCTGGCACAAAAGGTATAGCCTTCATCAGTTGCACAGAAATACGAACAACTACAAGAACAGAAAGCCTGGCACTGTTTCATTATTCAAATACATCCCTCTATTTTTTTCTTCTTTTGATTTAGCACATAAAACATTTCCTCCCAATCAGTGTATTGTGAAGAGTAGAAACAGGAAAAGAAGACTTGTGAATAGTGGTTGAAATCAAGATCAGGACAGTAGAATTCCTGTCATCCTCAGGATTTGCGTTTACTCAGAGTTTTGAGTAATTTACCAAATTTTAATGATGTTGATGCAAAGAATATGCACATAATGGGTTTTGCATATGCAAAAACCCATATTTCTCAAGAAAATGGGCCTTGTGTCTCACTTTTATCAGACTTCAGAACTCTCCCGGCATCCTTATCATTTTATTAATCTCCCTACCTTAGCTTTGAACTCTTTGCCTCCCGATCATGCAATATTGTTTCAATCTACCTATTTGCTACTAAATTTGATAAAAACAAACATTTACTGTATTTTTTAAGCAATTTTACTATTAGCTACTTCAGTTTAGTTAGGAGCATTCCTTAAATTGGCAGTCTGACTATCTAGTTACTTATCGGAACTAAGACTAGTCATTATAGGTTCAGAAAATCAGCACTCTGTTATGATTTAATGCAGAAAATTTCTCTCTAATTATAGACAGTCAGTTTTCAATGTTTTGTAGCTCACACACTATCAGTTAGAAATGAATGAAATTTGTATTTTGGGTTTATTCAATACCCTGATTTGAAACTTCAAGTGAAAAGATAAGGGTATCATTAAACTTTCAAAAATTGAAATCTGTTTTATTATACTTCAGAACTTAAAATAATGTTTTTCTTTTGTTTGTGCATCAATTAGAGCTAAAAACCCTACTTTAATTCAGTCACATACCACTACATGTAATTTTTTTTTAAAAATTGATACTGCCTAGAGAATTTTTTTCTTCCTGTTTTTAATGTGTACATTGTTTTGGGCTCTCAGCCAAAAATAATGTCTTCATGCCTGCAGCACTGGAAATAATTATAATGAAAATACTAATATTGCCCACAAAAACTGAAATCTGTTTAAAAACAGTCTTGCCTCTCAAAAGTGGATGATATGCTTCTTCTAGAGGAGGGTTGACATTTGCACCAGCTGCTAATAAAATAGCTATGCCTCCTTCACACTGTCGAGACACTGCATATGATAGTGCAGTTTCTTTGTCCGGAAGATCAGGGAGATATCCAGTTAATCTCAGACCTATACAGTCATATAAACTGTCTGGAGAGAAACCAGCTTCTAGAAGAATTTTTAAAGATTCACACCTGAAACAATTAACATTATATATAATAACCATCCATCATCTAAGCTTTTACATTTTAAAATGAGATTACCTTAAAGTAATTAAACAAATTAAGTTTAGAACAGGTAATATTGGTTTATTATCTGTTCTATCACTATTTAGGTTTGGAGAAAAATGAAATAATACAACATTTTTGTAATTTTCATTTTGCATTTCTTTTTTAAATTTAGTGACTGACAACTTCATTGCTCTTTTTATTTTCTGATGGTACTTAACAGTACCACAAAATTAAAATATTTTACAATTTAAAATTATGCTTGACTCCTCTAATTTCATTTGTAATATACACTTTTGAAGCAAACCAATTAATTGTTTTAAAATACTAATGGGCTTATACATTTTTGATATTTCTTGTATATCATAAATTGATTGTCGATAGTTTTTACAATACAAGAGAAAAAAAAAAACTTGGTTAATATTTTTTTAATTCATCATTTTGGTAAACAAAAGAAAATTATTTTAAGAATAAGAGAGAGAGAGGGGAGAATACATAAAATACATCATGTTTAAAATTTTGCAATTAAAACACTGAAATAAGTGTTATTAAGAGTAGCAATTAGGACAGTAGTCAGGGGTCGATCCGGAAATTTTTTCCAGGGTCCCTTTTTAAGGGGAAAAAAAACTATTTTTGTGAATTTCAATTTATTTTTGTGAATTTCAACGCTGATTTTTAAAAATTTTCATTACAATTTTTCTAAAAAGTCAGTTTTTTCTTTGAAATAATTTACAAAACAATTAAAATATAATCCAAAATGCCAAAGAAGGGTTATTTCATTACATTTTTGTAAGGGGCAATTTTAATCGATTGTACTTTTGTGAAGGGGCTGTAAAACAGACCTGAATTTCAACTGCATTGATCCCTGGTAGTATTTAACATTTTAGCAGTGTGGCCGTACTTGGTTCATCAAGATAACATGCAATTCTAAAAGAGAAATTATAAATAATAATAAATCAAATTGTCCACCAATGTCAGGAGACAAAAATAGTATCATTAGTAACCTCAGTGATATAAAAAAGTCGTCAGTTTAGTAGCCATTTTCTTAATTTCAGTTGTCAAAATAGCAGCATTTTGCATGAATTTGTAATAAAGGAATAAATATATGTCATTTAGCTCCCTTTAAGAAGGAATAAATAAAATGATAAATTAAAAACTTCATGCGTTGTATAACAGAGTATATAGTTTATTTATTTTTACTGTAGAATAAAAAACCGATTAGAATACTTGATGAACGACCAATCACAACTTTGAAAAGAAAAAGGAGTTGACAAAAACTGAAATCTAATTCTCAAAAAAGTTGCCTGGAATGAGGTATAAGTAGCTAAAAACTTGAAAATACAGTTGAGTGCCAAAAATCCACAGACCTAAAATAAGCAAACGTCTGAAATCCGCACACCTTCTCTGATGTAAATAGCGAAATTCACAGTTAGCAAGTTCGCTAGCTTTAATTTACAAAGCCTGAAATTTTGCAAACTGATAATATCATGGCCTTTTTTTTTTTGCCTCCATACAAAATCTTCAACATTCCAGGAGGCCTCCAAACAAAATATTGACAATCGACTTCTTCGATCCAGCCTACGGATCAAGAAATAGTACGGAGCATTAAGTCTTATAATAAGACAGAATTTTTGAAAAAAATCTAACCACAGATTCATCGCCTTAAATTTTGGGGATGAAAAATAAATAAATAAATCAGCTTAAGAAACTACCTACATCTGTTGGCAGACTCCTGGAATGCAGTAACACAGTCAACTGGTATAATTTATGGCCAAGCTTACTTTTTATTGATAGTGCAAAAGATGACACTGAATTTGCTGGATTTCATTTAGATTCAGTAAAAACTATTGCTGTCATTTGCTAAAAACATCGCTGCAGATAATTTATTTGAAGAAAATGATACTGTGCAATGGATACCAAGTTCAGATGAAAAGAAAGAACAGTATCAAATTACTGATCATGATTTGTTGAAAGTATTTTAAATACAGATAACTGTGATTCTAATGATGATGATGAAAACCTCAGATTAAAAATTCCATTTGATGAAGGCTTAAAGTTAGGAGAAGAATACCTTAAATTTTTAGAACAGCAAAGTTCTATAACAGAACAAGAATTAATGATAATCAGGGTTCACGTTTACGTACAATAGCGAGTTTTTTTATGCAATTTTGCACATGCGGGATGCAACTTTTACGAAATATCGGGTCTGCGGGACCCAAAAAATTGAAATGGGGGAAAAAAAAAAGCAAAATTTTTACGATTTCAGAATTACTATCTAGAAGGACACGGGTTCGTCAAAACTTCGGTATCGCAGACCTGAAAATTCAGAGGGGGGGGGGGGGGGAAAGTCTCCCTTTCCCGCGAAACTTCTGGGCTACGAACTTGAATAATGTTGAAAATCCAGTTTAGTAACAGCTCCTTTGTGATTAGCTTGGAAGATCGGGGGGAGGGGGGGGGGGGAAGTGGAGTATATCCCATCCTTTTTTTGGATTACTCATCACCCCTATTTCGCACATACATTGAAATCCTTGCAATGGTGGGTCTGGCTTGACCGCGTGACACATTTTGCACCTGTTCCTATAATGTTCTCCTCTCAAGTTATAGTATAAGAACACCGATATACATCAGACAGAAATAGTTAAGTTATATAGATTACAGAATTCATTACAGTTATATAGTTATACAGAATTCCCTGGTTGGAGTTTAAAGACGGGGAAAATGTTTTGCACCACTAGCTGTAAAGCGAAAATGAAAAATACTTTCGCAGCAGCCTGTACAAATTTTCAGAAAAGTACATTATCACAAAATATAAGTCTCACAAATAATGATGGTGCCTCAGACAGCATTTTAAAGCTGTCAATATTGTCAAACAACAGACCTTTTTCAAGAAAACTTCAGGAGCTGCGGTCCAGAAAGTTGAAAATTCAACAGAAAATGAACTAAGAACTGTGTTTTTTTTTTTTTCTTGGGAAGGAAGAGTTACCTGAAAACAAATTTTCATCTCTGATAGAATTGCAAGTAAGTAAAAATTAATAATATAATTATCTTAAATTCAAATGTTAAGTGTGAGACCCATTGTATACATGTATTCCATTATTTTCCGAGTTTCACATTACTGCCTGAAAAACGTTGCTGCATTTTGCAGACGGGCCTGTCTACACTCCCTTTCAGTAATTCTATTTTATGAAATATACCCCTGAATGTAATTTTTTGCTTTTCAACCTTCATTATATTTAATTTAAATTAATTTTCCCATGATTATCTTTTACCTAACATTACACATTTAAAAATAAATTTGTATAAGGTGCAGTATTAAAAATAAAATTAATTGCAGAATTATATAATTTTTCGACTCACAAAGGAAGTCACTTTATTTCGCAATCATTGCTATTGGGTCTGGCTGACACACTGACCTTAGACCTTGATAAACGTAAATATGCACATTGGTATTGAAACGAAAAATGAATGTGAAACAAAATTTCTTTCAGCCTTTATTTGTTTATTTTACAGGTACGGTTGAATTGAGCTAATCGATATTCTAGTATTCAAATAATAGTATCTACAAATATTAAATAAAATGTGTCCAAAACTGTCAGAAAATAGTCCATTTAGAACAAAAATAAACTTAAAACTTAAAATAATTTTTTGAAAAATCCATCATTTTTGTTAAACAAAAACTATTATGCAATTCCCTAGTATTTGAAAAATGATATCTGCATATTTTTTATTTTTACTACTGAAAATTGCCTCAAACGTATGTCCTAAAGTTGTGAGTTTTCAGTTAAGGCCTTAGACATCTTGCTACAAAGTTTTCTATTATTTCAATAAGCAGGAATACTATTTTCTGAGCGAATCTGTGATTTTCCCACTTTCTATGCTTATTTTACTTTTCTTTTCTGAGCACTATAGGTTCTACTCTGGTTTAGCGTTCATTCTGACTTCAATATTAACTAAAATTCCATTAAATATACATACACGATTATATATATCCCTATTGAAAAGCTACCGAGCCCAGCGAGGACTATTTCCGACGGATTTGAAGATCGTTACAATTAAAGTTGGGTGAAAATATGTAGCATGTTTAACTTTAAACTTTCATTTAAAGTATTGTTACGAAAATCGCCAAGTGGGTGTCTTTTAAATCAGTCCAATGCACAGTAAATAAAAAAAATAACACTTTATTTCACGGCTCGCAGCTCGATGGCTCAAAATAATACAAGAAACTTTAGCACACGCTAACTAAAATCACAAATAAGCACAACAATAACACTAATCAGTTCACAGAATCAACCGTGCGCTTCAAAGTCTACCACTCAACTGAACTCCCCGGAGAGAGATCCTAGCACTTTTATAGAGATGATGACGTCACCAGAATTGCCGAGAAATTTCTGGAACAATCTTATGAAATTGAAATATGGTCTCGAGACATGAATTTTCTAGAAGCCACCATTTGTCGCCAAGTCGATCGCCAAGGCTACAGGGTTACTTCCACAGGTTTACCATTTACCTGCTGACTTCGCTATTAACTAGTTTCACGGCGGCGCATTCAATACGAGAGCAAATTAAGTTATTATTTCGCAACACTGCTCCCCTCTTTAAAAACTGACGACCCGGCAGTCTAATCACACAACATCATGATCAGTAGCACCATATGGAGCTAAACGATTAATGTGGATGACTTTCGGTTTTGAATAAGGCGACTTCTGGACTCTGTAGATAACATCGTTCAATTTATTGACAACTGTATAAGGTCCTTCCCAGTTCTGTTGCAACTTAGGACTCAGACCTCTCCTTCGTTTCGAGTTATACAGCCAAACTTGATCACCCTCCTTAAATTGGTGATTCGTTGATTTGGCGTCGTAACGAATCTTCATTCGGTCACTCGCCAAATTTATTCGCTCTCTGGCAAACGAATGAACTCTTTCTAATCGTGCTTCTAAATTACTCATGTAATCATTCCGTGAAGAGGGCGTATCACATGGTCGTCGAAAAACAATATCACTGGGTAATCGAAGAGGACGGCCGAACAACATCTCTGATGGAGAATATCCGGTCGTCTCATGAACCGCACTTCTGTAAGCCAGGAGGAACAGTGGCAAATATGTATCCCAGTCGGTTTGATTCTTCGAAACAAATATCGAAAGATGATTCAAAATTGTTCGATTGTGCCTCTCGACCATGCCATCGGACTCGGGATGTAACGGTGTTGTTCGAGTCTTCGTGATTCCCAAATATTCGCAGAGTTCCGAAATAGTGCTGAATTAAAAGTTGTACCTTGATCCGAATGTAACATCATAGGCACTCCGTAATAAGAGATCCAGTTTCTAACGAGTTCTTCAGCTACAGTTAAAGCTTCCTGATTCGGGATGGCGATCGCTTCTGGCCATTTGGTAAAGTAATCCATCAGGACTAAGACGTATCAATTGCCTCTCGATGTTGTAGGCAGGGAGCATAGGATATCTAAAGCTACTCTTTCGAAAGGCACGCCAACGTTATAGCGCTGCAAACAACCCTTGGTTTTTATTTTAGGTCCTTTCCGGGCACCGCAATCGTGGCATTCTCTACACCATTTTTCAACATCGGCACGAAGTCGATCCCAATAAAATCGCTCCCTGGTTTTATTTAACGTCTTCATCACTCCAAAATGCCCTCCACTTGCACTATCATGAATCTCCCGCAGAACCTCTGGAATTCTACTACGTGGGAGAATTAATTGCCATCGGCTTGTTCTTCCGTCATCGCTCTCCCATTTCCGATATAAAACACCGTCCTTAAGATGTAAGGAATCCCAAAGAGCCCAGTATCGCTTTGTGGCGGGACTCTCTGGCGCGATCTCTTGCCAAGACAGTCGATCCGCGGAATTTAGTTTCTTCTCCAAAATTGGCCTGATATTGGAATCTTCTAACTGTGCTCTCTGTACTTCACTCGAAGCCCACCGATCCACAGTCGTTGCAGTCAAAACCTTCACGAAAGTATCCGTCTCCATCCCATACTTCTTCTCGGCGTTCACGCAGTGTTTACAGTCCTCTTTACAAGGTCATCTGGAGAGAGCGTCTGCATTTCCGTGCGAAGTTCCTTTGCGATGTTCGATTTCAAACTCATACTCCTGCAGCCTTTGGATCCAGCGAGCTATCTGACCCTCAGGTTCTTTAAAATTCAAAAGCCATCTCAAGGAAGCATGATCAGTCCAGAGAAGAAATTTCCGTCCATAGAGGTAGTGATGGAAATGCTCAATAGATTTAACAATAGCCAGTAATTCCTTACGAGTGGCACAATAATTCCTCTCCGGCTTACCCAAGCTCTTGCTGAAGTAAGCTATGACACTTTCACCATTTTCTGTTCTCTGCGAAAGCACGGCTCCTATCCCTTCATTACTGGCATCTGTATCCAAGATAAAATCTTTGTCAGTCCGGGGATATGTCAAAATAGGAGACGTTGTTAACGCCTGCTTTAAACTAATGAACGATTTCTCGCATTCCTCTGTCCAATTAAAACTTGCCTGGGCTTCAGTCAATTTATGTAAAGGTCTCACTATTGTTGAGAAATTTCTTACAAAACGGCGATAATAGGTGCACAGTCCGAGAAAACTTCGCAGTTCATGTACCGTTTCCGGACGAGGCCAATCGACAACCGCTTTAACTTTTTGTGGATCAGTCTTAACTCCGTCTGCAGAAATAACGTCACCAAGATAAGTAACTTCCTTACGTAAAAATTTGCATTTCTTCGGATTTAGTTTAAGGTTAGCATTTTGTAATCTAAGAAACACTTTACGAATATTATTTAAATGTTCTTCAAACGTTTTTCCCACTATAATAATGTCATCTAAATATACTAAGCAGGCCTCAGACGAAAGTCCACGTAATACAGTTTCCATTAGTCTTTCAAAAGTAGCGGGGGCATTGCAAAGACCGAAAGGCATTACCTTAAAGTGCCAGAGTCCTTGTCCGGTGGTAAAAGCTGTCTTTTCTTTATCTTCAGGTTGGATTTCGACTTGCGAATACCCGCTCTTTAAGTCCAATGTAGAGAACCACTGGCTTCCATTCAAAGCATCTAAAGTGTCATCTATTCGCAGGAGGGGATAGCAGTCTCTCCTCGTAATATCGTTCAGTTTCCGATAGTCGACACAGAAACGTGTCGATCCGTCCTTCTTTTTAACAAGAACGATAGGTGAGGCCCAAGGCCCCGACGATTCCTCTATTTCCACAGACCTTACATGCCTGGGTGTTTCGAAACAGTTCTCGCAGCTTCATATTTCATGCTATACGCCAGAGCTGCCTTCAAATCTTTCGGGTCTACCAGTCTCGTGGAATGTTGTGTATCTTCGTCCCTGATAGCGTCGACGAAGTACTGGGCTGCTAAACTTTCTCGAACATCTAGGGGACATTCCGCGTAAGCTAGGCTCATTAATCGCTCAACATCGGCGGCTAATACCTGTAGACTTTCTTCAGGCCTTTGTCGCCTTGCTTTCAATTCAGTCCTATAAAACTGGGTAAGATGGCTATTTCCAAATCGAGATTCTGGAGCCTTTTTGACGGTCGGTAGGTGGTTCAACTTGTCATTTGGTATTCCTAGGAGAATCTCCGCAGCTGATCCTTGTAGAGAGGCCACAAGTTGACTGTCCTTGAAGCTATCCGTCCATCCATTTGTAGAGCTCACGACGTCAAACTGAGTCTTAAAAACAGTCTAAGATGTTTGGCCGTCAAATGTTAAATGCTTTACAGTGGGTCTAGAATTAATAATTTCTCCACTTGCCAAAATATTGCTTGGCTTCCTCTCAAGATCAGAAAGTCTCTTTTCAAAATCGCTGATTTGTTCTTGCACATTGCTTCGTACTCCCTCGATTTTTTCTTGTACGTCGCTGATCTGTCCTTGCACATTGCTCCGTACTCTCTCAATTTTCTCTTGTACGTCACTGATCTGTCTTTGCACTTCGCTTCGTACTCCCTCGACTCTTTCATGAACAGATTGTATTTGAGTCTTCAATTTCTTCTTGTCCTGAACGCATTTTCTCTAGTCCCGAAAAGATCTTCTCTTCCAGACTCTCCTGTCCGAACGACATCTTTTCTTTCAGACTCTCTTGTCCCAAAGACATCTTTGACATATTTTCTTTCAGACTCTCTTGACTGGAATGCATATCTAACATCATAGCAAACAGTTTTTCTATTTTATCTTCCATAGCTGCTCTGGTTAATGGCATTCAAACAGATCCTGATCCCACTTCCTGACACCAATGTTACGAAAATTGCCAAGTGGGTGTATTTTAAATCAGTCCAATGCACAGTAAATAAAAAAAATAACACTTTATTTCACGGCTCGCAGCTCGATGGCTCAAAATAATACAAGAAACTTTAGCACACGCTAACTAAAATCACAAATAAGCACAACAATAACAC
The DNA here is from genome assembly GCA_038373885.1 of Cheiracanthium punctorium. NCBI lineage: Eukaryota > Metazoa > Arthropoda > Arachnida > Araneae > Cheiracanthiidae > Cheiracanthium > Cheiracanthium punctorium. Next base: position 285,727 of record JAWZYV010017627.1, on the reverse strand, counting down.
TATTCAGTTCACAGAATCAACCGTGTGCTTCAAAGTCTACCACTCAACTGAACTCCCCGGAGAGAGATCCTAGTGCTTTTATAGAGATGATGATGTCACCAGAATTGCCGAGAAATTTCTGGAACAATCTTGTGAAATTGAAATATGGTCTCGAGACATGAATTTTCTAGAAGCCACCATTTGTCGCCAAGACGATCGCCAAGTTTGTCGCCAAGGCTACAGGGTTACTTCCACAGGTTTACCATTTACCTGCTGACTTCGCTATTAACTAGTTTCATGGCGGCGCATTCAATACGAGAGCAAATTAAGTTATTATTTCGCAACAGTATTTTCATGTAGTCTTACAGTTTCCAATCGAAATAACCTATTGCAAACTGCGATTTGCGGCCCAAGGTAGGACCGATGCAGCAATTGCACTATTTTCCGATTCCTCACTTTTAATCTTCTGCCTAACGATTTATTAATCAATCCAAACTCTCTCCACATATCTGTAGTTTTTTAGGAAGGAAGGAGGGGGGGGGAAAGCATAAACAGACCAAATGGCATTTATCTTTGTTTACATTAACGGGTGGAGGAGCGGAGAATTAATGAATCATCAGCACTTGAAGCAATGCTTGTGTGTGAAGATAATTCTTTTCCTCTCCTGCAAAGTTTGTATAATGGCCGTGGCTACGTGTACGGTAACCGTTCCCCGCTTACGTATACGGTAACCGTTCGTTGCTTATTCGACCAGCAATTTCTCCACGTGAAGTGAAGTACGCATGCGGAGCTGACATTATTGGTAAGATGGGAAGCTTACCGATAATGTTTAAGCGTCAATACGTGCGATAAAGAAAAAAGAAAAAATTATCTACCATTGAATTAATACTGATGTGTACCGTCAAGCTATTGTATTTAAACCCGCTACAGCAGAGCAAAACGAGAAACAGCGCATTCATGAAACATTTTGAACTTAGAAAATATCTATACTATTAAAATCTGTGCACGCCTGTCTGTGTGTGTGTGTGTGTGTGTGTGTAGCATCATCCTCCTCCTAAACGGCTGGGAGTTGAGTTTCGACCGAGGTATCCACGAATTCGGAAAATTTCGAGAAAGAACCTCCGCTAATTTAACTTTCGAAATTCGAATTATTTTAAGAGATATTGATAAACAAAACCCGTCAAAAATGCTCATTTTTGCTCTTTGCAATTCCGCAATTGTAACCCCTGTAGTGAAAATGCGAGAAAAAAGCATCGAGGTTGCCATGTTTGGCTATTTTATTAAATTATTTAGACTCCTGTAGTAAAAATAAAAGAATAATGATTTTTTTTCTGTTTAGATTATTTACAAAGTTATTTTTTAATTAAAGTATTGCGTGCATGTGAAATCAGAGCAGGAATTCAATGCTTTTTATGTGCAAAAGAATAAGGGATTGGGAGATTTCCGAGACTAATATGTATATTTTTTAGTTTGGCGAAAAAAAAAATGGCTGATTTGGTGATTTTGAGAAAGTAGTAGATTCTACCGATTCGCACAGTTTTGGGCTTTGCGCATTTTACTGCGAGCAAACCGAAATAGGTTTAGGTTTGTGTGTGTAGGTTTTATTAAAATACAGCGTTAAACTTTAATATTCCATGCAGAAATAGTGCAATTATTAAGGCGATTTTAAGTGAACGATCTTTGGAATTTTCCCCAAATTAAATAAATTGATTTACCTTGGGGGAATGTCGCCAAATTTCAAAAGAAATGAAATTCTCGCATTCTGTAAATTGGAATAAATAAAACACGTTATAGTTGATAATTTAAAATACTGCTATGCTACTTTTCAAATAGATGGCTGCATTAATTTTTGGCGATGGAACCATACATAAATCACTATTTCCCATTTTGATTGCTGTTAAATCAGTGCTTAGAATCATTCTCTGAAAAAAAAAGAAAAAAAAATCTCGCAAAATGGCGTATGCAGATTCCTTTCTTATAAAAGTTGGCTATAAATATTCAAAAGTAGTGTAACTCCGTGTTTAATAGCGTGTGTTTTTTTGCGTTTGTACTGCTAATTCTATGGCACGATATAGATGAGCCAATGTTACGAGCGGATGGATAGATAATTTTTTAAATCCCGCCAAGCAGGGTATAATAAAATAGGAATTCTGTATAAATACGATTTTTTTTTTTTTTTTTTTTGAGATGAACGAGAATGTTTTTAAGCCTGGTAAATATAGCTGGTATTGCCTATAAATAATTGCATTTACTGTGAAGTTAAATTTATGATTCATTTTCGCTATTTGTCATCGACTATCGGCATTAATTACGCCAATATGGCAGTTCTAGCTAGCATAAATAAATTTTATTTCATGTTCTATTTTTAATATTGCTACAGTTTCCGTAGTTACGGAATCCGTTGCTGCCACTTAAGTTATTAAATTTAACAATTAAGTAAAAACACTCATTTTTACAACTCTTGACTCAAAAAAGGAAAACGTATTGGATATGAAACAATTAGAACACTACCACAATCACCACGTCAATAACACGAACCTGTAACTTTGGTTATTTTTAACTAAATTCATTTTCAAGATCTTTAAGAAATCCTGTATACTATGTCAAAGCCTCATATCTTAATATCGATTAGTTTGCAAGAAAATTGATTAATCAGTATAAACTGAAGCAATGAACCTTTGTAAGCGTTTTTCTTGAAACGAGGAAAATGCAGATTGACGTCTTTGGTCTAGAAGGGGCGATAGGGAGAACTACTTAATTCAGTAAAGTTAATGGGGAATGATAATTGAATATGCGCATTCACAAAGACCCAAAAATCAAGAGAGTATGAAAAGTCAGGAATATGAAATGAAAATAAAAAATAAATGAAATAATAAGAGATATAAATAATAATAATAATAATAATACGAGAATGACATTGCAATCATGTGTACGACAAAGGTCCCAATTGCTTATAATATTCCCCTAGCAATGACTTAGTCCGACCAGTGGCCGAGTGGATAGCGCTCTGAACTGGGAGGAGGAAGGTTTCTGGTTCAAAACAAGTCGCGTCCGCCGACCTAACCGTTCAGAGTTTTCCTGCCTTCCGTTCGGGAAATAAAACTGTACTCGCAACATGCATATGTAGGGAAACATATATATGGCTGGTTTCCTCCAAAACGTAGCGTAAATACGGGTTAGGGCCCCTTAGAAAGACCCCCCATGCAGGACACCCCCACCCCTTGACCCAAATCCCATGTGTGGAGAATAGATAGAGAGTTCAATTTAACGCCTAGCGGCGTGTGCAACTTATAGAGGCAGTTCCACGATACCGAATCCACCGAGAAAAAGCCTGGGCAAGGTCATCCAATAGAAGTTGCTTTTTTTAAATCGCCAGTGGCACTGACATAGTTTTTGTGCCATCATGTTGCCGTCATCTCAGATTTGCACTCATGACGTCAACGTTTCATCACGATTTAAATAATTTTTCACTTTTTTAGATTCCACATCACTGGGTTTAATTCGAATTATATGTGTAACGAAAGTATTCGTTTCCTACCGTGCGGAGAACAGGTACTCAGCTAGTATATATATATACTAGCTGAAGTACCCATCCTTGACGGGTTAGTGAATGCAAATTTCCAAAAAGAAAGAACTTTCGTCAGCATTGTAGGAGTACACAGAATGGATGTAGTATGTTGCCAAAGTAAAGAAAGCGAAGTTATAATTTTTATGTATTGTTAAAATATTACAGGTTAGAGAGTAACTAAACACATTCGCACATTCGCTTTAGTCGTAATTATGTGATGCGCGAACGAATATTTAAGCATATTTAAATAATTTTCGCAAAATCTCAAAATCTAATCAACATTTTTGAAAAATTTGAAGCCTAGAATTTAAGTTGAGTGACAACCTATCCTGTCACCCAATTTTGTTTCATTCCCTGCAGTCTTTATTTCGTGATGCTGGAACAAAATTTCAGCATTTTAAAACGATTTTCGCAAAATCTCAAAATGTAATCAAAATATTTTAAAATTTCAACACCTATAAATTAAGATTAGCAACTACCTATCATATCACTAAATTTCGTATCATTCGTATTAGTTGTTATTACGTGATGTTTGAAGAAATATAAACGTATTTTGAGAGAATTTTCACAAAATCTCAGAATCTAATGAAAATGTTTAAAAAATTGGACGCCTGTAGTTTATGTTGAGCAACCATCTATCATGTGACCGAATTTCATATCATTCGCTTTAGTCGTTATTACGTAATGCGGGAACAAAGATTAACTCAGTTTTAAACGATTTTTGCAAAATCTCGAAATCTGATCGATTTTTTTTTAATTAGATGCTAATAGTTTAAGGTGAGTGACCACCTATCATTTCACCAAATATAATTTTTTCACCTTTGCAGTTATTACACGATGTGTGAACACAAATTTAAGCAGTTCCAAATGATTTTCGCAAAATCTCAAAATCTAGTCATCACTATCATTTTTTTTTAATTCGACGCCTAATGTTTTAAGTTGAGTGAGTACCTATCATGACACACAATTTCATATCATTCGCTTCAGTCGTTTTTACGTGATGCTTGAACACAAATTCACGCAGTTTGAATGGATTTTCGCAAAATCTCAAAATCCAATCAAGATTTTTTTAAAATTCGACACCTATGTTTTAAGTTGAGTGACCACCTATCATGACACCAATTTCATATCATTCGCTTCAGTCGTTTTTATGTGATGCTTGAACACAAATTTATGCAGTTTGAAACGATTTTCGCAAAATCTGAAAATCTAATTAAGATTTTTTTTAAATTCGACGCCTATGATTTTTTATGATATCAATTTGAAGTAAAGTTAAATTAATTATATTTGTTATGATATCAATTTGAAGTAAAGTTAAATTAATTATATTTGTTATGATATCAATTTGAAGTAAAGTTAAATTAATTGTATTTGTTATGATTTCAATTTAAAGCAAAGTTTAATTAATTAATAGCCTACTTAATTAAAAATCCTAACCTTATTTAGTGAATTTTAAATCAAGTAAAATTAAAATTTCTAAACAATTTGTTTATTAAGATGGTTTTGTTTTGTCACCATATACCAGTATTCATAAAGGAAATAAAATAATAATGAAGTGTTTAAAATTTATTAAGGTATATGATAAATTACTATTGATGACTCATGGCTGACTCACTTTTTATTTATTTGTTTACTTGTACTATATTATGGCGCCAAACATCTAAAAGATCGTTATTCTGGCGATCGTGTTGCCATCTTAGTGTAAGGTAACTATACATATGTGTTCAAGTAATTAAAATAATTTGTACAACAATTTTCTTTTAAATTTTAAATTTATGAAAGTATGTTTTGTGAGAGCTGACATCATTCAGAGAGCTGGTAATTAATTTTTAGAGCTGACAGTAAATTTTCATAATAATGTTTGTTGGGAAATTGGTAATTTTCCTTAGAAAAAATTAAGTTGTTTGTAATTACAGTTAAGTTTTTTTTTTCTTTCACTATAATTATCTTTTCTGGAATTCTCTAATCTTCTTTCTAATTTTTAATAACATCCAATAACTACGTGCATCGATACCAATACTTCGATTTAATATATCAAAGAAGAAAACAACAACGGCGCAAGAATACGGAGATTGTGATCCAAGCATTTTCAAATTTTAAATCGAAAATCGAATTTCTACAATAGTTATAATGATAAGAACAACTTTCACCCTTTTTATCTTCGTCAAAATTAAGTTTCAATGCTCATCAATAATAAATCTACAAGTTTTCAGTAATAATAATTGTATCTTCGACCGAACTACTTTACGAGCGGAAAGCGCCAGCCAAGGAAGTAAAAAGGTGACTTAAGCCAGAGAAAGTGTGGGTTGAGCGGACTCTCTTGGTTGCTGGCGTCATCGACGGAAGTTTGGTCTCACGTGGTTCCTTGCTAAAAAAAAGAAAAAATGGTGCATGAGGACAACGACGATCATCGAGCTACGAAATAATTAATCTTCAAGAGGAGGGGCCCCTCACATCAGCTATGATAAGTTTTTCATTCTCTTTCTCTTTTCTCTAATCTTTTCTATTAAATTTTTTTTTTATGTGCACAAAGCGTTTAGGTAAAATTTAAGAAAATGTCAGCTCGGGTACGGGAAATTTGTGTCATCTTAAAGTATTTAGTATTTTCATGCCTTAAGAGATTTATCTAATTTAAATTTTCAAATGTAAAAGATCTAAAAGGTTTAATTAAATAAATGTGAGTTTTTATGTAAAAATGGCTCCTCTTCATTTATCTCACTTCGTGTGAATTTTATTACAGCAGTTCTCTTTCAGGTTTTAATTTTTTTTTTTATTATTTAGCCTAATGGCATTCGCACGTAAGCCGAGAACCTGGTTGGTATATTGCGGTCACAACACTTTTAAAATTAAGCATTTATTTTTCTAGGTAAGATTTATGAAGATAATCGGGTAAAATTTAAATAGTAAATCTTTGAGTAGGATAGTAGAAGATACAACAGTTTAAAGTTGAGTGACCACCTATCATGACACCCAATTTCCGATGCCTATGTTTTAAGTTGAATGACCACCTATCATGACACCCAATTTCATATCATTCGCTTCAGTCGTTTTTACGTGATGCTTAAACAAAAAAGCGTCACGGACAGAATGACAGAACAACAGAATGACAGACAGACAAACTTTTTTTTGAGGGTCACATCGGATTAACGGGTGCTTGAAACGGATAGAAATCGCAAAATTTTTGAATTCCAAGAAATGTACAGACAAAAGTCTAATTTTATTTATATAGAAATATAATATTGAGCTTATCTCCTGTATTCACTAAACTGCAAATTAACTAAACGATTAGAAATCAACCTTTAATTTAATTTCAATATACTTTACAGGATTGGCATTTTAACGAAAGTAACTGCTACAATTTTTATTTTTATTTTGTGAAAAAGTAACCGTACATTGAAATTAGTAGAAGTTATTAAAGAAAAATTGCTGATGGAAAAGGACAGGACCAAATCTGGTAAAATTTGCAGGCCCCTGCCTCGAATATTCCCACTACACCTGTCGATTTGCTCTTCCTTTCCACTATGAATACATCTATATATAATTTCGTAATCTTTCAGATTGTCTTTTATGTATCTCGTAATTCCCCTTTTAGCGGCAGCCGCTATACTTCTAGAATCTTTAACAAACAATTGAACGCACTCCATTTTTTCCTTATTTTGAATAAACTCAACTAAGGCATCATAAGACTCAAATTGCATTGAGTTTGGCCCTGAGAAGGGCCGTTGTTTTTCACTTTCATTCATAATAAATTTCAGAAATTAAGCAAATGTTAAGTAGTCGCACGTGTAACGAACTGTACGCGATAGGGCCAAAACCAATTGACAGAGCAAATAAAACCGCCAACAGGGGCCAGTGACTGGGTATTTCTGTTTTCTGAGCATGTGCAGAACAGATCACAAAATCATAATTGCCGGACGTATAAGAAGTGAATGGTTACCCTACGAATAAGCGGGGAATGGTTACCCTACGAATAAGCGGGGAATGGTTACCGTACACATAGCCACTTCGTTATATAATAGCATAGAATTTTTTACATAACAATAAATCAAAAATACCTCACAAGATCTAAAATGAATGTAATACTAAGAAATCAAATATACAAATGGTGCACTACACGCCCTACTTCTCTGCTTTGCGCAATCAGTGAAATTCTGCTGTCTTTTTATAAAAATATTGCAGAAAAAGTTTTGGATTTTGGGTCCTGTATAATTTATTTTCCTCTTAGTACATTCCCCAGCCACTTCAATGTACACACATAATTTGCACACTTCCGAGAAATGCATTTTTATACAGAAAAATCCATCTGGAAAGGGGTGTCAGAAAATATCTTTGTATTTAAGAATAACAAGTTTAGCAAGTATTATTTTAATCGGTTTTAAAATAGTCTTAGTTAGGTTTTGATGTGTGTGCATATATTACAAATCTAAGTAAAAAATAAAAATCAGATATTAAATTTAAAAAATAATTTATTTTATTAATTATGTTAATTCATAGTAAAATAAAAGGATTTATTTTTTAAATGCATATATTACATCTGTGTTTGCAGACATGTTTTACTTTTGTATTACTGTTCTGTCACATTTCTAATCTAAATGCTTAATGAGCAAGTGCCTGCCCACTGGGGGAAAAAAGAACTCTAATCTATTACAATTACATTCTGTACTTAACTTTTTCTCTCATTCAAGTTTAAAATTAAATTATTTCTGATTTTTAGAAAGAAAATGTGGTGGAATTTCCGAATGGCCCCTACAAGCATCACAGTGTGATATCAGAAATGACAGAAGCGCTGACAGAAGCAGTTGAAGAAAAAATATTTGAGCAAAATCAAGAATCCACAGTAGTTGGTCTAATCTGTGACAAATCGTGTGATGTTTCAAATAATAAAAAGTTAATATTATATATGACTTTTCTAAATAAAGAAGTCAAAGGCCAAACAGCTTTTATTGACAATTTGGATATTTCTGATGGCAAAGCTGCAACAATCAAAGATGCTATTTTAGAGAAATTGGATGAGTTAGGCATTTATTTAAAGAAAGTTGTGGGCTTTGGAAGTGATGGCGCAAGTGTAATGACAGGATGGAAGCGTAGGAGCACAGCTTAAGCAGTCTGGTGCAGTTTTTGATTCATATTTATTGTGATGCCTGCACATAGAATATCATTAGCGCTGTCCCAGGCTGCAAAGGCAGTACCTACAATTGCTAACATTGAATTGATTTTTAAATCAAGTGTATAATTTTTTTGATGCCAGCCCTGTAAGGGAAAACATTTTATGTGAAATTTATGAAATAAATAATAGCAGCAGTATTAAACTGAAGGAACCAAAACAAATTAGATGGTTGAGTCTGTATGATGCTGCTATAGCTGCTCAAAAAGCTTATCCAACAATTTTAGAAACTTTGTCCGAAAGCTCAACAGATGTTAAAGCTAAAGGGCTTTTACAGAAACTGAAATGAAAGTCATTTCCCACTTTGTTAGCAATATGCTTAGATATCCTTGAACCAATTAAAAAATTGACTAACTTGTTTCAGCATGAAAATGTTGTTTTTTCGAAAATAAGACCTCTTGTAGTATTATGCATTTCTACATTGGAAACTTTGAAACAAAATAAAGGAACACACAAAGTATCTCTTCAACAAACAGTCCATGCTGATAATGAGAGTGATGAACCTCCGCAGTTCCTTTCTTCAAGGTCCAAAACAGAACAGGATGAAGAAAATTTGAAAGGTCTTAAAATTAAATTTATAGATAAAGTCATTTAGAATTTAAATGAGTGATTTCCAAAAGAATCTTTAAATATTCTGGATGCACTGGAAGTATTATTCCAACCTAAAAATTACCCTTTGACAAATAAAGACTTAAATGAGTATGGTGTTCAAAGTTTAAACACAATTATTGATTATTTTGCAGGCAAAAATGTGAAATTTTTAGACAGAAATGAACTGCTAACTAACTTTTTGCAATTTAAGTGTTTAACCATGAACTTTAAAACTCTGGACTTACAAGATTTTGTCACACTTGTCATTGAGGACTACAGTGAGGATTTCCCTCAGTTTTCAAAACTGGCAAAAATTACCTTAGTAATCCCAGTAAGCTCTGCAGCTGCTGAAAGAGGCTTCTCTTGTATGAAGAAAATAAAAACTAGTTTAAGAAATATACTAACAAAAAACAAATTAAAAAATCTAATGATGATTTCATTACTAGGGCCAAATTTAAAAGAAGGCAATGAGGCTTTCTCTAATGCAAATAAAAAATTTTGCAAAAAAAGAGATACAGTTTGCATGTAATTCATATGCTTGTAATTAACAAATAAATAAATCCTCCCTTTTTGTACATATATATATGTAATATTTATTATGCTCTTTGTGTAAACAAATGTTTTGTGGCTTTAAAATTAAGGGACTCATTTTTTTTTGGGGGGGGGGCGCAGGACCCACATTTTTCTTATTAGTGAGTCCCTGGGACTCAGGTTGGTGATAGTTCAGAGCAAACACTGATAATATACAATTTGGGTGGGGGTGGGAAACTGATGGTAGAAAAAAAAATAATAATGTTTTTAAACAAACCACCCTAGAACATATGTTTTCTAAATAAAAAAAATATATATATTTGAAACCATATCTTTTGATGGTGTCTTTGTATAATTTTCCTTTTTCTTCTATGCTTTTGTATTTAATGTAAAGATATAAGTAAAAGGTTCCTGATTTTATGTTTTTATTCCATTGTAATTGTATTCTGCTTTTTTTCTTTAAATCAAAAATGTAATGATTTATCTTTTATGGTCCAAAATCCGCACAAGCCATGGTCCGAAGCTGTAAGGATTTCTGGCTCTTTACTGTAGAATGAAAATGACATTTTTTATTAAAAAAAGTTCAAAAATTCAGTATCAAAAGTACCCCAAGTAATACTTTGTGAGATACTCTGTGAGTTTGGTGTTATTAATTTCAACATTTAATAAAATTTCCCATTTTAAAAATAGTTTTTTATAAAAGTTTTTTATAAAAGAATAGTTTTTTATAAAAGAAAAAAAAATGTAAATGATGTATTTGCATCAATCAAATTTACTTACATTTTTTTTAATTCACCAAGTAACTTAAAGGTCATTTTTCAATTTATTGAATACCACTGACTTAAGAGTCTCAAATTTAAGTAAAATTAAAATATAAAGGCAGATGAAACATTAATATAAAAGCATACCTATCATATTCAATTGCTAAATGCAGAGGACATATCATTTCAGCAGATTGATATGTTTTCGGGTCAAATGCTTTGATAAGAGGTTGTAAATCCATTTTCTTTAATATCATTTTTAAACACCTGGAAGATAAAAATCTTTCAATAATATTTGGAGAATTTAAATTATTTATGAAATAAATGTCATTTTAATGTAAAATGCATATATTGGTGTAGTAAAATTATTTATTTTTTGTACACAGTAGCTGAAATGCTTTGGCTCTTCTTTTTATATATTTAAGATCATCAACTTTACTAGAGATGTAATGAACAGTGGTTTAGCTGAATAGCCGAATACCGAATATTCGGTACATAGTTTAGGCTGAATACTGAATATTTGGCGTCCAAATATTAAGTTTTTAAAAATTTTATTTTAATTTAAAATAAGATGTCGCATTTCCCATTTGTAATTAAATAAAGTAATTAAAATTCATTTTATATTATTTTTAGGTACTTAAAATGTACAGTATATTATCTGTAAAACTAAAAACATCTTGGTCATGAAAAAATATCTTTTACATAGTAAAACACTAATAGCAGCATAATTAAATTTTGCGATATTCATAATTTAATAAATATGCTATGGTAAATGTGATTTATCGGGTAACTATACATAATCGCATCATGCTTTGGGTTTTACAGCCTCTGGCAGTAATGCAGCAGCTTTTCAAAATTATGTTTGTAATTGAAGATCTGGAAAAAGATTCCTCCTACCCCAACCCCGTAAAGAAGGTAGAATACCAAGTCAAGTAGTGCCACCAAGTAGAAAAGTCAGCATTTCTGTAATATTATTAAATACATTAGATTATGTTTAAGTTTAAAAGTTCAATGACTCAGGATATTTTATAACATGAAATTAGCATATTGAAGTATAACTAAGCAATGTTATTTGTAAATGCATTTAAACATACATGTTTAAAATATTTTTTTCTGTTTGTTCTGAAATTATTCAGCTGAATATGTAGCAATATTCGGCTGAATACCTGTTCAGTATTCGGCCAGCCAAATACTGAATAGTGGACGAATATTCGTTAGATCCCTAAGCTTTACTAGATAAAAAATAAACAATCTCCCCTGATATTTTTCAAGACAGAGCACTATTTTTGGCGAGAAGAGCAATTAAGTTTCTATAACAAAAATTGGCAATTTATGCAAGTGTAAAATGGTACTCAATTTCTTACTCATTATGATCCCCTTGAACAGCTAAGTGTAAAGCTGTAACTTGATCTGAGGTTTTCAAGTTAGGGTTTCCTCCATACTGCAAGAGGAGTTTAACACAAGTTACAAATCCTTGTTGGGCAGCAATCATGAGAGGAGTAGCCCAATCTTCAGCTCCAATGTTTACAGAATTTTGTTGACCTAAATGATTGGAGATGTTTTAGCATGCCATATACATACAACTATTTTCATTATAAAACAAAAACTGAAAAAATAAACATGCTCCAATATCAACCCTGGGATTCAGGATACCAAAATTCCTAAAATCTCTATATATAAAGGAAGATGTCCTAACTGACTTATAATCACCTCATAGCTAAATCAACTGGAAATACAGAAATGAAATTTTACACAGATGCCAACATGGTAAAGATGACACCAGGAGAAAAGTGATTAAATTTCAGGAGTTTTGGACATCATTCAGGAGTCAAATTATGTACATTTCAGGAGTCATATTTTTTCAAGCTAAGTTTTTACAAATATTCTATGATTTCTCACCCTTAGGCATTATACTCTCACTTTAATCAAATGTCACAACCACAAAAAGGAAACTGAATTTTAATATCACAAATTTGAGAACCAAATAAACATATATAAAAGAGGAGGGAAATACACAAAATGATATTAACTTTTGCAAAACCAAGCAGTATTTAAAAAGATTGAGCATAGTTAGAATATGCCTAACGAGTACTGTAAAACCGTTCTTTAGCAGATTAAATCTATAACCAAAATATGTTTAATATTTATTTATTTACTAGAAGACAAAGCCTGCTGTAAAGGCAATTATAACGGGTGCTTGAAAAAAACTGGACAAAAATATGCCTACACTCAATATATTTAATCTTCAGCCACTTAAAATAAATAAACTACATATTCAATTTTTATTATATACCCAAATTGAATTTTATGTTCTTCTGGAAATACGCGGTAGCTTTTTGCAAACGAACGATTTCGTTTTGTGGGAACACCCCTCTTATATCAATGCTTTATGCAGAGAAAAAAAAAATAAACTGAGTAATCTGGAAAAGCTATTTTAAACGAATAAGAATCGCAATTTTCCCTTCAAAGCCTGATAAACGTGACTTCAATATGGCATAACTGTCACTTGTGGCTCCGAAGTCTGTCAAGCAAATGATATTTTTTTTTTTACTCCCAGAAATACAATGAAGCTGAAAATAGCGAGAAATCGCTTTAAAAAGAAGGAACGAGTAGATTTTCAGGTTTATAAAATAGCCCATATTGCTTTCTATATTTTTATACATAATTAGAAAAAATTTCAAGCGGATCACACAAACAGTGCTGATGTTATTGCGCCTTTTGTGCTTAACTCTATAATCTTTTTGGAGGAATGGTAGTAAAAGTAAATCTTGGAGTGGTCAGCCAGAATTGTTACAGAATCAGTGAATCTGAGAGTCAGTGAGTCGGGGATCAGTGTAACTATCTAGTAGGATTTTCTATTTGTATTTGTTGGTTTAGGAATATCCATTCCGTGCAAAGAACGGGTACTTCAGCTAGTTTGGCATAAGAAATGTCAGAATTCTAGATTGTTTTCCACGATAAAATATTTTACTTTTATAATATCATGTATAAGATGTTTAATGTGATTTCAAACTTAAAATTGAGTAAGTGTTCAGCAATTTTCTTATATAATTAACATTCAAATAAATAATTTTGCAGTATTCTTTTTTTCCAATGTATTTAAAAATTACTGACTTATTTATTTATTTATTTATTCTTCATTTTCTAAGCATTATTCAATAACTTATGAAGCAATATTCAACTACTTGCTCAGAAATAGAATTTGACTAAATTTAACAGAAACTTGAATACTGAATACAGGCAGAATATTACTAAATAATACCTTTATTTATAAGTTAAAAATGATTTTTCAGTAAAACATGAAACATTTCAATAAAAACAAAGAAATGACTGCAAATTTCCACATTCTTTAGTTGAAATCTGTGAGATCTAGAGCAAGGGTGAGTGGCACTGCACTAATTTTTTTGACTGCAACAAAAAATTCTTATAAAGATAGTACTGTACCTCTTTCCAAAGCCACAGCTAAAAGTTCTCTTAAGCACCTTTCAGCACCATGCTGTGCAGCTGTGAATATGGGAGTCATTCCACATTCATCTTTTTTGTCTATTCGAGCTCCTTTTTTTAAAAGGCTTTTTAATATAGTGATGTCATTTTTACTCGCAGCTTCATGAAGGGGAGACCATTTGCTGCAATCCCTGGCATTTACATTTGCTCCAGCTGCAATCAGAAGGTCCACTACTTCAGACAATTCATTTCTTACAGCTGAAATACAATGAAATAAATAATTATATATTATAATATAACTTGCAGAAATTTAAACTTACAAGTATAAAAATTGATTGTGTACCTACATGTTAATTCACTTTAAAAATCAAACTTGGTAAGGCAATGCATTATTTATTTAATCAGATCATTCATTTTTAAATCATTGAGTGAAACTTGATTTTAAAGTTGGTAAAAAGGTTGTAAATTCACTAAAAAGCTTTTTTTAAGCATATTTCTAAAGACATGATATGTTTGTCTGATGAGAAAATTTTGATTAAAAATGTTTTTAATGTATATCTCAGTAATTACGTTGATTAAACAAATGAACTACGATATACTATGATTACCGTATTAGCTCAAATATAACGCAAACGCAAAATTTTTCATCAAGATAACTACGAAAGTCCTATATTTAGGCTTCGAATTTAGTGTGAGTGAGGTTTTTTTATGGGAAATGATCAGTCAAAAAACATGGTGTTATATTCAGTCCAATACGGTATAACAAGTACAACTGATTTGTGAGAAGAAATAGAACTGGAGCAATAGAATTACATCCAGTTAATAATTAATTTGCATAATTTCTTTTAAGACATGTAATCAGTGATGCACTGCAGAAGTCTGAGTCCTCCTTCAGTAAGTTTTTCATGTGGTCCTTTACAAAATGATCAAATAGTAATACTACTAATAATTTAAAATGGAGATTGAAGAAAATACTATATATAGGATTAGACAAATATAAAATGAATTGATTGCTTAAATATACAGATTAAGTAAGAATATTTTTATGTGAATCAAATGTTTGATTCATTGTTGAACGCAGAAAAAAAAAAAAAACCTGCATTCAGTAGCATATAAAGGCTACATTAAAAACAGCATAGTTAAAGACCACTAGATGAGATGAAATGAAACTTGATAACAGACACTATTGGGACAAACAATTTATGCCTGCTAATGAAGGATGAAGGGAGTAGTGTGGCTGGTCCTCTCATGGATATGTCCCTGTTGCATATATAAATTATTTATCTGTACAATTTCTGTTTGGTCCTCAAATTTATTTTCCTTAATCATATATTTTTCCACGCCTTGTCCTATTTTCATTTTTTTATTTAACGTTACTTTTCCCCCCTTCTTATTTGTTAAAATTACTTCCGTTCGCGCTTGATTATCTAATTGACAAATTCCCTCCTGTATTGTAACTTCAGCCTTGTTTTTTACCGGAATTACCATTATTTCTTTATTTGCGTTTTGAATGTTGTCGCACTCGATTTCCACTACCTGTGATTCGTACGGATCCAGTGTGATTTTATTTATTAATCTCATTTTTTGTTGTTGAGTATCCTTTCTTGCTATGTTATTTGTTTCTTTTATCGGATTTAGTTGCGTTGTTTTCTCCTGCGTGTTTACCCTCCATGTTTCACCGATAAATTTTAAATCAACTTTGTGTTCTTTCATAAAGTCAAAACCTAAAATTACATTATAATCCTCCCCGAAATTTTGAATCGTGACAAAGAAAGCTTGTTTGAAATTCTTGTCTCCTAGTTTGATGATTATTTCTATCGCCTTAGAGAAGGGAATAACGGAATTATTTACAGTGCGAATTTTGACTTGTCTCGATAAAAAATTAATTTTTGTGTCCGTCTCCTGTATTTTCTCAAATACTTCCGGCGACATTAAACTAATCATGCTACCCGAATCAATTAATGCTCGTGCCTGAATATCTTTGATCTTTACGTCAACCACGGGTAGTTCCTGTGACTCTCGCTGACAGTTTGCCGCAACCGTAACAATGTTTTTGACTTCTTCCTTTTCCTCTGTTGCTTTTGTTTTCTTTTTATTTTGTTCCTCAATTAAGGTTTGTATTTTTCGAATGTCCAAACCTAAGTCCTCCCCACTATTCCGGAGTCCTGGGGTCGCATTGTGTTTGAACTCCCCTTTCAGTTTAAATTTTGCCTTTCGTTATTAAAATTTTGTCTAAAATTGTCTCTATTCCCTGTGTTGTTTCGGTAGTCCGTGTTTCTCCTCTGATTCGTCTGGCGATATTGTGGTACATAGTTTTGTCTGTCGTTATTTCGAATTTGTGTTGTATACTGTCTTTTTCTTACGATGTTATTAAATGGTTGATTCGTCTCTCTAAACCAACATTGCTGTGCGTCGTGTCCCAACTTTTGACAAATTTCACATTTTACTATTCTCGGTACCTGTATGGTCGTGAGCTGTTTTAAATTTTCCTTAATTTCTCTCATCTCCTCCCTCAATTTTAATATCTCTAAATTCTGCACTATGGCAGGAATATTTGTTTCTTCATTTTTTGTTATATTATTCATTGTCGCCGTGTTGTATATTTCATCTAACTGTTGCGCTTTCTGCACAGCCTCCTCAAATTTCTCGATTCCTAATTTTCTAATTTCTATTGAAATGTCCTCTCCGAATTGTGTCTAAAAATTTTTGTAACATCACTGTGTTTGCTATCTTTTTCGTTTCCTCCGTCTCTTTATCTATTCCCAAATAATCCTTAGTTCTTTTCTTTATTAATTTTCCCAATTCTTCTATGGATGTTTTTGGATCGTGTGTGATATTTTCAAATAATTTTTTTTTTTTTGTAGTTGGGTTATCTTTGTGCTGAATTTCTTATTTAATTCTGCTTTAATACTGTTGATATCATTGTTTTTAGCATTTTGTTCGCTCTCCATTATATGTTTAAACGCCTGTCCTCTCAATCTAGTTTTCATAATTAGACCACGTTCATTTTCCTTCCAGCCGGATAACTCCGCGATATTTTCAAATTGGGCGAAAAATTCTTCTAAACTTTCCCCATCTTGCCCGCTATACTGCGGCAATAAACTTATCAATTGCGTATCCATTTTGTTTGAATTTTTTGTACTGTCTATTTGTTTTTTGCCTTTTCCTCGCTTATTTTTATTATTTGCCATTAATTTCCATCACTAATTTAAATACATATCATACACACACATAAATATATATATATATATATATACACTCACTATGACTTATTCTTTTCTTTTAAATACCAGTACTCTCTAATAGTACTCAGCACTAAGTTGTCTTAATTTTATCAATAATAAACAAAAAACAATTTTGTTTTTTTGTTAACTATACTACTACATTTTTTTTTTGAATATTTTTCTCTCAATATGAAATCAACATTTTTTAACACACTTGTCTTCATAATAAGTTCACAAAACCTTTCTTTCACACAATTAAATATTTTCTAACACAATACTCTTCACTATAAAATCATGCAATATTTCACAACTCAATATTTTTTTTATTTATATATATATATATTTTTTTTACACAACTAACTAATTTTTTTTTGTTATACTTTTATGAATCTTTATGAATATTAAAGCAAAAATTGTTTCTTCATTTCACACCTGGTAATATTTAATCAACTTTGAATATCACAATATATACACTATTACTCATTATGCAAAGGTATCTGATCTGAATGCTATGTATCCTATATCTCCCCCGAGAAATCTCTCCTCTTTACTTATTATTAATTTTACAGTATTGAAGGATTTTCCGAAGGCTCACTTCTCGCGGCACCACATGAAGTGAAGTAAATATAGAGTGTTGTATGCAATAACCCATAAATTCTACCTTGCGGGAATAATCCTTCAACCTGTAATTGCTAAAAGAAAATACCATTCCTATTTCAAGGTACCTGAAATAAAATATTTACCGACTCAAATAAAGAGACAAAATTTAAAACATTTTCTTTAATTATTATGACTTAACTTACAATATCTTATACAATTTCCTTTTTCTTACACATTAAATAATGATAACGTGACATTATTTGTTTTTTGTTTTTTTGTGAATATTCAATAAGATTAATCATAAAATCTGTTTCGCGGTGAGAATGCTGATTATATACATAGGAGAGGGCGGGGAGATATAGTGCAACTCAAGATTAAAACAAATCAATACAAAGGTATTTTACCTTTTCTGCTGATGCACTGGTGGGGCACTTTTTTATGCTTGATGGCTCGTGACATCTAGGTTGGTATATCGTAATTTTTCAGCAATTGAAGCTCGGCAACATTCACTTCACTTTTAATAAAATTGCTGGTTCACTACGGAATTTTTTTCAATCATTTTTTTTGAACACACTCACTCAACCACATCACTTTTAAAGTCCGTTCACTCTGAACTTCATCTCGACTCCTCGTCACTTCTCATCTCCTACTTCTTTTTTGACCTCTTGAGCCCCTTTTTCTTTTCGCTTTTTTTAGCAACCAATCCGGGGTTCCTTTTGCTCACGTCCCCTTTACGTGCATAATTTTCTGTTTCTCCGTTTCTGTGATTGGTTCACTGTCCTTATTTTCTACGCCTCCTAACCTACGTCTTTCTGCGTAATATTGGCCATCTGAGACAGTGTACAATAAATTTTTCTAATTTATTATGGGGGAATTTTGACTGTCCCCTCGTGACACTTTCTGGCACCACAATGTCTGCATCTCGTAACTCAGCTGCCCACTATAAATTTCTTTAATTTATTATGGGGCAATTTTGACTTTGCCGTAGTGACACATCTGGCTCCATGATGTCTGCATATTGTAAAGTATTCTTCGTCTGTGGGCTCCCCTTTTGCACTACAGGGAGTATTAACTTCGTAACTGCCCCCCCACCCCCACCCTTACTGTTTTGCTCTGTATATAGTTACAATTATTACAAAGCAGTTTGGAAAGTTTAATTCAGAGCTGGATCAAGGAAAACTGCAGAAGCTAACAGGTAAACAATTAGTTGTGACTTTGATTTAAAAATGCTTCCTAAATGGCTTATTATAGTTTGAATATAAATATATATATACAGAGAAACTTCTTGGGAGCGACCACCTTTGTTCAGTGAAAAATAAGTCATTAAGAGAGGTGGCTGCTCAGAGAAATATAAACATTTGATGGTTGTGTGTTGTTATTTATGAAATTGCATACTAATGCATGTAAGTAATTACACAAAAGTATTTTTTTTAATAAATATTTAAAAATTTTGGTTTTTTTTTCTTCAACAGTACCTTTTTCTCCATTTTATTTTTTATATTATGACAAAGGAACATTTGTCCTGATATTCTTCATAATTTCCAAAAATACCATAATAAAATCTATTTGCATTGAAGAATCCTGGGCTGTCATTTAAGTTTAGCCTGTTCAATCACATCATCAGATGGATTTTACTTATCAGACTCTGAATTTTTGGCTGAAAGGCATAAAGATACAAACACATAAGCAGGGTTGGGTTTTTGTCGTCAAAAACTAATTTTTGACATGATAGAAGTAAAAACCGTGTTTTTACCAGTAAGAACTGTGAAAAACCTGCTTTTTCTTAATTTTAGGGTACAGCAAACAATAAATTTCTATAAAAAAATTTTCTTAGCTTTTAAAAGCTATAATCAATTATGGTATTATGAACACACATTATTATGCTGTTCAGTTGAAAATAACTAAAAATATAAAATAGTAAAAGTTATTAAAAATTTTTATGCATACCTTTAAGTTTTTGTAACAGAATTTAAAATCAGAATTTTGCACTTATAAAATATTATTCTTTTTTATTTTATCTTGTTTTCTAAGATACACACGAATGTCTGCATAATCTTAAAATAATTATCCAAAATTTATAACCACCCCAAATATAAACCAAACAAAAGAATCACTGCTACTTTTATCTAACTAAAACTGTCATTTGATTGAAATATTCACATTTTAAAAAAATGTATGTAAAATGACATTTTTAGCAATCAGAATCGCTGTTTTGAAGAATGTGATAGAGAGTTTCTTAAGTTTGTTTTCTTTAGTGTTCTTTTAAACAACAAAGATTTTACAAAAATTTCTAAGGCTGGATAACTTTTTACTTTACATCCTCCCCCCTCCCAAACAATGAAAAAAATCATCTAATGAGAATTTCTAGGGTGTAATACATAAAATGCTTCATGGTATTCAAAATTAATAATGGAATGTGTCATAAAATAAAACCTATAAATGTAAAAAAAAAATAAATAAAAATAATAGTTATCTTACTTACTGATATCAGTGCAAAAACATAATCAAATCGAAACATCTATCCCATTCTGTCATACTAATCTCTTTTAGCATATTATACAAACAATGTAAGAATTGTTCCACTGTGTTATACGAATCCCTCTTATATGAACCTCTGTAATAAGAGGGTCTACTTTACTTGTACCTGCTGTCAATTTGCAGCAGAGCAAACTGGTTTATAATGTGGTCTTTTCTTCACTTTACTTTCAGAAAAGGCAAGAATATTTCTGGATAGGTTGCTTACAGAGGGCTGTGTGGTCTACTTATAGAGGACATTAACATTAAGGGTGAAAAATCGATCGTTGGAAGAGCTTAATAATGGGTCGCTTAATAGAGTTGGTCCTTCATAGAAGTTTTACTGTATTTAGATTTTTTCAATAAATATTAATATAATATACCATTTCATTTGAAAACTATATTTCTACATGAAAAAACATATGCAGTTACATAATTACAAATGAAAATCAAAATTCAAGCTCCAGTAACATAAATATCCTTAATATAAACCTTTTTCAGGCATCAGGCCACACGGGATTTACGATTTCAAATTTTTGAAAAGCTAAAGAAATACTTTTTTATGGTAAATGTTTACATTAATAAGGTTTGATTACATACAAATGCCCTTAAATTGTAAAATCACCCAAAACTTCCGGACTGCAATACTATTAAAAATAGTAAAATTTACTCTTTTAAATTAAATTCTTAATCAGCATAGCTTTTAGTAATGTACTTACCAGCAAGAAGTGGAGTATCTTCTTCATTATCTTTAATATTAGGATTTGCACCATACTCTAAAAGTAAACTCACAACTTGCTTAGCACCTTCATTAGCTTTTCTTCTTTTACACGCTAGTAACAGAGCTGTTTCTCCTTCATGTGTCATCCAGTTTATGTTTGTACCCTCTGAAAAATATTTTTCCAAAAAATTAATTGTCAATATATAAATTACAGTTAACATCAAAAGAACAGAGATGACACATATATATTTTATGTGATGAAGCATATAATATATATATGTGTGTGTATGTGTTAATAAAAAAGTTCCTTATTAATTTAAATTTTTAAACTCTTGATTTATCATTTGATAATATCATTGATAAATTTCATGGATATGAAGAACTGTTTTAATGGCAGCCTTAAATGGAAATGATTATCGACAGTGTGCCAGTGGCGGTTCATGGGTTATTTAAAAGGAGATTCACAAAACAAATTTCGAAAATTAAATATGCAGATACGACACACCTTACAAATTAAAACGTATTTGCATTTCCAGCAGTAAAAGAAAACAATGCACGCAATTGAAAGAAAACAAGTTAATATTTTGTGTTGCTTTTGTCACCAAGATAAGTTTCAGCAAAGGTGTTATCTTGATTCATTTTATTAAAAAATTTTTTTCAAAGGATAATATTGAAAAATGTCATTGTTTTAGCTCCGAAACACGTCTTTTACTCCCGTCTTAATTATTTACACTAGTTTGAAAAAAAATGTAGTGAAAAATGATAGAAAAAAAAAAATATTAAGAAAATGAAATAAAAATTAAGGTTCTTGCGCATTACCCCAGTGGTCATTCTCGCCAAACAATTTTTTCGTCAAATATGCTGGCAAACTGTTGCCAATCGTATTCTGAACCATCAGTAATTTCAGGTGTACAGCATTTATCTTGACAAAAAATCGCTCATCTTGGCAGACCACTGGGATAATACGCAAGTACCAAAATTAATTAACAAACCAAGGGAAAATCTGGAAGCGATACCGCCCAAAAAAAAAAAAAAATGGCCCAGTGTGCACAGTGAAAATGTGTGAAAGGAATGATTTCATCAGGGCCATACTGCTCCCCCGCTGTCTCCGCTTCTGATCCCAGTCAGTTCGGAGGGAAAAATTTCCGCTCGCACGTGTAATTGATTAAAGACTGTGCTGTAGTAACCTACACTAGTGTGTATTAGCTATAATAGGTGTATTTAATAATAGTAGGAGGAGAGGTGAGATAATAAAACTCAAGTTTCAAATTCACAAAAATCTAGAAGTGTACTTAATATTTGGGTACTTAAGTTTTATCCCGATGGTCTGCCAAGACAAGCGATTTTTTTGCCAAGATAAATGCCAGGCACATGAAATTATTAATGGTTTAGAATGTGATTGGCAACAGTTTGGCAACTCATTTGACGAAAAAATAGTTTGATGGGAATGATCGCCAGGATAATACGTAAGTACCAATATTTGTTTTAAATTTAATTTGTTAATGTACTTATTCTTTAGTTTTTCTTTTGGGGGTTCATGTGCTCATGTGATCAAATGGAGGAGCCACCACTGTAGTGTGCATGCGAAAATTGCCAAAGAATCAGGAGAGAATAGAAAGTAGCCATAGAGGCAAATATCTAAGCTATTCCAAATGTTTCGGTTGATTCCTAGTTTATGGCGCTTCTTAGCCAACAAGGCGATAAGAATTTTAATGTGGTAACCTTGGCAACTTTTATTTGTTTTCTGAGACAAGGCGGTCAAACGCACCAAGAAGCACCGTAAAGTAGGAATTAACCAATGTTTCTTTTGAAAATATTTAATTTTTGAATTTTCTGAACTCGATTATTCAACCACATCACAGCCAATAGATTTTGCACTTCAGAAAAAAAAAAAAGGAAGAAATGGACATGGGGCAAAAAAGTAAATTTATCAAAACTGACCTACCATGTTTTAAAAGTTCTTCCAAGCACAACAATGATGGGCTCAATGCAGCAGCTTCGTGTAAGGGTTTCCATCCTCGGTTATCAGATACATCAACAGGTCTCTTTTGCTGTAAAAACATGCGTAAAAGATCGATATTTCCATCTTTAGCTGCTATTGCAACACTAGAGACTGTTTCCCTATAACATTCAGTAAAATCCATTTTTCGTGAGAACACACAGCCAGTAATACGTGGGTTATAGTTTATGTTTACCTTCAGTAATTAAGGTAGCGCTAAAGGTAAAAAATGAAGGATCTCCTGTAGACTACTACGCTTTTACGACAAAATACTTCATACGTGACATGAATGATTCTTTATTACATACTTGAATCTTCAACGTTATAAATAAATGAATACTTAGTTGCATTTAAACACAAACCTGAAAGATAAAGGATAAATTGATAAAAGCAGTAGCCATAATATCTTACAAACAGAAAACTTACAAAAGCATTACCAAGAGTAAATACAGAACCTAATATTCAAAAGTATACTATACATGCATGAATGTAAAACAATTCCTGATAGTAAAATTTACTCTGATCATAGCAAAATTAATAAATAATTTGTTAGAACGGTACGATAATACATTACCCGCAATTTCAAAACAAACAACATAAAGCGTGTTTATTGCTGCCATAAAATTAAAAGTAAAATGAAAGTGGGGAAGAAGGAAAATAAATGTAAAAAAAATAATAATAAAAATGAATAAGTGCTTTATAAAGAAATAACTTTTTACTTTAAGTTTATTAATTAGAAAGATTTGGAAACATTATTTTCTGATTTGATGGCCCAAGCGAATCTGTCTGTTGGCTCCCGACAAACAGTGTTATCAGAGATCAACATCTCAGCACCCATGTTACTTCATTATTTCATTATTTTTGAATGTAAACAAATATTCGCTGACTGACTTGTTCAGATGAAATTTAACAATTAAAGAAGAAATTTGTGATTTTTTTTTTTTTTTTCAAAATTAAAAGAGCGAAAGTAAAATTTATCGATATTTAGTCTGATGAATGATAAAATATGAAAGCTGTTAAAAAGTGTTTTAAAAAATCTGAAGTAAAATTTCCAAAATATTGTGATTTAAAGCCGATGTTATGAGCAAAAAACAAATAACATTATTTCAAACTTGGAATAAAACTCCTTTATCTCAAGAAACCGACCATAATTCACTTAGAGACGCCAGAAATATTACAACTGCTTTGCAGCAATTAGCATCTCCTGATGCCTCTAGCTCTCGTACATTCCAAGTAATTACTCATTAATGTTATTATTAATTTTTTTTTTAATCTGACATATCTTGTTTTTGTTATATATTGTCCATCTTTTTACATTTAATTGAATGTTTTCTGCTTTAGCACAGTAACTAGAATCTTGTAAAGAAATTAATTCCATCAAAAAATATTTGTATATTATAATTAACGGAGTGGCTACTCTGGAATAATTCCGTAATCGGGGGTAGGTTTAGTTGGCGAGGTTTTTTTTTTTTTTTTCTTTAACGTCTATATACAAGAAAACATAAACCCAAAACTACAATGACACATTATCTAAACACTCTATTAAAACATTTCCACACATATTTCAAATGCAATATAAAACAAATTGAACATAACCAGAACACTTGCTCTACACTGCCCCCACGGAATTTATCCCGGCTATTCAGACAAATTAGTTCAAATAATGTAAATAAAAAACTTTGTAAAAAACACACATAAGAAGATACGCACGTTTCGGCCAAAAATTCTTTTGGCCTTCATCAGTCCAAGCCCTTCGTCCAACGAAGGGCTTGGAGTGATGAAGGCCGAAATGTGCGTATCTTCTTACCTATATCATCTTATGTGTGTTTTTTACAAAGTTTTTTATTTACTTTATCGTTTAACACCAGTATTTTGAGTGTTTTTTCCGTAGTTCAAATAATGTTTAAAAATACTAAAA
This sequence comes from Cheiracanthium punctorium, assembly GCA_038373885.1. Taxonomy (NCBI): domain Eukaryota; kingdom Metazoa; phylum Arthropoda; class Arachnida; order Araneae; family Cheiracanthiidae; genus Cheiracanthium; species Cheiracanthium punctorium. Next base: position 260,713 of record JAWZYV010017627.1, on the reverse strand, counting down.
TTCTGGTAGAGGTGGAACTCCAGTCAAGAAGAAACGTTTTTCAGAAACTAATTACTATAAAAAGAAATTTCAGAAAATAAATGAAACTGTTCACAGTAACATATTTCCTCATATGACAAATGAAAAATCTTCAGTGGTAATCAATGCAGAGAATGAAATGATCTGTCAGCTGCAAGAAAAGTCCATATCAACTTCAGATGGAAATACTAGGTTCCAAATACTAACCGTTTTACCTTAAAACTCGAGTTTGGAAAAAATTCAACAGGAGTTTGGAGTTTCAAATTACATGGCAAAGAGCAAAACATCTTGTGGAAGAAAAAGGTGTTATACTATCACCTAACCCAAAACCAGGAAAAAACTTACCTGAAGAAAATTTGAATTTCATTAAACAATAGTGATGATCCTGTTAGCAGAGTTATGCCTGGGAAAAATAACTTTGTTGATGGAAAGAAGTGCCATGTTCAAAAGAAGCTCTAACCATGTACTCTTAAAGAAGCTTACAGGCTTTTCAAAACAAATCATCCAAACATTGAAGTAGGTGTTTCCAAATTTTCTGAAGTACAACCAAAAACTGTGTATTTCCAGGATCCAGTGGTACCCACAATGTATGTGTGTATAAAACATCAGAATGTGAAACTTAGATAGTAGTTGCAGAATCAAAAGAACTGACAACACAAGAAAATATGCGAATTTCTGATTACAAGGAGTGTTTATCCAGAATAATTTACAATGCACCTTTGCCAAAATGCTATTTTGGAGACTGTGAATATTGTTCAGGGTATACGAAATTACATGAACTGTTTGAAATTATGTTTGACAGTAACTTTGTTGACATGATAACTTACAAGCAGTGGGTTGCTGTAGATTGCTCAAACTTAGAAACGTTTTCAAAACTGGTGGATGATTTCTTAGATTGTCTTTTCAAAGGACTTGAAAAACTTCTTAGTCATTCTTTGATAGAAAGCAAGCTAATTTCTTTTCTGAGAAAAAAAATTCTGTGAAAGAGATTGAGTATTTAGTGATATGCGATTTTGCAGAAAATTATTCGTTTGTCCTCCAGGACTTAGTACAAGGATTTCATTGGAACAATGCACAATCCACTGTTCATCCATTTGCTATTTATTATTCAGACACAACAAGCCCACATTGTGTTAAACATAAAAGTTTTGTTATAATTTCCAATTGACTTCAGCATGGTGCCACTGCAGTTTATATATTTTAAAGAAAGTTAATAGAATTCCTTAACACTACTTTTTTCTCTCAACCAAAAAAAAAAACTTTCATTTTTTCCAATGGGGCAGCAATATAAGAATCACAAGAACTTCACACATTTGAGTTTACATCAAGGAAATTTTGGATGCGCAGCAAAGTGGCACTTCTTCACCACTTCTCATGGAAAAAAATGCTTGTGAGGTCATAGGAGGAACTGTGAAGCGCTTTGCTGCTAGAGCAAGTATACAAAAACCCTATGCAGAGCAAATAATGACACCAAGACAATTATAGGAATGGGCAAGCCACAACATTAAAAACATAGCATTTGAGTTTGTGACAACTGAAGAATATGAAAAAGTGCATGTCTTTTTGCTTGAGAGATTCGTAAACTAACTACATTCCTGGAACACAGAAACTTCACTGTGTCATTCCATTGAAATCAGGTAAATAGATAACAAAAGTCTTTTCCTCTTCAGAACAATCAAACTTATAGGTACCACATCTGACAAAAGACACTTAGTAATAGGTGAAATGTGTAGATTTGTTACTTGCAAGTATGAAGGACACTGGTGGTTGGGATGTGTTCTCTCTGTGCATGAGAGCACTGAAGAAATCAAAATTAGTTTTCTTTATCCACATGGACCAGCTCCATCATTTGTTTTCCCACAAGTTCCTGACATTTTATTAATGCATGTGTGATTAGTTTTAACAAAAGTTGAAACCCACACAGCAACTGGTCAAATGTATTTTTTGACAAAGCAGGAAGTTACTACTGTACTGTGAACCGTGAGCTGAATTCCTACATTTGTTCCTGTTCTTGTAACAGTTCAATAACTATGGTAGTGCCATTTAGTGGGCAACTATTAAAAAAAAAAATATTACATACCTTGGTCATGACAGTTACCTCTAGGGACAAATCTTAAATAAGCATTATTAATAAATTCCCCCCCCCCCAAAAAAAAATAAGTTTGACATATATTGAAAATAGAGAGATGAAATTATCTACCGTATTTACCCATGTATTTGTTGACCCCCCACTTTCCCGATCATGGAATTTGAATTTTTTAAAATCCCGCGCATAAGTCGACCCCCTAATTTCCCTGTTAAGAATTTTTTTTTTTTTTTTCAAAAATACATGTATTCAAAATCATCTGGAAAAAAGAGAAAGTACTAAATATACAATAATAAAGATAATTTACAAAAGTAGTATACGAAATTAAACTGATAATTAATAATAATAATAATATGACACAACTGAGAGATAGGATAAAGTAGTATATAGAAAGTTAAACTGATTCAAGATCTGATTCAGTATTGGACTCGCCATACAATTCACAAAATTCCTTCATCATCATTGGCTCATCGTGATACACGTTTTCAATCTCTATATCACTGCATTCTTAATAATATGGAAATCAACGTCACTATGTTATGGAATGCGGGAGCAAAACAATTGTCTTTCAAAGGGGCATTTTTGACTTCTGATTAAAAAAATTTTTAAGGACCCTCATATAAGTGGACCCCCCCCCCCCCCCCCCCACACACACACACACTTTAAAGCCTTTTTTTGTCGTCCAAAATTTCTCAACTTATACGCGTGTAAATACGGTACATAATTGTTATTTTTCTTTTAAAGTTTTTTTATTTCTTTAAAATAAAAATTCAAACAATAGTCTGAAACTGGAGACACATCTTGGTAATAGCATGTACATTTTTTTCCCCTTAAATATTGAAATTTTACTTTTTTTAAAAATATTTAAACTAGTGCCCTGTGTAGTGCTTGTAAAGAATTGTTGAAACAAATGTTAAACATCTATGACTGACATGCTTAACTAACATTTTTTAGCCAGGGACATAAAATTTAAAATGATGTGAGAATGACCCTTACACAGTAGCAGCTGAGTGCTCAGTAAATTGGCTAAGTAGTGCAAGTACAGAGTACTCTGTACATCTCTTACTGTTATAAAATTACTTATTTTGTCCTTTTTTTTTTGCATATTTCTGTGCTCAAATTTATAAATTTCATTGTTTTATTTAGTCACCAAAATTTCCAAAAAAAGATGACTTGGCTGATCCAGAATTTGATTATGAAGCTGGCAAAACATGGATTTACCCCACCAATTATCCCGTACGAGACTATCAGTTTTCAATAGTGCAGGAAGCTTTATTCAGGAATACATTAGTTGTATTGCCTACTGGGCTAGGTAAAACCTTTATTGCTGCTGTTGTGATGTATAATATTTATCGGTGGTTTCCTAATGGAAAAGTTGTTTTTATGGCACCCACAAAACCCTTAGTAGCTCAGCAAGTTGATGCATGTTTCAACATAACTGGTATCCCTCAAGAAGACACTACACAGATGACAGGTTACTATATTTATTTACTCTGTTTTCATAATTATTTACTTTTTAAAAATCTTTTCAAAATAAAGATATTATATAACAGGGTTTCTACAGACTTGGAAAGTTCTTACAAGGATTGGAGTAAATTATTGTGCATAAACACTGTTTTCAATCTTATAAAAAGATAGAAATAGTTAATCCCCCCCCCCCATTTTCTAATAATGATAAAAATACATTCTAAAAAGATTGAAAACAAAATATTTTTACAAAACTTTGGTTTTTTTTTTCATTATTTACTATTGCTTTTTTTAGAATTTATTCATTTATTATGTATTTTAATCTTATTTCTCAGCATATAATTTTAGGCCGAATTGTACTGCCGGATATTTTTAATATCTGGCATATTGGCTGGATAGGCTGGATGCAGTATGTTTGCCGGATATCCGTTGCATCACTACTGTATAAGATAGTTCATTTTAATATCTATTATTAAGATATTTTATCAAAGATTACCAATAAATTTTAAGGTTAGTTTGCATAAATGTAAATAGTAAAATATAAAAGAAAAAATGATATAACACACCTAAAATAGAAACAAGAGATCAACAAAGTGGTAAATAAGAAGTCAGAGAAAGGTATAGATTGAAAGCCAAGGAAATGAAAACTCGGATATCTGTAAAAACCCTGTATATTAAACTTCTATATAAATATTTTATTTAAAAATTGAAATTTTCAATATATATTATTATTATTGGTAATCCTGACAGTTTCTGCTGATTTTTGGTTGGGCAAGTCTGAATATATCAGAACAATTGAAAACAAACAGTATTCATGCCTATATAAAGCGACAGTACTCCGTGCATATTTAAGGGAAAAAAAAATTGGTTATGACACATTTTCCCTCTAAATCAGCACAAACTTTCTAGACAACCCAATGTATGAATTAATATTTAAAACTGCTTTCTTAATAAGTACTAGTACTAGTTTCAGAAAGAAATACTACATGAGAATAAATGCCACACCTACAAAAAAAAAATAAATAAATAAATTGTGCTAAAAAATTTAAAAACAAAGGCATGCATAAATGCTACACCTTAATGTTGTTGTACATAAAATGACAAAAATTGGAAAATTGTAGTACAGTGCAGAGTCAAATCTGGACTTTTGAAATTTGGAAATTCCCAAAATTTAACATTCAATCTAATATCAGCTGTTTATATGCTTTCATTTGGTTGCAAACAAATCACTCTGGCATTAATTGAGAGTGTTTACCTTGTTACACTGAAAAAGCTGTGAAACAGCAGAATAAGGCATAGCATCCCAGGACAAAATCTGCACACCATTAGAAATGCTTCACTAGAAAATTGGCACATTTAAATTTAAATGCTGCTACATTTCTGCCTAAAATCATGGTTATTAGTAGCTTTATGATAGACATTTGTTAATTGTACTCATATGATGAAGATGTCTGGCCTTATTTTAAGGATACGGGCATCTGGTGACCAACATTACTCTCCCACCTAACACTCTGAATGCTTGCAGTTAAGGTCATAGTGAACAGGGATCAATATGCAGGGATTAGGGGGCCCAGGGCAAAAGCTTTATTAGGGGCTCCCTCTTATGAATATTCTTTTATACCCTACAAAGTAACTTTCTTATCACACCATACAAAGAAGGGTATTATAATATTTAATCAATATTCAAAATATAATGCAGTAGAATAAAAACTTATAAAACATTATTTAATACGGCGGGTTAATCAGTTAAAATTTTTTATTTGGGAATACCTTATTCCCCCGTAAACGATATATATTTCGGTTACACATAAACACATAACCATCATCAGTCGTTTCTGAAGAAGAGAGAAGAGATAGAAGAGGAAGCCGCCATTAGTGTGAGAGCCAGAAACGACTGATGATGGTTATGTGTTTATGTGTAACCGAAATATATATCGTTTACGGGGGAATAAGGTATTCCCAAATAAAAAATTTTAAATAATGCAGTAGTTTGATAATAATATTATTATGTTGGATAATAATATTTCAAGGATATAATTTAATTTTCAATTGTTAATTTCATCCCGATTTTTTCAAGTAACTTGTTCTACAATAATTTATTAATTTATTTATAAAAAGAAATGTACACTACAGACAAAGATCCATTTACAGTGTTGCATAAGAAAAGGACCGTAAAAGGGAGAATTACAAAATAAAATATAGAGATAAAATAAATACCATATTATGGTTGTAAAAGTTCAAAACACTTTAAAAATATTAAAAGACATGTTAAAAATATCCAAGTCCAAAGAAAACTTCTTAAAAATTTTATAAAATTTATATAATGAAAAATAAATGTAATTATATTTTATAATTGGATCCACAAATAAGGGACTATTACGAAGAGACCTGTTCGGCACATTTACATAAATACTCTGAAGAATATCACTACAGTCCACCATATTATTGACAACTTTATAAAAAAATAATAAACAAAATAGATCACGGCGAGAACTTAAACTTGGAACACCAAAAACACTTCTCAAGTACAATGAAGAAATATTCTGAATATAAATAGGATTACTTTTGTAGTATAAATAACGTGTTTATATAAATAAACATTAGGACAATAGATACAAAAGTATTGTCCTAATATTTATTTATATAAAAATTAGAAAAATAATTTTGTATTTATTGACCTAATGTTTATACAAGAGCATTAATTTATAGTGGGCTAGATTTCACTTCACTCCACTTAGGAAGTTATTTCCTTTTATTTGTTCTGATTGAAAATGGACTCTATGTTTTCCTCATAATAACCATGTATCATTACATAGGCCATGCCTAAATGATAATTTTTGTGCATAATAATTTCCTGGGAGACTATACCGTTTACCTAAAATAGGTGTGAACATAATGTTAGCACTATGAAATAGTAACAGAGTACCGTGTTTACCCGTGTATTCATCGATCCTGCGTGTAATTCGACCCTCCCACTTTCCCGACCAAGAAAATTGATTTTTAAAAAAACCCACGTATATGTCGACCCCCACTTTCCCAATCAAGAAACTTGAATCTTTAAAAAAAATACATTTATTCAAAATCATCTGGAAAAAAAAGAAAGTACTTAATGTACAATAATAAAGATAATAATATTACACTACTGATAGTATGATATGGTAAAGTAGTAATATACAAAGTTAAACTTCAGTTTTCAGTAAACAATGTCATTGTGTTATGGAATGTAGGAAGAGAACAATTATCTTTCAAAAGGGCATATTTGACGTCTGCTAAAAAAAAATTAAGGACCCTCACATAAGTCGACCCCCCCACTTTCAAGCCTTTTTTTTTTTGTACAAAATTTCTTGACTTATTCGCGAGTAAATGCGGTAATTATTATTACAATTATTTTTCATAAAATTAGTTTCTCTGTCTCTTATTTTAAATTAAAATCAAAGTTTGAAAATTTTTAAACTTAAAGGATAATTTTGCGGATCCTTTTTTGTTGAGGCCCATGCACTTGCCCAAATGCCCAGCCAAAAATCAGTCCCTAGTTGTGAACAGTAGGAGTAATATTGAGAGAAGTCTCATCCTACTGGAACTTATTAATATTAAGAATTCCTCAAAATTCTAATTATAGTTTCAGAAAAGCTCTGGTATATTATGGAAACCTATACTTCTTACCATAGCTTCATTTGCATTACATATTTTATTTATTGTTTGGATGAACAACCCAGAACCAGAACTGTGACTGAGATTTAGTGATGGGCACCTCTGGTCTTTTGTTGTAGGATTGCTTCTTGTCCATAAAGGAAAAATTGAGTTTGTTTATTGGGGGGGGGGGGATTGTCTATTTTGGGTGTTTTTTCTGATGAGTACTACACTGTTAAGGTAATGTCATACGTGTTTCAGTAGTAAAAATTTACTTATGGCTATTGTTATTACAAAACAATAAACTCTACTCCATGGCTGAAAAAACACTCAAAATACTGGTGTTAAACGATAAAGTAATTAAAAGACTTTGTAAAAAACACACATAAGAAGTAAAAGGAAAAAGGATTTTACTTCTTATGTGTGTTTTTTATAAAGTTTTTTAATTACTTTATCTACTCCATGGCATCTGAATGCAAGCTAAAATAAACTGAATTGCGACAGGAATTAAAAAAAAGTTAGGCTACCTATTCACAAGCTGTACCATATGCTGTAATTCTTAAAAATCTATCCCTTTTATGAAACTTTTAGAAAAATTTCTTAAGTATGGAATTGCACTGCAAAATTTTCATCTACAGGTTTTACAAAATATTCTATTTTTAAGATTTTTTTTTTTTTTTTTTTGAAAGTACTGTATTTGATACAAGTTTATTGTTCGTTTCAGTGTACAGTAAAATTTGTGAAGAGATATCCTAAAACTTTCAACGTTAGAAAATTAGATGACTTTTTTAGAATTATTTAATAACTGAAAGTAAAAAAAAAAAGAGTAGTAATAAATAAATAAGTACTATTAATAATTAATTCATTATTCTTTTAGGAACTAATGCACCCGAACTGCGCAAAAGAATGTGGCAGAGAAAAAGAGTATTTTTTCTTACCCCTCAAGTTTTAGTTAATGATTTAGTTAGAAATATCTGCCCACCTACAAGTATTAAATGTGTTGTAGTGGATGAAGCACATAAAGCATTAGGAAATCATGCTTATTGCCAGGTAAAGCTTTATAATTTTAAAATATTGCATTAAATGAAAATGTTCCTGGTGTAATTTTTTCACTCAAGATTTATGCAAATAAGTAATAAATAAATTCAGCCTTATGTATCTGTATGCATTCTAAAATCTAATTTATATTTATATTTTTTACTGAATTTTAGGTTATTAAAGAACTTTGTGCTCATACGTCTAGTTTTCGTGTATTAGCTTTAACTGCTACTCCTGGTAGTGACACTCAAGTGAGTATTTTTGCTATCAGATAACTTTGCAAATTACTTTGAAGGTATGATTTTACATTATTTAAACTTATTATATGTGTATCTCCTCATGCTTTTAATGAAATAATAAAGTCTTTGTCTACTTATATATTATACCATCAACTATTTTTGCCAAGAAATTTTTACCTTAATCTGTGCGATTAAGTACCAACAAAGGAAAACAGTTATGGAATTCCCTTATACTAGTGTTACTAATCCTGTTTCATTATTATATTAAATACCTGTTTACTGATTTAATACTCTATCATTTTAAATCTTGCCGGCTGTTAATATTTTGACTGTCAAAATGATTAAGGTCAATTCCTCACAGTTGATGGAACAATATGTAAATATTATTCCATCAAATCCTTGTGTACGTTTGTGTAAATTTATTTAACACTAACCAAAGAATTACCTTGTTTATTAATAAGTTGACTTTTTAACATTTTCTAACAGTTTGAAAGGGGCTTATAATCTCAGTTTGTCTGTCTGTTCTTCTACCCATATATGCTTTAGCAGCTGCAAAAATGTATTGATTCTTATGAAGCTATATATGTCTATATCATGTACCCTATATGATGGTGTATACAAGGTGTCCCCAAAAGGTGGTAATGGGCTTTAATTCTTTATCTATTACAGATAAGTGGTAGTGTAAATTGAAAAAATGTTCAAAATAAGGTTGACAATAATACTCTATTTAGAAAAGTTTCCTCTCATTAATTTTCAATAAGTTACACTTTTTAAATTTTTATATGACCCCTATATGAAAAACATCCCAATTAGTAAAATGTGCCCCCGTACACTAAAGAGGTGATATATAAAATTTGAGAACTGTACCTTAAAAAGTGTCAGAGATATGAATATAAATATAACACTGATTTAAAGCACTTTTCAATGACCCTTGAAGGCAAAAATCTTCAGGGGTCCCTGAGGGATACCCTTCCCCCTTCCAACCCCCCTTCAGGGATATTTCAGGGGTCGTACTGAAATTATAAAAGAAAATCTTTTTTCCACTCTAGGAATAAACATTTGCATTCAAAATCATGTATCGTCCCCGATCATCTTACTTTAAAGATATCTCTGCAACTTCATAGAATGTAAGGCTCAAAATTGGTACATCACCTCATTAGTTTATGATGCACCTGCACACACATTTTACTAACTGGGAATATTTTTGTACGGGGATCATATAAAAATTTAAAAAGTGTAACTTATTGAAAATTAACGAGAAATTTTTTTTCTTTGCAGAGTATTATTTCTGACCTTACTTTGAACATTTTTTTCAATTTACACTGTCCACTATCTCTAATAGATAAAGAATTAAAGCTCGTTATCACCTTTTTGAGACACCCTGTACAGGGTTGGGTTTTTGTCATGACAGAAGTAAAAACTGTCAAAAACCTACTTTTTCTTTATTTTATGGTACAGTGAACAATAAATTTCTATATAAATTTTTCTTATCTATTAAAAACGATAATTAATTATAGTATTATGAACATAATAATTATTTTACTACACTGTTAAGTCGAAAAATAACTAAAAATATAAAATATTAAAAGTTATAAAAATTTAGTACATGCCTTTGAGTTTTTGTGATGAAATTTAAAATCTTAAAATATTTATCCAAAATTTATAATCAACCCGCATATAAACCAAACGAAGAGCAACTGCTACTTTTATCGAACTAAAACTGTCATTGAATTAAAAAATTCACATTAATATAAACCTAAAGATGTATTTAATATAACATTTTTAGCAATCAGAATCGCTGCTTCGAAGCATGTGATAGGAAGTTTCTCAAGTTCGTTTTTTTAGTGTTCTTTCCTACAGCAAAGATTTTACAAAAAACTCTAAGGCTGGATAACTTGTACTTTACATCCTCCCCCCCCCCTCCCACCCAATGAAAAAAATCACCTATTCAGAATTTCTAGGGTGTAATACATAAAATGCTTCCTGGTATTCAAAATTATTAATGGAATGTGTCATAAAATAAAACCTATAAATGTAAAATAAATATATAAAAATCATATTTATTTTACTTATAATATATAAAATTATGAAGTAATTATATTGGGAAAATGTAAATTTCTGAATTAACTTTTTAACGTTAGTCCAGTTGTTTTTTGTCAGATATCTTTCATAACCTTTTTTTAAACTTATTGTTTTAAGATACAATCTTTATTTAAATTATAATTAGCCAAAATAAGAGAGATATGCATTATCAAAAATCTGGGGTTTTGACAGTTTTCGCCATTTTTGACAAGGAGGTTTTTAACACGACAATGGAAAACATGGTAAAATCTGGTAAAAACCATCATGCGTCAAAATCTTGCCAACTCTGACCCTGTATAGCATAAACAGTTCTTTTGCAGGCGCACTGAATGAATACAATACATCACTCTATGGGGAGCCATTGATTAAGTGTATTTTAGAGATGTTATTCTATTTGAAACAAAACAAATATATATATGCAATTTAAGATTTATAAAAAATGCTTTTAAAAAGTGCATGCAGCATTTATTGCTCTTTTACAGGAGTACACAAAAGAATTCCAATACATCCCTATGACAGTTTAGAGACTTTAACTCATTTCAAGCACAATAAATAAGTATATAGACATTTATAAAAGTTTACTGTTCTTTTAAAAGGATTTGAATGGCATTTGTAGATTTTTTGCAAGGTCTTGCAAAATTGAAGTAATAGTGATACAGCTTTTTTGTGTTAATGTTCAGAATTTTTCTAAATGGTTGCTAAATTTGGTGGCCTTGAATGATATATCATTAATTTGGGTGCTAAAATAAGTCTCTGAAACTGATTTTTGCACCCAATAATATATTAGTTGAATATATTATTGGGTTATTTGAATTAAACATCGCCATTAAGATATTAATAAATCATAATTTAATTGTGAATACTGGAGGTCTAATTAACTGGCTTCAATGGGACAAGTTGTAAATTTGACAGTTTTTCATATGGCCTATTAATTTTAGTCTAAATTCAGAATTACTGATAAACTGGCAAATCTCAAATTTATAATAGATTATTCGCTAATGGTTATGACTGAAAAGAGTAAGTGATACTGTCCTTTAATTTTCAATGTACAGTTATGTATGCTTAAAGAAGACCTTTGTTTTAGAAAGTGTTTTATAATCAATACATTTAGCATGATTTCTCTCTCTTGTTTAAAAAAATAATTATGTAATCAGAATACAATTTCATAGCTATAAATAACTAAAACTTTGAAAAATAATGCACATAAATGATACTTATGTATAAATGGTACTTGTGTGTTATTTTACAAAGTTTTAATTATTTATTGTTTTAAGCACCATTTTTTTTTTTTTTTTTTTTTTTTTTTTTTTTTTTTTTTTGTCAGCTGCATAGGTGTTAGATAATTTATAGGCTGACTGCATGTTGTGAGCTTATTTTGGTTAATCCAGTATTTACTGTAACTTGATGCCCCACCAGTGGCTGAATGCATAGCCCTCTGAACTGAACTGGGAGACAGAAGGTACCTGGTTTAAACTCAGGTCATGTCTGTCGACCTAGGCATTCAGAGTTTTCCAGGGGTTTCTCCAAAACTTAGCATGAATACAAGTTAGGACCCCTTTGAAAGACATGGCAACCCCCCTTGGTCTAGATCCCTAGTGTAGATAATTCACTGTAATCCCACAAATGAACAAATTAACTTGATATATGTAGAAAGAAAAAAAAAAAAAGATTATTTCTATTCTAGTTTCAGTAAATTAGTTGAAAATGTTATTGTAAAATTTATTGATAACTAGATTCTTTCAGGCTTGTTTGATCAGACACACTGCCCGGAAAGTTTTATTGACCACCCTGCAGAATAATCAGAGTAATATTCTCCATGCCACTCAGTGCCAGATTTAAAGGTATGGAAGTCCTGGGGCAACAAAAAAATCCCCTAATAATTTTTCAAACAAATTTTTTTTTGTGACGACTGGTGTAACAAAGTGGATTCAGCCTTAACACATAACCTTAGCAATCCCATGTTCGATTCCTGGTGAAAGTAGATGTTATTTACTCAAAAAATGTCTTTTACTTCCTGTCTGGTATTGCACTCTTAATGTAACGTCAATATGGCTCACAATCAATCATGGTGAGTGCTAGTTGTATGCAAAATGTATGCAAAGAAGCAGATGCATTGCACCTGACTTCTTTGAAAATTAAGGTTGTGATGTTATTTCTTAATTATTTGGTAAGGAATTTTACTTAAAAATGTCTATTGGGGGAGGGAACCCTGGGGTTGCAACTCCGGTTGCCTTCCGTACAATCAATACATATGACTGCACCAAAACAACACCCATAGTTGACAATCTTCAACAAAATTACCAAGTAGTTATTTGTAAAATATATTCAAATTTTTATAAATTGTATATTAATTTGTTTTATTATTAGCATTTCAATTGTAGAATTTTATTTAAGTTCTGAATGCATAATATCTTATTATTTCAACAGGCAGTAAAACAAGTATTTGCCAATCTTTTGATATCTCATGTTGAAATGCGATCTGAAGATAGTGCAGATGTTCAGCAATACACTCACATACGTGATATTGAAAAGATAGTTGTTCCTTTAGGTGATAGATTAATATCTTTAAAAAACAAATTTCTTGATGTAAGTTGGTGATTTTATGTTTCTGTCATTTATTTATTCTTACAATATTAAATATTTAGAATAATAAGCTTAAATTTGTAACTAAAAAATCTGATGTGTGCACATATCCATTGTCATCTCATGTAGACTTGTCCATGTCAAAGCTTTTTGGGTACTTTTCTGTTATCTGAACTCCATCGAAACTTGGTGACTTTTTTTCCAAATATCTAAGAAATTTTTTAGCAAGTTTATTTATTCAGCAAGGATTTCTTTCCCCCTATACTCAATGCATTCTGCATTTTCTATACCCTGAAACATATCTGCTAACTGCTCTGGTTCTTCTGGAGCAACTCCGTAAATCTGTTACTTCTCCGGACACTCCGCAAAACACATTTTTTTTTTTTTTTTTCCAGAAAATAGCCAACCTTGAAGTTGAACTCAAAAATAATTTTTAAAATATAGAGAGAGAAATGCATGCTAAATCCGAAAAAACATGTTTATCATACGGGGAACAAGGGGGAAAAGAATCCATCGCTATACAGGTTTAAAAGTAAGAGTGTGTGACTTCAGTACTCATATTTACTTTATATTAATTACATTGATTTTTTTTTTATGTTTGAAATATATAAGATCAGTTGAACTCCATTTTTAAGGATCTAGTGTAAATTTAACTTACAATTAATGATTAATATTTTTATGTTAATTATTATGATGATATTTAATTGTTGATGCATTATTCAGTTAATTTTTAAATACCCTTTATTACAAATAAGTTAAGAACCTTTTTAAAAATTGAGTCATGGCCCGCTCCTGAAGACTTTTCAAAACTCCGGATATTTTCCCAAGTTGCTCCTGATAAATGTTTTTATATGTTGGCAGGTATGCTGAAAACATAAAATAGTCAAATGTACACAAAATACACAAAATATTGCAAAGCACACTCACATTTTGAGCTGATTCTTGCATGATTTTACAGATGTCAATTCTTCACACAAACAATAAATAAACCTTAATGCTGTTTTTAAAGTTATTCGTGAATTTGCAAATCAATCACCACTTTGAATTCCAACATTGCGCTTACAGGACCTAACATTTCACTTTCAAGCAATTCCATTATCAAAAATATACAATTTCATTTCATGTAACATCAAACAAAACATGTATGGAGGTATTATTTCATAGTTCTCAAAAACTTGTCAGAAAAAAAAAGAACTTACACAATCTCATTCTGTCTCCCCGTGCTTTAAGTAAGCTTGTTTATGTTCAGTATCATCAAATTTCTGCTTCTGCCCATGTCCGGCTGAATTACCATTATTTAGCCATTAAAACTTGACATCACTATTTGCCTCATAGCCGGCACTCGGTTTTTTAAGATCATAGTTAGTCCATTAGATAAGTAAGTATTCATTTTTTCATAACCCTTCCTTGACAAAACTTTATTGAATCACCCTCATTTCATCGGTATTTTCCATAAATTCATATTTATACAAAAAAAAAAAAAATAATAACCAACATTCACCAAACATCCTATTATATACAGTAAAACAAACAATACATTAAAACTAAGCTACTCTAATTGAAATAACAAACAAACAAACAAAAAAAAAAACCATTTCAAATGAAATGAAATTTTTAGAAAAACAGCAAGTGAAATCTACAAAAGAAAAAATTACCAGTCATATACAGGGTTCTCACATTCCTAAAAAGGCTATATTTAAAAAATAAAGCACCCTTAAAAAAGCCTTATTTTTACCCTAAAAGCCTTAAATTACTATTTCATCTTCACTTTTCCTATGATTTTTGCAGATCCCCCCCCCCCCCCAAGGGTGGTAGGAATGGAATCGTAGATGAAGCTAGCCACATTGTATGAATGCTGTTCTCTCTGTGGAGAGAAAGAAAAGCACACACCTCAGAATGTACAGACCAGACACTCCTACGCTTTCGCTGAACCCTCTGTCAGCTTTTAGCACCTCCCTTTACTACTTATTATTTTGTTAACAACGAAAGCATAAGAGTTCTGGCATTCTTAGGTCTGTGGAGAAAAAGAGGCAGAGGATATTTTCTTTCTCTGTGCTGTGCTTCCTCATTCCATGATTCGTTTACCTTTAGCCATAGTTGGGGAGGGAGGGAAAGGGAGTGATTTGAGATAAATACATAATGGATTAAAGCATAATAATTATTTTAAACTCATATACACTTTAACCCTTTAAAGGGTATATTATTTTTAAGAAAGTACCGTGAGAGTACCTATTTTTTATTTAAAGAAATTGTATAAAAGATAAGTGTATTTATAATATATGCATTCATTTTAAGACATTTTGATATAAAAAAATTTCCCTGCATAAGAATTGAGATGCTCTAATCTTTCTGGCACATAAATTTTAAACTCTCCAGCCCGGAAATATCACGGGAGAGAGAAGGAAAGAGTTAATACTTTAAAAGACATGAAATGCAGTATTATTAAGATGTACAGGATAATGGCATTAGAACATATCTTTGATTATTGGCCTTGGAATTTTTAAAAATAGCCTTAAGACAGCCTTATTTTTTATATGAAGAAATGAGTGGGAACCCTGATATCTCAAGGAACATAACCTACAAGTTCAATGAAAATCCCGAAACTAAAATAAATATGACTATGCATGTTAAACTTTGCAGATGAATACAAAAGAGAATCATGGATGAATGCAAGACAGAAACAGACATTTTCGTTTCCTATCCTATCCACCCAAGTGCTAAGCGCATACACATCAACAGGCAAGAGTTACCAGGAAAAAAAAGGTCACCAAGCTTCGCCCTCCATCGCCAAATAAAAATTGCCCAAGTTTCTGGATTGTTCATTTAATAGAAAAATACCACTTTTTGTAGTGTTCTTTATTTAAAATTCTTTCTCAATAATGGTTATTTCTTTCTTTTGGAAATCATTATTTCAAATTTTGTTTTTCAAATTTTTTCTCCCCTTTTTAAAATTTAGATACTGATATTTCCTTTTCTCTTCATCTTTTTATGTAACTCAAATAAAATAAATAACAACAATTAATTTTGTTTAAAAGTGGTACAAACCTCTAGCAATAGTAAATTTATTGTGTCATTTTATTATTATTATAGGTGATTAATATATATTTGAAGCGTTTAACTCTGCGTAAAGTTATAAATGCAAAAAATCCTGGTTCCTTGTCCAAGTTTCAGGTCTTAAAATTACGAGAAGCTTTTAGCCAGCATCCTCCTAGTAATATTGATAGAGCTACTTATGGTATGGCCATGGCTGATTTCTCTCTTCTTATTAGTTTATATCATGCATACGAGTTGTTACTTCTGCATGGAGCTGTATCATTCTACAATTTTTTGAATGGTGAGTATCGTTTTAAAAAAGTGTTTACTATTTTAAAAGTAATTACATGTATGCAGTACATTTTCAATATTCATATGTTCTTGAGCATTTTTTTGTTTGGACAGGTGATGAAAATTTACTAAGTCTGGCAGTTTCATTAGGTGAAATTCACAAAATTAACTCACTCATTTTATTTTCACACTTTACAACCGAGTTGGACTCTCTGGTGAATCTAGGGGAATGAGCATGAGCAATTGTGTGTGCCACTTCAGTGAGCTTAAACCCACTACTAAACCAATGTTTAACCTCGTCTCTCTCATTAGATGAAAAAAAGTCCTTTGCATAAGATAATACAAAGTATTAATAATTTAGAAAATAATCAAAAAAAAATTTTTTTTCTAATATCAATTAGACATTTTCTAATTTTAAGTGACTCAGACCAAGAAAAAAAATTAATAAGATATCACTATCTCATTAAAACTATTTTCTTACCACTAACTATTTAGTCTATATGTTACTTTTTTATATTATCATATTAACTGTCTCAGGATCCATATTAGATATTGTTTCAAAATTTGATTAAAATTATAGTTCTATTAGCAATATTCTATTAAGATTATTCATATGCATTTATATATGTACATATATGTATATATTAATAATTACTACAAAATTTACGTTATTTTAAAAACAAATATTTTACCCTATTTTTTCAAAAAGGTTGACAATTTTTCCTTTCCATTTTATAGAAGAATTTTGCATTTAAGGTATTTTATGGAAATGGGTCGATCCAGGAATTTTTCCAAGGTCCCATTTTTGTGAAAACTGCTTGTTTTTGTGAATTTTCATACCAGTTTTTAATAAAAGTCACTTTTTTGTTAAAATAATTGATAAGACAAATTAAGAAGTAGGCTAAAATGACAATGAAGGACCACTTTAATCGCTTCTGTTTTGTGAAGGGGCATTTTAATTGATTGTAATTTTATGAAAGGGCCACAAAATGGACCAAATTTTTGTCTGCATCGACCCCTGGAAAATGTAATGATTAGTGTATTTACTGTATATTATCCAGCTATATTGATTGTCGCCATGTAAAGTATCAGGTTTGAATAATGTAAAAATTTTTGAAAAAAGTCATTGCATTGCTGGCCCTGTCCCCTCATCTGAGGTTTTGCTAAATAGCAGAGTTCTAGAGCAAAAAATGCTTTAAACCAAAAAAGTGAGCTGTTCTTGGAGGTTTAACCTGTTCTTTCTCATTATGAAAAAGACACAATTTAAGAAGATTTTCCTTCTTTGACCGATGTTGCTTGCCAGTTCTTTGAATGCTCCACTGAGGCCCAAATGAACATTCAAAGAACCATTCTGGGAAGCAACATTGATCAAAGTAAGAACATCTTATGTGTTGTGTCTCTTTATTGATGAGACTAAACAGGTTAAACATGAGTTCAAGATTAACAACGGACAAGTAAAAAAAAAGTTACCCATCTTTGATAATGTGCTTCATCTTATTTATTTCTCCTCCTTTGAAACTTTTCTAGATCCATCACTGATTAGGCATTTTTGGATTAATCTATCGTTATTCTCCACCTGAGTCACAATTGTTTACTGAATGTATTTCACCATCTAAAATATGAATTAATTGTGTTTCACAGCCTAAAACAGTGAATAACCTGTACGGTGCTGAAATAGAAATTAGCAGTTTCATTTGTAAACTACACTTCTATTCACTACCTTTTTTTGTGGTAATTTATCTCTCCATATGTGACCATAAATCCCTTTTCATTACTAAGAAGGTGCTATACCTCTAGAATGCCCTTCCCATAATCTTTGTACCTCACGTCTTCCAATACTTAATACTTCAATTTTTTGCTTCTCAGGCTAAAATCAGCTCAGTTCATCTTTAATGCACAGAGCTGCTGATTTCAGGCAATGTCACTTATAGGAAGGGTTAAACTTAGTCCAATGATTTGCCATCACCATTTTAGATTTTCTTTTGACATTTAAGCTTATTTGTAGTATGTTTGAAGTTTGATTGAGGTTGAAAACTTACACTCTTTTCCCTATTTTTCTTCATCTTTGTGCATATGTAAAAATTTCTGGCAGAAAGATAAAAATTAGTTATTGAGGTTAATATTGCACCAACAATTATTTTAAATAGTGCTTCAATACAGTCATGAAATTCTTTAACATAAAAAAAAATAATAAATACATCGGCAAATGACATTTAAATATATCTTTGACCATATGGATCTTTAAAAATTGAAAGTCAGCTTTATAAATACCTTATTTTAATATCAAGATACAAGTAAGTGTGCTAAAATAGTTTGCATTTTAAAAGCAGCGTGCAGTTGTGCATTTTTTTAAAAGCAGACAGTCCAAATATCCCCCCTTTTTTTTTTCTTTAACACCCACCTAAACTCTCTCAACCATATGGCACCTAGCAGTCCAATAAATAAAAGTAATTGCCCCAGAAGCAGGGAGAATCTTTAAAAAGTCAGAGGAAAGGGCGTCTTGCATAACAGAACAAAAAAAAAAAGGTGCCGCACAGTAGCACAACAAACACAATCCAGGGAATCCACAAGACCAAATCTAAAGTGGTGCATTTGCAGATAATCGTGTTCTGTTGCGAATCTGAAACAAGCCACACCAATAGCTCCTGATAAAAAAGCACAGATCTGTCTTTTCAATAAAGAAGACCATTTTTGGTTTTCAGTGGCAATATCTCTGTAATGACAGGGTCTAGCCTTATAAATGTGCTCTTTAATAGTCTGTTTGATGTTTCTAAGTGGAACAGTCAAGGTTGATCAAGACCACCAGCTTCCTTAGCGAGCACATCAGCTCGTTCATTGCCTGGTACATTGCAATGGCTGGGAATCCATTGTAAGATATCCTTCCCAGTCTCTATTAGGTAGCTGATCAGTAATTTGCACGCAAACTCAGGAGATGTTGAGTCAAAACTGTAGTTTGTTATTGTATAGATGGTAGCCTGAGAATCCACAAATAAAACAATTTTTCCTTCAAGTAAACTTTTGATGGCCATTAAGATAGCGTGCATCTCGGTGTCAAAATTATCGCAAAAATACCTAGAAGCCTCCTTGAGTTGAAAAAGTCACAAATCACACCAGCACCTGCCCTTCCATCCACCGCAGAGCCATCAATATAGACATGGATCCAGTGCCCAATAGGATATCTTTCATAGATAGTAGCCAATGAAGTCTTGCTCAGCTTGAATGGAAGGACTCTTTGTAATGGGGACAACCAAGTCAAAAGCTGCTCTTGCATAATGTAAAAAATTAAATGTAAATAATTTTCCTAAATCATCAGTCTACCTTTAAAGGTAGACTGATGATTTGGGGAAATCCGTAGTATATTTCTTGAAAGCTCATTAATCTCTACAAAGAAAGTATTATGTGTTTTTAATCTGGGTTGATCAGGCACATAGTTAGACCAAAAGATGCCTTTACGAAGAAGTATTTCATCCACAATACAAGCAGCTGTCAATCGACGATCAGCCAAATTGTGAATACCAGTTTGCAGCTCCATGGCTGCAAAAGGGGTTGAAAAAGATGCACCAGTAATAAGGCAAAGCACACAGTTTTGGACACTATTCAGTTTAGATATAGCAGAATCTGATGCTGTTATGAGGATCTCAGCTCCATAATCAATGACTGGGCGGATACACGAAATATATGTAGTAGTAAGTGCATCCTGAGATGACTCCCCCTCTTCAATCCAGCAATTATCTTAGAAACTCAGAAGATAAATGTGCTCATCTTTTTATCATATTGTATATCATGTACTTTTTTTTAATGTTGCATTATGATTTATAAACACATCTTTTTTCATGACTGCAGCACTGCATATAATCAATCATAAAATGTACATTGAAACCATAGATGGTAAAGTATCAAAGAAAATTTAGTTTTATAATGCTATTGGATTTACATTTTAGATTAATAAAATTTTTTTAGTGAAAAATAATAATTTTTATTATGTAATTATGTACTCTCTAATTATCAAGTTTTTGGAATTAACTGCTCAAAAGATTATAATATTCACCAGCACCTTGTTTTTCTCTATTTAAGAATGTTCATTATTGATATTATCGGTGTCATATTTCTTGTAGGTATTCTTATTGGTGATAAATCAATACCTCATGCTAGAACTGAACTTTTAAAAAATTATGAATTTGAGCAGATTATGGAAGAAGTCAAAAAAACTTATATTCCTGAACCTTTAAATCCAAATTCACTTCAAGTAAGTAGTTTCATTATTATTTTAAACAGAACCAGAATGTAGTACCTATCAGCATTTACTATTATATTTATCAATACCCTGTAGCTAAAATACAACTTTTTTGTTGATGATTTTGTTGTTCAGGGTTAAAAATACATGATGATCTAGCTTTTTAATTTCTCATGTACCAGCACACCAAATTAGTTTTATCTATTTATAAATTACAAAAATAAATAAATAAAAATACACTTATGAAACATTGAAACTATTTATTATACTGTTGAAGAAAAGAAATTAAATTAAAATATTTTATTTTGTTGGTCATTAGACTACATTAATTGTCATTTATTATAAAATAGAAATTTTAAATTTTCACAATTTGTTCTAGCTGAAGCTAGTTGTACACTTTACCAATGAAAGTGAGTGTTAGAAAATTCGATCGAACCCAAAAAACTCCACTCTATAAATCCATTAGGGTTTTATTCAAAAGTGGTGTTTTGCTTTTTTTTTAATTAATTAGTTTGTAAATTTCATATAGTTTAGTACAAATTTAAAAAAATACCCAAAACTAACTTCCCCTTAATACTATGCATAAACAATAAAAATTGCCAAAGGCTTTTAGTATTAGAATATACAAATATATTTTCAGGTGGTCCTTATTTATATGGGGGAAAAATAATTTTTGTAAATTAAATTGCAGCATCCACTAGATCTGTGTCAATACGTTAATAAATAATGTGTGCAAAATTTGAGCTCATTTATACATGAAGAACATATGCCCCATCGACATTGAAAATTAAGAAAGTTTTTTAATTATCCAAAATTCTTGAGCATTCACTTTTTGTAGAATATCTTTTTATATAAGACTTATGAAATGAATTTCACAATCAAATAAAACCGAAAATTGAAGATTTAAAGCCTTTATATAACTATAAATTTCTACAAATTATAAACATTAAAGGAATAGATGTAATATATTACACTATCTCAAACTGTATTGGGCCCCTAACGCTTCCAGATAGTGTGTTAGATATTTTTTGTTGTAGGCTTGCACTGTCTGTAAAATAAATTGCTTTTGAGAATCTTCTTTTGTGAACTTGGAATTCAATTCTTCAATTAATTTTACGCATCATTCAGCAGTATCATAAATAACTTGTATGGATTTTGCAATATTCTTTCATTTTACGTAACTGTTTTCATTTTGCCAGTTCATAGGATCCATTTTCAAAAAATCTGTTGTAGGGATGCACCGAATATTCGGTTCGTCCGAATACTTCAATATTCGGCAACCGAATAGTAAACAAATTTAAATATTCCACAATTCGTGAAAAAACACAAATGTTTTTTATACAATTAATGAAAGTTATGGTATAGTACCATAGTACAAAATTAATTCAAACTGTTGCTTACTAATATCACATTCAAAGTAATTTTAATGTAAGAGAAGGCACTCAGATGTTAAATTTAAATTTTGTTGTTTTTCAATTTTTCTTAACCCTTTAATGCCCATTATAAGAAATTCATAAGCAAAAAATTGTTTTTCGTTCATATAATGTTCTTTTAAGTCAAATAACATAACATATAAAAAAAAATGTGAGAAAGTTTTTTTTCCTAATGTTAGCAGCATGATTTTAAAACTCTTCTAAACATTAAAATGAAACATTTAAAAAAAATTATTTTGTATTTAATGAAAAAGTAAATATTTTCCTACACATGAATGGCAATTTTTTCTTTATATTGAATATTATTAAAATAGGAGAAAACTATCATTGGAAACATGTTTTCTTCGTTGACTTCATCCATGTTGCTTCTAAAATATTATTAATCTATTAACGCTGGAATCTGTGGACTAAAACTATACTATTATTAATTAACGGTACAATTAATGATTTATGACTTCAAAATTACATTCAGAAGCATTTTTCCCATAAAAAATAGCATTTAAAGGATGGTAGCCTATATGCAACCATGGACATTAGAAGATTAAATCTTATGCAGTATTACATTAGTTAACTTTACTATTACTAAATCATTTAAATATCAATCAGTAATCAGAAAAAACTCATATTAAGTATTCATAAATATGTGAAGTCAATTAACTGCTAAATATTTATAAAATAGGCAGGTACAAAAAATTACCATCATTTCACAAATTTGCAAAGGTTATTAATAATATATAAAAGAAACACTTCGATATTAAATTTTAATGTTTTAATTTCTGAAGTTTTTCACCATAAGAAATGTTAAATATTGTTTAAAAACAAACTATTTAAGTTTGTCATCAAAGTTTAGTGACGATTTAATAAGTTTAACAAATTTTAACCAACTATTCCGTATTTGGCCAAATGTTCGGTTAGAATTTTAACTGAATATTCGGTATTCGGTGCATCTCCAATCTGTTGGAATATGGAAACTTTCAAAAAAGTTTGTCAATTTACTCGTGATAATTTGTGCAGGAAGATTTTTATTCAGAAAATATTCTAAATCATCTATTTTAATTTGAAGCTTTCTTCTAAAATTTTCGGATTCATTTGCTTTTATTCAACCATCACATTTTTGGCAAAATTCTTCCTATCTTCTAAACTTATTCTTTTGTCAAATAGTGCTAGAGCTACACATTTGTCTGCTAAATACCATAAATGGTTAATAAACTTTGCTATATCTGCAACTAATCTAGCTAAATCTGCATATTGCTATATCTGCAGCTAATTTGTCATCCTTTTTATAAGCTACCAGTTTCTTTTTAAAAAATAAATATCATTCAGAGGCGCCTTGATTGCGTTTGTAGCCTAAAACCATGTTTTTGTATAACACTTGATTATGGAACAATAAAAACATTTTACAGCGTTTTCTTCTCCTTGAGTTAATTTAAATTTATTCCTAAACAAATAAATTTTTGAATCTTTTAAATAAGCATACATCTGGTCCACTACTTTGTGTAACTTGTACTTTGCTAAGAACTTCTTGTAGAACATACATGGCCAATCTTTTCAGCGGCCGGGCCAAATTTCAGGAATGCAATTTCTTGTCTGACCGCAGACCTATTTTTAAAAAATTTTATTGTTAATTTAAGGTAGCGTGCAGAGCACTTTTGACCACATCGTCACTTCCCAGCAAAGTCGGCTCCAGTGAGGGGGGCCCCCTCCGAAATTTGTTTTACAACTTTAGATTCGCATACGTCACGATTTCACACATTCAATTTGCACTTTGAACAATGTATAGACCTATGTAAATAGTTCAAAGGCCCACTCTGAGAATTCAGTCTGGATGAGCTGCCCATGCTTCCCAGAAAAGGATAACGTGATAAAAACACTGGCATAGTCTACTGTTTTTTAAAAAAAAGTGAATTTATATTTTTTTGAGAAAGTAAAACATTACTTATTAGAGAATATAAAACTACTAATGAGACGTCTGATATTGTTTGTCAGAACTGATAACTTGTGTGAATTAATACTGATTTTAGAATGATCACAAAAGATTTGATGACGACAAGCAATGTATAAAACACCACTGCTCAGTTTTGGTTCTAGCATATGTGAAGCACCAATCACACGACCTGTATTGTTGGCCGTTGTATCAAGAGCTATTCACATGCTTGAACAGCATCTAATACTGACCAATCATTATGAGAGGTCTTATACAGCTGAAGCAACTTCAAGTCCGGTTCTTGAAGAAAATTTGTTATTTTCTTTCAAGTGCAGTTTCTACTAATGACTTTATTTCTAAAGAAAGTTCTTTTTTTTCCATCATAAAAAATATTAGCTCAAAATTTGTCAATGGGGGGTGCTTTAGACAAACATATATTTTTAAAAATCATATTTACTCTAATAAAATTTATATATTTAAATTCAGACTCCAATAACTTTTAAAAAAATAAATTAATAGATTTTATATGCGCATATCTGTACATTTTAAATATATTTTAGCCTACAGCACCCCCATCGATAAATTTTAAAGAACTAAAATTTTTTTCTGATGCCAAAAACAAAACTCATAGAATTAAAATCATAGGTAAAAACTGCACTTGAAAATAATTAGTCCCTTTTTTATGAATGTTTGAAATGTGTACGAATTAATGGGGCATCCTTTATTTTCGAGCCGCTTGGGGAACATGTTGCATACCCTCCAACTGCTACGGATTATCCGTAGTTTATACGGATAAGTAGCATGAACTACGGAGCTACGGATGGTACGAAAAAACTACGGAATTGAGCAAATGTTTACTTTTTTTAGGGCATTATGCCTGCACGGAGGTGCGGTTTGCAACCCTAGCTGCTTTGTTGTGAGTCAACACTCCTGTGTGTCGGCGCCGATCGTGAAAGAAGGGAATTCAACATTCTCCCTCGGCGCCGGCAGCCGTGAGCGAACTTGTGTCGGCGAAAGTGTGGTGTGCGTGGGAGGGGGGGGGGGATGCCGTTAGCTGCTCCTTCTCTTGTTACGTCACGTCTCCTCTCGCATTTCCCGCCACCCTATCTTGCTCCGTCCTGTGTTTGGATGTAAGCTTAGCTCTTTTGTGGAAGGAAAGTGCAGCGCACGTTGTTTTCTTTGTTCACATGGATCGTTTTTTAAAACGTGATAGTACTACTGATATTGAAAAAAACCTCTAATAATGATGTTGCAGGTGCAGGGTGTCTACCACTCTTGAAAGTCTGGTAAAAGCCGGGAAATTGGAAAATGGGTCCGGAAAGTCTGGAAAAAACCGGAAAAATGGATAATGGGTCCGGAAAATTCACGAAAAGATTCAATTTTTTTTTCCGTGTCTTTGTTTTTTCTACACTTTCTCTCTAATTGTCAGACTGGAAACCGAAAGCAGCTGCGACGCATTTTTCGGACCGCGAAAGCATCAAGCGATGTGTTTGTATAAGGAGGGGAAAATGGGGGGACTCATCAATCGTGACGTGAGCGTAAAAGACAAATTAGCTTACTTGGTAACTTATATCTTAGGACTGTGTTTCCAAGAACAGTTCGTTCATTCTATCAGAAAGTGCAACTACTTCTGTTTCTCAATGGATGAAAGCTTAATCCTGTATACTTTAGTCAAAATTGATTTAAAGAAGTTGTACAAAATATGCAAATATAAAGACAAGCATTGTGCAATTTCCCTAAGTAAAATGCATTGGTCAGGAATTTTTTCCCGGGACCTCCCAAAAGTCAGGAAATTGACTTTCAGTAATTTGGTAGACACCCTGTGTTGAGAAAACCTCTAAAAAGCGGGAGGTTACGACTACTTCAACTCATATATATGTATAGGTGTTTGTGATAAGGGAGTGATGAATATACATTTTGTATGGCAAAAAATTCCTCATGGGGGGGTTATGACTTCCGTAACCCCCCCCCCGGCGATATCGCTTAAGTGCTACTGATGAGGTGATGGCCAATGTTGGAGGGTATGATGTTGTTTTTAATTGATTAATTTTGAATTTAGCAAGAATTATTTATTTATATAAAGGAACCAACTGAGGGGGTGCTGCATAAAATAATTTTAACTTGCAAAATAACGACCACCCTAATATATTTATATATCATTAACTCAATCAAGAGCAAGGAAATTTGAAATGAGTTTTAGTAATTACATACACGAACTTTTAAAAACATTATGTAACTTTGATGATAAGGTGGGTGATCAATAATATTTACAAAGATTGATCTGCAAATTTTAGTGATTTGTCTGTAAAAAACTATTATATAGGTGTTTTTATTTTATCATTTAAAATAATGTTAATGATTCTTAAGGTTTTCTGCTTGTAAATTTTCCCTTTAAACTACATTTGTCTTTTATATCTTAATTGTTCTAATTTAATTACAGAATGGACAAAATTCTCATAACTGCTTAAAGAAAAAAGTTTTGCCTGGTCATCCAAAGCTAGATAAATTACTTGAAGTTGTTTTACAGCATTTTAGATCAGGAGAAAGAGGTATAATTATTAACCTTTCTACACTAGTGTACTGTGTTTTGAAAATTATTATCTGTGCAAAAATTTTAAATATTCATCTAACAGTTTTATAGATGCTTTCTTTCAAAGTTGAAAATTGCCAGACTTTTGAAGTCAGAGTTTATTTTATTTTTTACGAATCTATGTAATGATTCCAATAAAAATCATAAACAATCACAACACTATAGCCTGCAAAATATATTTTATAGTCCAAAATTTACCAAAACTAATATATTGAAGTCACAGTGAAGATTTATATGAAATGTTTTTTTTATAATTAAAAAAGATCAATAAAATAATTATTTTTAAAAAATATAAAGCTTCTCAATACAAACTGGCACAATTTCTATCAATGTAAATTAATGATAATAATAATAAACTCTCTGAAGCAAGGTATAACTAAATCAAAAGCTTCTTATAAATTAATATTGTAAATAAAAATTAAAGTAAAAACTATTTTTGATATTACAGATATTCTTTTGAAGTTGAAAATTGCAAAAGTTATTAAAAACCTTGAAACAGATAAGATTTAAAATTTTTAAAATCAGGCATGAAAGTTTTCTGTCTTTTGATGGAATTCCGACTTTTTCAATTCCATCCAGGCTGATAATGATAATGAATATATAAGGCAGGGATGGCGAACCTTTATAGATCAACGTGCCATTTTTTCTTTTAAAATGTTTAATGAGGCCATAGACATGCTGTCAAATAATTTTGACTTACTGCTCGCCCAACGATAAAAGACCAGCTTCAGCATGCTGCCAAAAAAAGTGGATGCTGCGTTATGTTTCACAGGGAAGATGGGTTCAGATGTGCAAGGACTCTTAAAATTCTATACGGTAGTAGTGTTTTTAGAGTCATTTGGACTTTCATTTCCGATTTACAAAATACTTCTGTATTGCCAGTTGACCAAAATCTAGCCAAAAAGTGGCTAAATTGGCAGCCCTGTCCATACATATTAGAGAGAGAATTTCTTGCACATCTGAACCCATCTCCCATCATCTTTTTTGAAAAAAATTGCAGCATCCATTTTTTGGAGCGTGCCAAAGCCGGTCTTTTATCGTTGGGTGAGCAGTAGTGATTATTGGTAAGATAATAAAACTAAATACTAACAACTCAAAACTCTTTCTTTACTAACAAAAAATACGGTTAGATGTGTAATTCATATTAAAATATGCATTATTTTTAATTAAAATGTGAACCGTTTTGATTGGTGGCATGCCCAAAATACTATGTTGCATGCCATCAATGGCACTCATGCTGTTGGTTCGCCACACCTGGTATAAGGTATTAACAACCAGTAATGTATTAATTGTATGTTAGTTTAATTGTTTTGTATTGCAGGCAAAGTTAGGATTTTTTTACCAATTTGCACTTTCATGCCTAAAAGTAGCTTTGATTTTTTCCCAAATATCTTTTACCATAGCTATGCAAAATTTCGAGCTGTTTAGTTTAACCTATGTTGATATGTATTTAACACAGAAAAATATAAGATTTGCTCTTCTTTTAATTTGTAAATTGATAAAGTGTGTTTGACTTAAAATATAAGCTAATGTAGTATGAATTGGCAATCAGTGGTTTGATATATATGATATAAATATTCTGAGGTTAAAAAAATAGATTTAACTGTTTGATTAGAAATTTTTGTTTTGTTTATTGACAATACCAAACATCTTTCAATGTTCTACAAGATTTATGAAGTTTTAATAACATATTTTAAGTCAATTGTGTCATTTATAATTTTAAGTCAATTTAATTGTGTATAGGGATGCACTGAATATTCGGTTGGTATTCAGTATACTGCCTATTCGGCAGACAAACCAAATATTCAGTTCATCTGAATACTTTAATATTTTTCAACCAAATAGTAAACAAATTTAAATATTTGACAATTGGTAAACAAACACCATTTTTTGTTTGTTTTTTTTACCATGAATGAAAGATATATTATAGTACCATAGTACTAAATTAATTTAAATTTTGTTGCTTTTCAATTTTTCTTAAATCTTATGACGCATTACATTAACACTACTACTTATTTAATTATGAAACAGTAACCAGAAAAAAATCTCATAATGTTAAGTGTTCATAAATATGTAAAGCCAATGAACTGCTAATTATTTTTATAAAATATACAGCTAAAAAATATAATCAGCATTTCACAAATATTAAAAAAATTTATTAATAATACATAAAGGAAATATTTTAATAGTAAATTTTGCAGCATTTTAATTTCTGAAATTTTACACCATATGAAATATTGTTTAAAACAAACTAACTAAATTAATCATTGCACCACTTGTTATAAACTGCCTTTGATAACAAGTGGTGCAATCGAAGTTTAACAATGGTTTAATAAGTTTTAATTAAATATTCGGTCAGAATTTTAACCGAATATTCGATATTTGTTATACGGCAAAATATGGTGTTCGGTGCATCCCTAATACTGTCTATAAATAACCTTCATAAATGTACTTAAATGTGGTCACACACTGCAGTATTAATGGAAAAATAAACATCTATAATCATTATTTTCTTTTTTAAGCTTTTAAGATCATGTGGTACAACTTCTCTGTACCAGAAAATAATCAGGACCAGTATTTTAAAAAGTATGCATTCAGGAAATAAATAGGGGAACACCCACCTGGGCTGCTGACCACAAAGCAGTTTACAGAAATAGGCAGTGAATCAGTCAGCATAAATAATAAGGCAGTGAACCACCAACATTTTAATAAACATATACTTAAACTTCTGATCTATTAAGAACATTGAAAAATTCTGTACAAAATCATCAAGCATATAAACCAATTCCAAATATAGCATGCATTCGTCTAACTATCGAAATCACTCCCCTTATCTTCCTCTCAAGAACGTTTAAATAGTCTTTGAAGCATGCAATATGCATCTACAGCATGAAACTCTTCCGCTTCTTTCTCAGCATGAACTTCTCATTAAATTCTGCAGCACGTCCATGTTCAACATATAGGGCTCACTAAGGAGAGGGAAAAAAAAAATGTTTCTTCAACCACCTCAGCCCTTGATTGGTACTACTTGTGTACCAATATATGCTTGTCTTCTTTCTTGAGGCTCCTTTTAATTTTTCCCCTTTTGTCACTTCACTTTGCAAGGAAACTTTATTATTAATAAATGAGTTGGGTACAGTTTAGCATTTCCTCTATCACACATCAAACTCTCAAACAAAGAATAAGATGTGCTCATTTTTTTTTTTTTTTTTTAAGGTAGAAATTGGGCAGAATCTACTGGTCAGTGAAATACATATATTGAAGATTGCCTCATACCCAGGGGCGGATCCAGAAATTACTCAAGGAGAGGGCGATTTTGTACTTGAAACAGGGGGGTAGAATGCGCAAAATCATTTTATAATTAATTAATATAATCAATTACCAATTAATCTAATTAATTATTTTGTTGATAAAATCTATATATGAGCGATGATTAAAAAGGAAAGGGAGTAGTACCCACAATACACCCCTTAGAAAAAGGCTACATAATTTTCATTATACTTTCATAATATATTTTAACAGATTCTTGGACTTTGCCCAGGAGGGGGCGATTGCCCCCACCCCCCTCCCCTTGGATCCATGCCTGCTCATACCTAAAAGAATCAAACTAAAAGGTTGCTTTTGAAGTTGTCATCTTTGAATTATCTTATTCTAAAATTTTAATTATCTATTATAATAAAATCCGGAGGTGTATGTATGTGTCTATCTATGTATGTATATGGGCCTATCTCCTCCAGAAGGAGAGGGAGTTGAGTTTCAACTTAAGTGTCCACTGATTTGAAAAATTTGAGGGAAAGTCTTCCGCTAACTCAAATTTTGAAAATAGAACTATTTTAAGAGATATTGAGGAAAAACGTGTCAAAAAGGCAAATTTTTGCTCTCCATAATTCCGTAATTGTAACCCCTGTAGTGAAAAAAGTGTGAAATATGCATCATGTTTGCAACATGTGGCGATTTAGCCGAATAAAATGTTTTAAATTCTTAAAGTAAAAGAATAACATTTTTTTTTTTGTTAGTTTATATTTGTGAGGTTATTTTTTTTATCGTAATATAGTGTGCATGGCAAATCGGAGCAGGAATGAAATGTTTTATACCCAAAATAATAAGGATAGAAGATTTGAGACTAATATGTAAACTTTTTAGTTTGAAAAAAATTAAAGAGGCTGACATGCCAATTTTGAGCAAGTGAGTTCTAGCGGTTTGCACAGCATTAGCCTTGGTGCAATTTACATAGAGCTTAAAGGAATAGCATTTTTGATAACAAGTGGTGTATAGGTTTTATTGGAATACAGTGTTAAATTTTAATTATCCGTACAGAAATAATGCAGTTATTAAGGGATTTCAAGCGATCTATCTTCAGAATTCTCGCCAAATTAAGTAAATTGATTATGTCTAGGTTAAGGTACTCGATACGCCAAGCCAAGAAAAATTAACCGAGAAGTCGAATAGGATTTTTAGAAAGAATGTGGTTTACTGTGAGGTTTTAGTTTAATGTCCTCATTTCAGGTTCGAATTTCTAAATACTTTTCTTCACATTTTACTTTTTACGCTTAGATTTGAAACTGGATATTATTTGAGACTAGTGTATATGATAACACTTGTTGCGTGTCCCCGCTTGCTAGCGGGGGCACCTCGCTAGTACATAATAATCTTACTCCATATCAACTTACTAATTCCTCCCTAGAATGTTTAACAATACAAAATCAAAAGTATAAAATAATAAACTTTGTAAAATAATGCCATAAAGTTTACTTCAAGTTATGGTGTTATTTTACAAAGTTTTTTATTATTTTATGTTTTAAACACCAGTTATTTTGGGTGATTTTATTAAAATCAAAAGTAGTTTAATTTCTATGGATTAATTTATTTTTAGCTTTTTATAGATCTAATAAGTGCATGATTATTTTAAAATTGGACTAAACTTATTATTTTTATAGGAAACCTTGACTTTCTGAAATTTCTTTCAACTTTTCTAGCTTAATTATTACAGAATTATTTATTTTCATCCTTTTAATTTAATTTTTCAGACACCAATATTAACACTAGAGTAATGATATTTACTCAGTATAGAGATAGTGTCCAAGAAATAGTTGATATGTTAAATCAGTACCAGCCAACTGTTAAAGTCATGAGTTTTATTGGTCAGGCTTCTAAAACTGGAACAAGTGCTGGTTATTCTCAGAAACAACAGTTAAAGGTATGAGAATTGAGTTCAACATTTAACTGACTTGACATTTTTATGCATTCTGTTATAGTTACTTAATTGATTCTTTTTAGTCTGATTTTTATAAGCTGTTGTATACAGGTTTTAAAAATTAATGTATAACTAGCATGCACATAAATAAGTATAGCTCTTCTACTTAACTTTATACCATAATAATCAAACTTATGCTTAAATATTTGATGCTGATACACAAAAATCTCTTTATTGGTGCAATTTTAAATGTGGTTTTTATTATTGTGTTACTATTTTTTTTTTTTAATATAGGATAAACCTACCAGTGAATGCAACCACTGAATAAACATTTTGTGTGTATTTGTAAAAAATAAAGTTTGAAGAGCTGTTTTTTTTTTTTTTTTGTGTGTGTGTGTGTGTGTGTGTGTGTGTCTATGCATTAGCAACAGTAATTTCCTTCCATGCAATAGGAAGCTATTCCCCACTTAATTAGTTTCCTTAATCACATGTCCCTATGTTGAAAAATTAGCATTTGTTTATACATATTGTACTATGTTCATTTACTGGTAATATTATGTAGTTCATGTGAATGAACAATACATGCCAGTGTCTGTTTATTTACTAGGTTATTGTACCATTTTTTTACTTAAATACTCCAAAAAACTGAAATCTTATAAACTCTCCAATTTTTTTACAAAAATTACATGAAACAATGATGTGTTTACATAGATAGATACAAAAATCAAAATTTTAAAAGACATGATTTTTTAAAAAACTGTTTTGTACTTAAGTATATATTTACTGGTCAATTTACTCTATTCTTTTAAATTATGTAATATACATTTTAGTTAGTGGATCCTTTTTTATGACTACATTCAAATTTGATTAATGTAGTTTTGAATTGTGCTTTACAGTTCAATCCATTAGGAAACAAATCATGCATGGTTTGGTAAAGACATTTATACAAATAATAATAAACTACATATAACTGCAAATAACAATGTTTTTTAACTTCTTAAAATGCTGATAATCTGGAACAGCTTTTGATTTAAAGGAACAGACTATGTTCCTATTTTTTTATGCTGTACTATTGAGAAAAGTGTGTGATTGAACAGTAATTTAACATTATTTTTCATAGAAGTTATTTTAATATGTCATTAAGATTTTGTTACCTGAGAGTCATGTAAATGAAAAGCCACTATAATGGTTAAAAATACTAGTGTGGTACAAATAATCATGTATGCTTTTTTTTTTTTAATTATTTAATGGTTTATGTACAAATACTCAATCATATCCCTAAACTTTCTGAAGTATTTATTTTCATAGTAAAATAAACCATAAAACTGGTACTACTGCAAAATTAATTTAAAATGCTGCATAAAAACTCATAAGATTAAAGTAATCTAAATAATATGTTTATTTGAGAAATGCTATGGTTCTTCTTTCAAACGGAGAACTGCTCAGAAGTAGGGCAGATTCTCTCTTACATGCATATTTATCAGGGCTGTAGCTAAAAGCTTGAGGCCCTGTGACAGCAAGTGAGTATAGGGCCCCCTTTATCTGCCCCTTATATCTACACCACTTTCATTTAAAAATAAGTTTTTTTATTAACATTGCTTTTCATTTTTGTTTATTCTTGTTAAGTGAAAAAAAAAGAGTCATTTAAAACAGACAAAGATCACCTTTACCTTGTCGTGGCTCCCGCTGAAAATACAAATTTAATATAAATTTTTAAAAATTTTATAATGTTTCTATTGTAGAAACAATTACCTTACAAATTGTTTAGTATAATGAACCAGTGTACAATCACATATGAAACATTGCACTACTAAGGCAAAAGAAAAAGAAAAAAACAGTTAAGGGTTATATGAACTTCTGTTTCCTAACTTTTTTAGAAGCAAAGACATTGATTATTTTGTCAAAGTTAATTTCTTGAGATCTGTCATCTTTATTGAAAGCAAAGCTAGATTACTCAGCTTTTCCTGTCACATAGTACTTTGTAATTTTTTATGAACTTAGGTTTTGAAAACTAACTTCATGTTTAGGCTATTTAAATATAATAACACTGTTCAAATTTCAAAATTATCACCCTGAAAGAAGTAATAGCAATGCTACTAAAATCGGTTATAGGTAAACACATTGTGTGGTAACAAACAAAACAGACAGCCTGTTTGAATAGGTGTCGTCCCAGTACCCGCGGTAACCTCAGAATGGGGTGGGAAATGTTGGGGAAGAGAAGAGAGATTTACGACTATTTCTCCTCATTAAGGTCGGGAACGAGATCGGGGATTACAGAATTCAACTTAGCGATAGTCCCTCCTCCCCCTCTCAAAGCTCTCGTATCAGTTCTGTGCTTCAGCGCCTTCCTGTCTTCAAAATACAAAAGCCGAATGGGATGGAATAATCACTTGTTTATGTCTTCGAATTCAAAGCGATTTTTCTCAATACTTATGAAAAAGCTATTGGTTCGATATGAACTGAAACTTTTTTGAGGGAATTTTAAATCATACTCATTCTTATGAAAAGAAAATTAATGAATTCTTCTGTAACTTTAAAAGTACGAAATTATAATAATCGAACAAAAATAAAAATACTCATTATAGTTAGGTAATTACTACAGTAATTATACAATTTAAATTATATGCTTATATAGATATTCATTTACATTACAGGACGCACAGGAAGTACAGCAAGGGGGCTAATAGGGCCAAAATTTTTGATTATCATATTTATTTAGTCTAATCAAATGGCCATGCCCCCTTCATTTAACTTATGAACAGCAGTTAGCTGTGGCATTACAGAACTTTTGCCCCTCTCCCGAAATGTGTTTCATATTGCCAAACCTAGAAAGAAAATGAAATATACTATAAGAATTTTTTTTATCAACAAATAATCTCCCCCCTCCTCCCCCCCCCCCCCCCCCAAAAAAAAAAGAAAAAACCTCGAGTGTAGTCCGCTTTAATAATAAATACTCTAAGTAGACAATTTGATACAAATACATATGAATTATTAATGTAAGCAGAAATTACATTTTCAGAGAGATTAATTAAAAGGTTTTTGTAGATATCGTATACAGGGGTGTTTGTGGTCCGGGTATACCCTGAATTCCGGATATTTTGAGGTAGTTCATATCTGGAATTTAAGATTTTTTTTTTAGCATTGGGGGAAAACTGCACAGAAAGTTAGCTCAAGCATTCCGCTTTCAATCTTATCCCATTATTCTTGTAAATGATTATTTTTTCTTGAGCATTCTTTTATTTAAATCTCCAATAGCATAAAATTAAAAAAATAATCTTTATTTTATTTCTAATTTTTTACAAATTTATGATAATTAAAAAACTTAGTAAGATGTAAGATTGTCAAAGTAGAAGATGTCAAAAACTAATGATTTTTGACAGTTTGGATTTGATTTTTAAAGTCAAGTATTCTTAAAACATCTGCATGAGAAATATATTTATGGAATATTTACTAACAATAGATAATGAAGGTTATAACATATCTCTCCGTTAAAAAGCCAGAATTTATTATAATAATGTAACTATTATTGATTAAAAAAAGATTACTGATTTCTTCACTTATTGTTACTTGCAAAAGTTTAAAATCAACGTTACTTTCACCATTCCCTTTTCAGGGTTTTTGAAGAAGTCCCACAATCACCTCTGCGTATAGCGAAAAGTTTTTTCAAGAATATATTTTCCTTGGAATAAACTATAAATTTTGACTTCCTTTAACTAAAGACAAACTTTAAAACAAAATACTGATTACGATAAGTTTCATCAAATAAATTATGCATTTAAAATAAATGCTTGAATTCAAACTAATACCTGAAATAAACGTGCATTTCTTAACACTTTTTATTTAAATATTTTTATTTTATTTTGGTGATTTCAAAGTTAAATTCATAAATAAAGTGAATTGCAGAAACTTTGAAAAGTGCTGGAAGAAAACAAGATGTTGATGGGCGATTTCTTTTCCTCTTCTACAATAAAGAAACAGTATCCCCGCAATTATTTAATATTGTTGATTTGTTCAGGCAAAGCATACTAGGGCTATCTTCCAAAAAGAAAAATGTTTTGAGCGAGCACGTTTTAAGGGGGCCTAACGAGTATTTACGTTACATCTGGGGAAAACATCCCAAAACTCCAGATCGACAACTGCGTAGGAAGGCAGAACGCTGGAACTTCATGCTTTAGCCATCGGACGATGTTCATCAATTATTTAATTATTACTATTTTATAACGCATTTTACAATTTAACAGTGCTTTATTCGATGTATCAAGTTGCGCTGTTTTTAAAAGCACGTTTTGTAAATATTTAAACGATTTTAATACTTTAAATCTATAAAGTTTTAATATAGTATCTCTGATGGGATCATTTTTCTTTCAACATAAGGAAACCCGTAAAAATGTAACCCTTTGAGGCGCAACTCTTTCCCAAAGCTGAAAAAAGGGCAGTCGTTGCGCACAGCCAGCTGCATCAAAAAAAGGGGTCTCTAGATCTGTGGTACGCGATGAACGTTTCGATCGTCCGCCATCTTGCTGTTAGTTAAGTCGAGCGATGGCAACGGCTGCTCTTTTTTCAGCATTGGGCAATCTATCCGGCTGTTCTCGCATTTTTCCATTTTTCAGCAGATGTCAGTGCTGCTAAAAATAATCGTGACAATTTTTTTACGGGAAATGACGAGCTAAAAAGTAAAGGATTCTCGTGGAGCTATGTCACCCGCAACTATTTTTATAGAAATCAAATCTATTCTTCGTGACTGGCAACAGTCAAAATGTCAGAGTTTGGTGTTCCCAGAGCGGGCACACTGCGCCTATTGAAAAGGGAAAATATTATTCACTTTTGCTCAACAAATAAAACATTTTTCCATAAAATATTTTGTATTGCATTAAAAACTAAAAATAAATAAATAAATAATTTAAAGAAACTCTAATAATTAGAAAGCATTTAAAACCACAACCTATTGGAAATGAGAAAAATTGTTTAAACCAAACGCTTAAAAAATAATCTTGTTTAAATTAAGCTAATCTGGCACTGAAAAGTTTCTTTTTAATAAATATTTTGTCAAGACACAGACTGGAGTTTCTTTTTGTATTTTTAAGTGGAACGGCTAAAATACGGTTAACTACCTCCCCGATTGCGATAGTTCATATGTATAATATGCTTAGGAAAACCTGATAACAATAGCTTTCTAAAGAAATATTATCACTGTTCCCAGACCTACTGAAATTTTGGAGGTGCACAGGAAACATTTGAGGGGGGCACATATCGAATTTTAAAGCAGAAAGGGGAAGTTTCTTTAAAATTTCAAACATGTTTATTTTTTTTTTTTATTGACTAAGTTGTTCGGGGGGGATGGTGACACAGAGGGGAAATGTGCCCCCCCCCCCCCAACGCTACGCCTATAGGTCATATGTATTGTATGCTTAGCTGTGACGTAGCTACACTTGGTGACACCCGGGGTGGATATAAGTGGTGTCATCCCCCATATGAGCATTTTTGCCCCATACATGCGATATTTTTGGAATTTTTGCTGTACAAGCCGTCGGGTGTCACTTTTTTGAGGGTGACATCCGGGGCAGACCGCCCCCCCCTCGCCTTGCTACGCCACTGATGCTTAGGATAACAGTAGTTATGAAGGTTTACCTCCGCTCCAGACCTACGTAACTGCACCAAAATTTACGCCTTTACTCCAAAACAAGAGAAATTTGGGCATAAGATCCATTCTAATGCCTTCCTCACGTATATTACAAAACAAAGAAATTGTGTGTCCAATATTTACTAAAAATGAATCATGTTGGCGTTTTTTCCGCACACCTTTCGCCCCCACTTTTAACCCCACCCCAACGTATTACCGTATTTTCAAACTTTTACGTTCTACAGATCACTTATGAAAACCAGGCATGTAGACAAAAAAAATCTTTGGGGAATGCGCAAAAGATGGTAAAGGTAGAACATCTCATAAAAAGGCTTAATTACTGATATCCAATTAACAAAAATTAAGGATTTTTTTTCTGGAGGGGGTCGAAGGCATGCCCCTGTGGTCACCCTTTGGCTTGGCTACATGCCTGATAAGAACAAAAATAAGAAAAGAACGTATAATGATGAAGGATATCCAAAGACAGCCTTAGGCAGGGGCAAACGCCCAGAGGCCCGCGATTGGAAGCTCCGCGTGAAAATTTAGTTTCCGAAAAAATATATGAATTATAAATGCAACATTTGTCTGTCATGTTATTATTTTTTTTCCGTACATTTTAGTAATTTGTCGAATTGAATTAAACTCTTCCTTGCCAACTTTGTAAAGCTGCTTTACAAATTTTCTTGAAACTTGAGTATTAGTAATGTAGATTAATTAATATTTTTACTGATTACTGCATGTCTTAATCCATCGGATTTATGATATGTTGCACTGCAATATTACGTTCAGACGCCCATGTTGCATAAATGTTCAACAGCACCGATAATATTTTTTTTTAAACTTGCGGGGGGGGGGTGGCTTTTAACTTAGGTTGTCAGTTATTATGCAATAAGAAGAAAGTAGTAAAATAATCCAAAATTTCACTCTACTAATCGTTAGGGGTGGAGTGGGTATATGAGCCCACCCCCTCTTCTCCTTTGTCTAAGCATGACTTTTTTGTTAAGATAATAGCTCTTAATCAGAATGTTTAATTTTTATTAGCATTCTTTCACTATATTATGATGAAAGTTTGATGATGGGGCACAAAGGAAAGTCATTTAAAGCAGTTCTTTTAAGAAACCACACAGTTTATCACCCGCTGTTAACCTTTTTGAACACCGCATTGAGATCCAGGCACATTTTAAATTAGTTCCCCCCCCCCCCCAATATTGTGTTTTCTAATGCGTTAGCGAAAGGTTATTAGTCATTTAAATGGGGGGGAGGGACTTTTTTATATAATTTTTACTGTGTTTCCAATTGGGAACATGGGTCATTTCAGACTATAATTTACATTGGTTTCAAAAACTGAATATACTGATGGGTATTTTAAATAATAAATGAAATACTAAGACTTAATAAAAGATTTATTTTTGAATTTCAGTAAAGATATGAATTAAGTTTGAAGAAGGGGAGGGTGCATCAAGATAGCTCTGTAAATATTTATCAAAATGGCTATTTTCATGACTTTTTTCCAGTTTCCCAGTCATGATAGAAATGCAACTTCTATTTTAAAAAATGAAGTCAATTTTTAACTTTATCTGCTAATTTTTACTTGCTGCTTAAAGAGTTCGATCCCCCCCAAGAAAAGTCTTAAATTCAATACTGATAAAATTTCATTTTTGAATAAATTTTTAATTCGATAAAGTATTTTAAGTCAATACTGATAAAATTTCATTTTTGAATAAATTTTTAATTCGATGTTCCCAGTTAGTAACATTGGATGCAGGGGAGTAGCCAAGGGGGGGGGGGGGTCATAACCACCCTTCATGAGGAATTTTTTGCTATACAAAATGTATATTCTTCACTACATTATCATACACACGTATACATATATATGAGTTGTAGTTGTCTTAACCCCCCCATGAAAAATTTCTGGCTACGCCCCTGTTGGACTGTAAAAGGTTAAAAGAATCAAGTAACAACAAAAAAATTGAGAATGTCCACTCATAAAACGTATTACCATTATTATAAAAACCAGACCTATAAGAGCTAAAGAACATTCAGCAAAAATCTTTAAAATGCAATATTTTTTAAGGTCTTTTGAAATGAAAGATGAATCAGGATAATTTGTCATGCAATTTCTGTGCTTCTCAAAGTGTTTTCTTAAACTTACTCAGTATTTACCTATTGGCTTGTCCGAGAGTAGAGCTTGTATGGTAACATTGTGTATTCTTCTGAGTATCGCTAACTAAACTAAGTGAGTAAACTAAGTTTGTTTTTGAAATATGTAAAGAGTTCGATCCCCCCCCAAGAAAAGTCTTAAATTCTCTCATAACAAAATATTTAATATAATGGGCACCGTTAATAACATTTTTCAAGATACAGTAACTAAAAACTAAAAAAAAAGAAAAAACATGAACGAAAATTTTCTGAAATGTGATGAAATAATAATGCATAGTAAGTATATTGTATAGTGTGTAAGGAAAATCAACACTAGGGGTGTCTG
Source organism: Cheiracanthium punctorium (assembly GCA_038373885.1). Taxonomy (NCBI): domain Eukaryota; kingdom Metazoa; phylum Arthropoda; class Arachnida; order Araneae; family Cheiracanthiidae; genus Cheiracanthium; species Cheiracanthium punctorium. The sequence goes on along the minus strand of JAWZYV010017627.1, from coordinate 220,766 downwards.
TTCTTGGAGAGGATGCCTTGAGCGAGGTCACTTTTAAGGTGTTCTAACGCGTATTCACGTTATATTTCGAGAAAACCGCCCAAAAATGTAGGCCGTCAGATCGACACCTGCGGGTAGACAAGAACCTTGGTTCTTCACGCTTCATGCATCTACCAAATTCACTGTGCTATCCACTCGCCCACATGGCAGGACCGTTACAGAATAAAACCTGCCTTAAGTAAATCCTAAACAAAGCATAAACTTATTATTTAAGAAAGTATTTCTTGGTCCAGTGAACACTTAGTCCATCTCTATATAATTTTTATTCAACGGAAAATGAAGTAAACAGAAAGTCTTAAACAAAAGTATGTCTTTCTATTTAAGACAAGTTTTATTATATAACAATAAAACTTAATTTCATCTACACCCTATTTACTTTTCGATTAAAATTATTTTTAAATGAAATTTAGTGTAATATATTTGGGCAAATCCAAAATGTTCAGTTAAATACTATTATGTACCTTCATAAACATGTATAAAATCATAAAAAACTCTTATCGTTATTTTAAAGTTTAAATCCTACTTTAATAGATACATGTATCGACTAAACGTATACATTAATTTAGCATTTTAGTCGGAATCTGTATCGACTTTGATAAATATATATTTTCAATAACTTGCTTAAAAATATACTGCCGCGTAAATGATGAGAGAAAGCATGTATGTAGGTTTTATGAATGTTTGATAAAATAATATGTATTTGACTTCGATGCTCTACTTGTGGTAAACGAAATCTCATTTTGAAATAAATTTGGATCTCCATACTCGAAGAAAAGACCGCATAAATGAGAGTTTTCTTCCGAAAAAAACACATTCAACAGAAATCTCTTTTCAGTGAAACGGCTTCGATTTAACAATAGCCGTGCGTGACCCCCAAACTTGACCCTGGGTGGACTTTCTTCGTCCTGCATAGGGACCATCTACAGGATTTTTGTTGCCCAAACAACATTTTGAGAGGAATAGGAGAAACGGAAAGAAATCAGGGGGGCATGAAGGGGAAAGTGGTTTTTGACAGGTTGGGGAGTTGGATGCGCGGAGAGTGAGACTAAACCGTTTGAATAACGGTCATACATAATTCTTTCTCCTTTCAGTCATCTGTTCTTTATTGGTGATTCTTCAACTCTTGAATTAGCAAAGAAAGACAATGGAAGTAGGTTATTTCTGAAAGAGAATAATAAGAAACTTACCATAAGTTTTGAATTAATTAATTTTTAATGTTTGAAATAAATGTGTTTGGCTCAAAATATTTTTAATTTAGTTTTACACTCACACGTACACACAAAAGACCCTCCTTATTGGGGACCCCTTGTGTGTACAATGTATTGTGTGCACAATAGTATAGCTGCAGCAATAGTGCGGCTTGTAAAGAGACATTCTGACCCTGGGGATAGTTACGGCACTCCTGTTTATATTTACATACTTTCATCTGCTCATGTGTATATAAATTTACAGGTCATACAACAGTTTCGTGCTGGTGGATATAATACATTAGTGTCAACTTGTGTTGGGGAGGAAGGACTTGATATTGGAGAAGTTGATTTAATTGTATGCTATGATTGTCCAAAGTCACCTATTCGTTTAGTGCAAAGAATGGGTAGAACTGGTAGACTGCGAAAAGGACGAATCATAATATTGGTAGCTGAAGGAAAGGAAGAACAAGTATGCTGATATAATTTTTACTTTATCAATTTCTTCGTTCATTGCATTTATTTGTACCAAAAATTCTCATTGAATAAAATAATCAAAGATGTGTTTTCTTCATATTTGTAAGTAAAAGTTAATCACCAAGCTCTACTTTTTACTTTAAATTTTATCAGTCCTTGCATTGGAAAATCCTTTATGCTAAAACACATTGCTTCTGTTAATAATGGATATATATTAGGGTGTCCCTATCTTAAAACTTTTAAATTTTTATTGTCCACCACCTAATTTAATTTCATTTGCTTCAACATTAGCCCATACAAATTTTTAGTCTGATAAAACTCTTTTAACACTTGTCAACTTTTAAAAAGAATGTGATTGTTTCAGTAATTTCAAATTTTATTCAGTAGCACAGCAGTTTCAAGCACTGGCTGCTTAAATGATGCATGTATCCTTTTAGAGGAAAAACTTAATTTTTAAAAAATTTGGGAGGAGGGTAATTTTTCTGTTATTTGAACATCAGCCAAATTTGGCAATTTTTTCTTTGGCCCCAAGTAGCTACTTTTTTTTTTTTAGGCAATTTTTTGTGTCGCCAAATACTTATGGGATATTTATTTTGCCTTAAACATTTTCAATGCCTACAAAAGAAACATTTCAACAGAAAATACAAAGTTAAAAATGTAAACAGACAAAATAACAAGCTCATCATTACATACGACAAAGTTCAATGAATGTTAAATCCTTGTTACATGATTGTTGTACTTGAAACAGGGTTATGTTACCTTGTTACATTAAATTGTGACATGAGCAATACATAAAACATATTACTGTTCTAATACTAAAACGATAATTTTCAAACCAATGAACATTTTATATATCGATGCTACATCTGTAAGACCTCACTTTACATTTCCGAACAATACGACAATGAAATTACCTATGGGATTTTTTTTTTAAACAAGTTAATTGACTCACCGAGCATGTACAAGGATGTTTTACTGCTATACTGAATGAATTTAGCATTTTCTGAAACCTGAAGACATAAAATAGGCAATTCTACACAAACCGAAATATTTTAAAACATACTCTCATTTTCAGCTTTTTCTTGCAAATTTTAGAGGCGTCAATTCCTCACATAAATAAATATAACTTTACTCTTATACTTACTTCATGGTTAGAAATAACCAGTCGTTAGTCGTATTTTGCACCTAGAAATTTAAGTTTGACAACCATGAAATAATACCTGGTCATCATTTTTTATGCCTAACTTTAAAAAAAAAATTTCTTAGCAAAGCATACTGATCAACGGCAATTGCTATAACTTGCCTGGCACATTCGAAACTTTACAAAAGGTTTACCACCATTCATCCTTCAAACCATATTTTCTGTTTCCAAATCGGTGCGCATCGTCTTTAGTTCTTCAAAAATATTTCCACTTTGAATGTTGTAAAAAAAATTAAGAGCTAAAATATTTTTGTGATATAATACAGGTCTGCTCCAAGCCTATTTGGCACCGTCGTGCAAATGTATAATGCGTGCTTGATATGAAAAAAACGACCTATCCTTGATTGGTTCAAAAATTATGCCTAAATAGATAATTTTGGTAACTAAGATAAAATAGTTGGGTGCCATTGGCACCTTACTTTAATATCTTAATTTCTAACCCTGATTACTTATTCATTAAATTTAAAATCTTTTATGATTTAAATTCCAAACTTTTCAATTTGAAACACTCCCACTATCGCAGATACACAATTTCAAAATATATGTGGTGGTAAAATTTGGCCCTATCCGGCTCAATCGTCTGGATCGCTATTTAGCCATTAGAAACTACACGACAGTCGAATCTGTAAATAGGCATTCATACTTTACAAAACAGTTCCTTCAATAACTCAGACAAAAATTTATTTTATCTTCCTCCTTCATCGCCACATTTCCTATTAATTCATAATTATACAAATATATATATATATATATATTAAAGTAACACTCACCTAATCTAAAATAAATATGGCTACGCACGTTTGAGAAATACTACAATATAGCAACAGGATCACTGAATGATACAGAACAGACACAATCGGCTTTCTTCTGCTATTCAAACACATGCTTTGGGCCTACGCAAGATTAATAAATCAAATAGGTGGATGAATACAAAACAGAAAAATATTTTTTCCTTTGCTATTCAAACACAAGCTAACATACTATGGAAAAACAAGCAAGGTTACCAATAAAAACAAGGTCGCCGCACGATTCAGGATACTCAGCGTAACACACTCGTGGATTAGTACAATGAGGTGCCGACTAATACGTTGTCCTTTCCTTTACGAGCCATAGCGAATGTACTCTACACCACGAAGCTGGGTTTCCAAAAAAAAATAAGACAAGATTGCCACACGATAGAGAATGGGTTTCCAGAAAATAATATCGCCAAGCTTCGCCCTCTACTACCGGGAAAAAATCGCCAAATTTGACTGGTATTGAGATAGCAGAAAAGTACCTTTTTTTTCCATTCTGTCGTCATATTGTGAATTATGTTTGAAGGACATGTGATATAGTGTTGTGATATGTCTCACTTCAGTCAAAAAAGTTGTGGCAATGCATATTGAACATGTGAAATAGAAAAAAGTTATTATAAAACAAATACATCCTGCTAATTGACATTCTTACTTATCAGCACCCTCTACAGCTAACTTTTTGAGTTTATTTCCCTAATGCTAAAATATTTTAAAATTCATGTGAACAGTTTCATGCAAATCACACTTCTTATGACAATTTCTCATTTTACAGTGATTTTTTAAAAATTTGAAAAAATTTATGAACTAAACAGTATATACCTACTAGAATAAATTTCAGCAGGAAATCTAAATAAAACTGTCATCTAACATATTGATTAGTTTTATTCACATGAGTTGCACAAAAAAAAGCCAGTCTTCTCAAACTCATGTTAAACATTTCCCACTGTGTGTTTAAAATATGTTATTAATGTTTATAGGTTTTATATTATTCATTCAATTTGTAATTTAAATTACATATTTTATTTTTTAGATGTTCAACACTTGTGAATATCGTAAAAAGACTGTTCATCGTGCAATCACAAGAGGCTTTTCATTTGCACAATTTTATCAGAATAGTCCGTCGCTCCTGCCTCCTGGGGTAAAACCACATTGTGTCAAAACTCTTGTTACTATTCAACGGAAAAAGCAAGAACCTAAAGGTATAAGATAATTATAATTTTTTTCAGTGAATTTTATTTAATAAGTTTTATGAAATAGAAGAGATTAAAGATAATTTTCTGTTTTCTTGTTCTTCAATTCCATATTTATAATTTTCCTATATCCATTATGTATATTTTATTTAGAGATGTAACGAATATTTGGCTGTTTTGCTGAATATTCGGTAAGCCGAATCTGGGCAGGTATTCAGCGGAATAGTTGTGGCTGAATATTGCTACATATTCAGCCAAATAATTTCAGAACAAAGAGAAAAAAATATTTTAAACACGTTTTTTAAATCCATTTACAATTAATATTGCTTAGTTATTCTTCAGTGTGTTAATTTCATATTATAAAATATTTAAGTAATTGAATTTTAAGCTGAATGAAACATAATCTAATGTATTTAATGATATTAAAGAAAGTGCAGACTTTTCTACTTGGTGACTCTACTTGACTTAGATTTCTACTTTTCTTTATGGGGGGGGGGGGGGGGTAGGAGGAATCTTCATATCCTCAATTACAAATCTAATTTTTGAAAATCTGCTAAATATGTTTTGTTCAGAGGCTGTAAAAACCAAAGTACAGTGTGATCATGCATAGTTACCAGATTAATCACATTTACCATAGCATATTTATTAAATTATGAATATCTCAAAATACAAAATAAATAAAAACTTTGAGTATAAAATGCACATAAAATAATACTTATAACAAGATACGATCGTTTCAGCTGAAAATTTATACAGTCGAAACAATTGTATCTTGTTATAAGTATCATTTTATGTGTGTTTTTTACACAAAGTTTTTATTTATTTTATCTTAATACCAGTATTTTGAGTGTTTTTTCTGTATCTCAAAATACAGTTGTGCTGCTATTAGTGTTTAACTTTATAAAATATTTTTTCATGAGCAAGATCTTTTAGTTTTACAGTGTGTTTTTAACTACCTACAAATAATAGAAAATGAATTTTAATTGTTTTAGTATTTAATTACGAATTTTAAAAGTGACATTTTATTTACAATTAAAATGAAATTTTTAAAAATTTAATATTCTGGCGTCGACTATTCGGTACTCGTCCTAAACTATTTGCCGAATATTCTGTATTTAGCCTGAGCTATTAGATGAATATTCAGTATTTGGCAATTTGGGCAAATCACTTCGTTACATCTCTAATTTTATCTTCATTAATTATTTATTGAACAGCATTTAAAAAGCATTAAATTTAAATTCAACTATTCCATTGATTTTAATAAAAACTAACCATTTTTAAAAAGTGTTAATCAGTATTTCCAAATGTTTTACCATTTAAATTGTAGTCTACATATTATTGAAAGTAATTCATTAACACTGACCATTATATTTATAAATTAAAGCTTTCATTCATATTTCATTAACAGATGAATTTGATGTGTATTAGATGAAAAAGTAATGAATGTATTAATAGTATTTTGTAGCTGTTTTGCTAATAATCCTACATATATTAAATACTTTAAATGATGTAATTTTGTTTCAACAATGCTGACTTTTCTTTAAATAATAAATGATAATAAGATGGGTAGAAAATTATGTTACAATAAAGGAAAATGTATGTTATTTGTAATAAAATTGCAATGTAAAGTTTTTTTTCTTTCATTTTAAAGATTAAAATAAAATCCATTGTAAAATGAAAGTGATGAATCTGGAAAAGTTCTTTTAAAATTTCAACCACAATCAGGTCATAGTTGTAGTAATTTTTCATGGATTATGGTAACGTAATAAATATATATGTGAGTGTGCACAAGTACAAACTTGTTTAATTTTGTGAAATATAATTTCTGCTTTGATAATCAAGTTTTAAAACATTAAAATTTAAAAGTATGCTAAAATCCTTTTGATAGCACTTTCGTGGCTTGTCACCACCGTCCTCAGTCATGTGTGCCTCAGTCAGTGCCATGTGTGCACTGATCTCCTTCCTTATAGTTTCAGTCCACGTCAGATCTATTTGTGCATGCGTCATGTCGTCGATGGCGCTGTCTGTCGTAAATATTTGTAGGGCTTCCATTTTTAATGCATAAACTAGGTTTTGATAATTGGCGATTTTTTCTATTTTATTAAAATTAATTTCTATGGGCTGTTAGGCTATTTTTGACCACGGCTGTACTATTAAGTTATTCATGTTCTTCCTCCTCTCTTTTATTTTTCTTTTTGTCATACCAATGTAGCAGCGAGGTTTATATGAGTTGTTATGCGTAAAATTTATTTTATAGATTCCGGCTGTTTCTATTGTATTATATTGTATTGGGTATGTATGTTATAGGTCACGGTCTTATGATCTGCATAGATTTTTGTATGTGTAGAATTGATAGTTTGTTCGCAGTCTTGCAAGAAGTAATTCTTATATATTATGACTTAAGGATGCAAATAATTTAAAGCGAGCTAGTGTCTAAATGGTGCATTCGATTGACATCAAATTAGGTACGCATATTATAGGTCACTGTCTTACATACTGCTTAAATTTTAGCGAGTGTAGCCATGTAGTTTTTTGAAGGGCTGCAAAAAAGTGATCTTATACAATACGGCCTATACACTCAAATCATTTTAAATGCACTATTGCCTGAGCACTAGATCCGATTCAGTTGACTGAAATTTATTTAAATGCTTGGTATCAAGTGTTCGGAAAGTTGAGTGGAGTCACTCCAGATTTTTTCTTTTTTCAGTTTCTTCAAATTATTGCCATCATACTACCACTGGTGTTATTTTGTATGCTTAGCAGAGTGAAAAAATGATGTTTATATAAAATATAAACTAAATGTAACCTAAAAATTAATTTCAGTTACATCGAAAAGCCCTTTCTTGAATGATGAAGAAATGACAGAGTTTAATCAGCATGTCAGAATACAGCGGAATAATGCACCAGTATTGCCCAAAAGAGAATTTGTAGTGCTTAAAAATCAAAAAGTAAGTTTCTCTTGCTATTGGACTGAAAGCAGAAACATGATACTCTGAAAGTATATGTACATAATACCTGAGAAATATTTTTCACATTTTATGCAAGTTATAACCAACATCCGATTAACAGCTAGCTAAAGTTAAATAACTGTCACATGGGCATGCATAGATAACTGTAACAAAAAGTTAGGGAAGCACTTCATTTATTATTCTTATTAATTTTAATAACCAAAATATTTTTTTATTGGGAACAGTTTATTATGTCAGATATGTCACATAACAAAGTAACCAGGAAAATAACAAATACAAATTCTATTTACTCTCAATGGAAGCTAGAATTATTAGGCCAGTGTTTCTAAACCTTTTCCTACTTGCAAACTCCTAAATTTTGAAAGAAATTGACAATCCTATTATCTAGTCATTGTGTAATAGTATATTATTTTTGCAAACCACTGGTTGGCATAACCCACTAGATCAAAAAGTGAAGCAGAAGTCAGAAGTTACAGATACTAGGAATTGGTAATATCAGAGTTAATCAGAAGTTGACCAAATTTGTTGAATCACCCAACATTCTTCGACAGTAATTTAGATTTGAATATGTCCCTCTTTCATCAACCAGCTGCTTTATACAAGAGGCTGGTTTCTTTTTTTAATACTTTATTAACATCTTCAAATTAATGTTGAAATACTATTTTTACTACTAAGGTATATTTGAAATTCTTCATTAAATCTCACTTTTCACAGTCAATTTTAGTTGTAGAATGTTTTCCTTTGTCGCCGCACTTTCATTAGGCTACATCTTTGTAAGCTTTTTTTTTTTTTTTTTTTTTTTTTTTTTAAATCCATATTTGTGTCCAGTTTCATGTTTCATTTTTTGCATAGTCTCTTTCAAGTGATTTAGGATTTCACTTTTTGATTCCAGGAATCAGTGTCTTTTATTGTTGAATTTATGATTTTTTTTTCAGTAAAAAATTTTTCAACTTTTTATTTTCATCTTTCAGAGTTTCCTTCACCCTATGTATTTCACATGAGTGTTTTTATCAAATATTCTGTACAGGGTGGCCACGCGTCCTTGAAAACCTGGAATGTCCTTGAATTTACAAACAAAAAATAAGTTCAAGGCCTGGAATGTGCTTAAATTTTGAATGGATGTCTGGAATGTCCTTGAATTTTGAAAGGAAATCTGGAATATCCTTAAATTTTACCATCCAATTGCTGAATTTTTGTTGTGTTATTGGTTATTCCCAGCCCCTACAATAATGAAACCACATACCCTGGAGGAAAAGAAAAATCACAATTGTTGAATAACTGCAGTTGAAATTTTTATTATCCTGAAATTTGTTTGTAAATAGTTTTCTTGTTTTGAGTTTCTTGATTATATTTTATTACATTAAAATTAATGGAATACATATTTCCATGCGAGCATTTAAAGGCATGTGTTTCCTTTCCCTCCCCTCCTTCAATTTAAATTTTACAGGAATTCTTTTTTCATCAAGAAAAGAGAATTAAAGTCATGCCCATAAGAATTTAAGTCATGTCCATCTAAAATGCATGAGTTTTGTTCCTACCTATGAAAGCTGCTATTTTGGAATTGAAGAAGAAATATCATTTTTACATAAACATGCAAATTCCCTTTCACTTTCCGCCTCATTTAAAATTTATATTAAATCAAATAATACATACAAAAATGTGTTAAGTAATATCTGGTATCAAAATATGGTGTTTGCTAAAATCAAAATATTTGCTTAAAACAGTACTTGCTCCAATTTACATTGTCTCTCAACAATTATGAAATAGTATTAAGTGTACATATTTTTAGAAAGACTTTCTAAAAATTTGTATAACTTCCACGGCGTAACGGAGTCGTCACGAATTAATTGTTTCATCTGTTCCTTCTGTGGTTTGCAGAAGAAGATGATAAATGCCAACAGTTCTAATGCGAGAAATTTCATCTGGAAATCGTCCCAGAGTAGCTCAGTGGTAGAGCACCCGCATGTTAAGTGGCAGTCCTGGGTTCGATCCCCAGCTCTGGAATTTTTCGCATAGTTGGTAAAAAATAAAATTAATCAACCTAAACACTCCAACTTGCCTAATATAGTATTAACTGTTTTTGAGGAATTTTCAATGTATGTGTGTTCATGAAACCATGAGATTAAATTAGGTTATAAGAAAATAGAAATAATGACAAAAAAATCTCAAAAATATGTATGCTCATTGTGCGTTTCAGGATATCCTTGAAAGTCCTTAAATGTCCTTGAATTTTTTCTCTGAGAAAGAGTGGCCACCCTGTCTGTATTTCTTCCATCTCTTTTTAATTAGCGAGACAATGCTCTGCATTTAAATTTGTTGTATTATATGAAATAAGCTCACATTGAATAACACTAAAGTTGGAAAAAACACTCAAAATACTGGTGTTAAACAATAAAGTAAATAAAAAACTTTGTAAAAAACACACATAAGATGTTAAAGGTAAGAGGATACGCACGTTTCAACCAAAAATTGTTTTGGCCTTCTTCAGTCCAAGCCCTTCGTTGCAAGCAACACAGGAAACAATTTTTGGTTGAAACGTGCGTATCCTCTTACCTTTAACATCTTATGTGTGTTTTTTACAAAGTTTTTTATTTACTTTAACACTAAAGTTGGTTTTGTCCAAATATTATTCATAAATACTGTAGAAATAAAAGCCTAAGTGTAATTTCTGGTTTGTACCACTCCAAAACAAAACTTTTATCGCTTACTCCAAAACATTGTATGCACAGAAAATATAATAAAATCCACACAGCTACTCCAATCAGCTTCAAAATTTTCATAATTATGTTAAAATCTGAAAATACACACGTTCCCTGATTTTTAAGAAATCTTTTGTATTTTTCATTTTTTCCCAATAGCCAATGGTATAATGATAGTGAAAAAGTGAGATTTCCATCATCTTGATGTCATGAGTTTAAAAATGCATTTAAAAACTCAATTAAGTTAAGAAGGCTTCAAAATGAATAAATTAAGTGTGAAGTATTTCCAAGGCCAAAACTGCTTGTGATTTTTGCTCATGTGTTGTTATCCTTAATTAGTGCCATCAATGATGATCCTTGGAACATTTTGCTTTTCCTCAAAGATTTGAAATATAAGATTCTATTGCACGTTTATGTTTTTTGTTTTTTTTTCCCATAATCATTTGTTTGCTGTGTATGACTAACAAATGATTATGGGAAAAAAAAAAAAACAATGTCTTTTTTATGTTTACTATGATACTATGGAGTATGTTTCTGAAACATAAATTAAATTACTATAGAAAAAAGGTAAAGGCACATTTTATATTTCATTTATTTAATTTGACATTTTAATATTTTCATCTTCATTATTAAGACTATTTTTTTATTACCATAATAGGATTTGGAACCTGGATCTATGTTTACTGTCTCCCAAAAGCCACAGATCTCTCTTTCTGAGTGGACACTTTGGCAAACAACACCCCAAAGAACCGATTTGATACCTCATTCTTCAAAGTCACTTCTGCTTGTTAGAACCTTAGAATATATTCATTTTCCTGAACTATTAGCTTCAAAAAAGGTTTTGGCAGTAGATTATTGTGATATCATTAACAGCAGTGCTAATACCTCAAAACTGAACAATCACTTTAAATCTTTTACAAAGCAGTCAAAAATAACTGACTGTTTGTCTACTTCCAAAGTTGATAAAAATGATGTAATTGAAGTAAATTCCTCACCAGAAAAAGACGCCTTTGAAGTAGATTTTCCAAATGTGGAACCATTTAATTTATCTGATAAGCGCCCTTTCATACAAAGAATGTTCAATGCCAATATACCAAGTACTTTTAAAAAAGTTGCTGCTAATGATTTGAAAGTACCACCACCAGTTACAAACATATTATGTACTTTAGACTTTTCTAATGTTGATGTACAAAATATTGTCAAAAGAGAAAATAAAAGTATTTCTATACTTAATGTTTTAAACAAAAAAATGAAGGCAAAGATAAAAAGAAAAATGTCAGATCTTGGTAAGAGTACGTCTGTTATTTTGTCAAAAACTATTCTCAGTCCTGAAAATGACGTAAATTTAAATAAAAAGACTCAATTGTCTTCCAATTTTTTTCCCAATAATGATATTAAGTTGAATCTTAAACAGGAAACAGAGGATCAAAATGAATTGGAAGATGTCATTTTTGATGTTGACTTTGATATTCCAGATACAATTGAAGATAATCTACAGCCCCATTCAAAAATCAAGACTTCATCAAATGATTTGGGTAGTATTCCTGGCAAAACTGAAGCTATACCTCAGTGCAGCAAAAGGAAACTTGATAATATAAATTTTGATATAGATTTACATGAAGATCAGCATTCAAATGAATTTAATGACTTCAGTTTTGTAAATAATTCATTTGAGGCAACTATGGAAAATAAGGATATTTGTTTAGTTGATTTTGATGTTGATTTCACTGAAGCAGAAAAACTGCCAAAAGAAAACAAAGAAATAAAATTAACTGAAGTAAATGAACTCAAAAATCCTAGTTCAGTAAACCTTCTTATAGATATTCATAAACATGAAAGTAAATTAGATATAGGACCTTCCAAAATTGCCACATCAGCTAATTCTTGTAAGCAAACTATTGAAAAAGAGCAGCCATGTTCAATTAATTTTGATATTGATTTCATGGAAGTTGATGAAGAATTGTCAAGTACAAATAATGCTGATGCAGTTAAATTTCCTTGTAACTTATCTAATGAAACTGATGAAAAAAAGAAACAAAATGATTTTAAAATTTTAAAAAATATTACTAGTTCCGAGAAGAATCTAAAAATACTTAATAAAGAAGAAAGGCAATTATCTGTTTTGAAAGATGTCAAAAATATTTGTCAGACATCAGTTAATGAAATAAACAATGAGCTGAAGGATGCTTCATACTTTAAGAATATGTCAGTGGCAGATTTAAACAACTGCAATAGAAAAAATGTTCAAGTTGTTAACAACACAGAAATTGTAATTAATGAAAATAGTAATGACTATGGTAATATTTCATCTGATTCTAAATTAAATAAACAGAAGACTGTCACGGATGAGCTAGCAGAGAACCTAATCAGCAAATTACAAGATAAAGTCAGTGGTTTTCAGATAAACAGAAGATTTGAAACACCTAAGTCATTTGATAACTCTTCATCTACAACACATCTTTATGATTTAGATGAACTCAGTGATTTTGAGACAGTTAACAAAAGGCTCAAGCAACATAAATCTTTTGAGACTACAACTTTACGTTATGATGTTAGCACTGTTAATAACTCACTAGATAATTCTAAAAAAAGCAAATTATCACTAACAGATAAAAACAAAGTTCATTGTAAAAGTGATCAGAAGTTACCTTTTAAAAATATTGAAAAGAGTTTAGCTGAGACTACATATACCAATGTTTCATCAAAATATGTAGAAAATAAATTTGCTGATAAGACAGGTGAATTGACTAAAGAATGTGGCTTTAATTTTAATGTGTCTTTTTCCAACAATGGCATGAAGGAAGATCATAATTCTTCAGCCCATGAACCCAGTTTATCATCAGAGTCCACTAAGATGTATGCTTTATCAAAGAACAATGATTTTATTGATGACTTAGATGAGTTTGATAAAGATGCCAGTTCAATTTTAGATCAGCTTTTCACCAGTCAAAAAAACATCTCTGCCGATTTAAACACCTCTTTTGCTTCTCCACTTACAATTAAAAAATGTGTTTCTGATGCTGACAAAAAAAAAGATTTAACATGCAAAAATAAAAACAACAAACCTTTAGAAAGCATTTTTAACCAACCTAGTGAATCTAGCAAAAGGACTAGCAATGAAAAATCAGATTTATTTAAAATTCCGCCCCTTAATAGTCATTTACATACAAATAAAACTGTTAATTTAAACACTAGCAAAAATATTAACTCCCCCAAAAGTAATCTCAGTAAAACACAATTAATAGAGGAGGCCTCACAATACTCATTGACTCAATTACTATCTTTAATTGATAGCTCAGAGAATATTGAAAGGAGTATTCTGGAGAAATCCTATCACAGATCTTCAAAATGTCTACTAAACAATTCCGAAAATAACGATATTAGTTCAGAAGATGAGGTTTGCCCTACTCCCCCCAAAAATATTATAAAGTCAAACACAGAATTTATTTACAGCAAAAAACCCTCAGTAAAATCACTGGATTTTACAAATTTTGAAAATTCTAGTTATAAGGATTGTGGTTCGTTAGAAAGATCTAAATCTGCACAAAAGTCTACACACCTTGCTTCTGAAAGTAAGCCTCACAGTGCTGTTGAAAATGTGTCTGAAAATCAGGAAAAGGGACAAAAAAGTGATTTTATGAAACCAATACTAAAAGATTCAAAGTCTGATGATATTAGAAATTCTCCAAATGAAGATAAAAATGATAATGTTGATTGTGAGCTGTCTCCTAAAATAACATTTGATGTATCATTTGACTTACCATTCACTCAAGATGACTTTGAAAGCTCTGAAAGACATTCATTAGATATGAATAAAGCTATTCTAATTGAAAGCTCTTCAAGTGATGAATTACCATTGTCTAATCAAAATAATGATAACTTTGAATTTTGTAAATCTGATTTGAGTGAAAATAAAAAAGTAAATTTGTTTGACAGAATGTCTTCTGAAACCACAAATAAAAAGACTGATATTCATATAAATCATGTATCTAACATGAATGATGAACTAAACACTGAAGATTCAGAATCATTATTGCCTAGTAAACCAAATGAAATTATGAAACTTAATTTTAACTCTAGTGAGAATGTAATATCATCTCCTGATAATCAGTTCAAAGGTTCAAATTTTAAGTGTGTTCACAGTATTCAGAGTGAACAAAAAGCAGAAAATAGTACTCAAAAGTGTGATACTACAAAAAATGAACCTCTGGAAAACAATGAAGATGAGCTAAATGATTTTGAAAGTAGCATATTTTATAAATGTTTGCCTTCAAAAGCTTGTGCATCAACAAGTCTATGTTTTACAGATTCAGAAGATATAAAAAGAAAGGGCGAGATTGGTTTTAGTCAGAAGAATAATCTCTTTTATAACAATAAAATTGTACCAGAAACATTAAACAATGATTGTAGTTTTAGTTTTCTGAATACTGCTTCATATAATTCTAAAGATAAATCTATAAAAAGTGCTAATGTGAAAGATGTTTTGTATTCAAGGAAATCAGAAGTTGACACTCATTTTAAAAATGCAAAGAATTTGTTGGAAGAAAAAAAGCAAAAATCTGCTCATGAGTATCCTTCAAAACAAGCAACATCCAAATCAAATGAACATCTTGAATGTGATAATGCATTTTTGGAAGACTGTAGTGAAGAAAAGCTGTATTTTGATTTAAGTTTTGAGGATGAAACATGTGAACTTTTGCCTCTTCAAAATAATTCAGTGTGTCATAAAGATATAAAAGATCCTATGAAAAATTCTAATGTTATGCATCAATCTGGTTCATCAAATTTGAATTCTGAATTAAAGAAGAATGTGGAATTTAAAAATATCTCTAAAAACTCTATATTTAAAAACAGCGATCTGCATAATAGTCTGTTAGACAAAACTCATAAACCAAATGAAAAAGCTGACAAAGTAATATCCAAAAGTAACTTAGAAAATAAGAAGCAAAATATTCAGCTGGAGTCACAGAAAAACAGCCAGTCTGTAAATCAGGATGAACATAATCAAAGTGTTATTAACAATGAAGGTAACGATTCAAGTGATGAATTTGATTTTCATAATCAGACCATTAAGACAAAAAAATCAAAAGAACCGGCCACAAAAATTACAGGAAGACAAATAAAAAGTTCTGAGGCTGGCTGTAGCAGCAGAAAACCTTTAAGTGAAATTGGTGCTACAGAAAAACGCAAGACAAAAAATAAGTCTAACCAGAATAATGAAAAAGTGATTCCAAAAACTGTTTACAAGAAAAATGCATATATTGATGATGAAGAAGACGATTTTCAGTTTATTCAAAAAATTCAAAAGAGGACCAATAACCAACAAGCTTTAGAAAGTAGAAAAAGAAAAAGGTTATCCAAGAGAAGTGAGTTTTTGTGCACTCAGGCAGAGGCATCCGGATCAGATGATTCCTACCATGAGTCAGCAGATGAGGAAGAGGACCTTGAAGAAAGCTTTATTGATGATGAATCGCCCCAGAAAATGGATTACACTGACCAGCATGCATTCTATTTGAAGTCCGTGAAGGATTATGTTGGCCTACCACAGAAGTACAAGCTGAAAGATATGGAAATCAGCAGCGTCTCAGATGCACACGAAGAGGCACATTCAAACTATGAATATGACAGCTTCTGCGTTAATGATGATGATGTGTTGTACCTAAGTTCTGATGAGAATTCAGAGTGCTATACTGAGTCAAGGCATAAAAACAGACCTAAAGATAATAAACATCGATCAAAGAAACTAAAACGGGTTGTAACTTATGATTCCAGTACATCAAGTGAATCCGAGATATCACCCAAGCGCAGGAAGTTTTCAGAAGAAACATCTAACAGTAGAGGCATGCATGGTAATGCTCATGATGAAAGCATTATTGTAAAAAGGAAATCAAAAAATAAAGCTACCGTTATAAGTTCTGATGAAGATAATGAACATGTGTTTATTAAGCCTGCAGATCCTGAACCTGAGAAAAGAACTGAAATTGCTAGTGCTCACTCTCACCATGTGGATTTGGCAAGCTCTAATGCTGCAAATGCAAAGGCACTCGAGTTTTGTGTTGATTTTGATGATGATGTTGAATTCATTTCAGAAGTAAATGGATTTATTGATGAAAATAATTCTGTGTCAAATCTCAATAACACAGAAGTACTAAAAAGCACAGAAACAACTGTTCCTACTCTAGCACATGGTATTCCTTCAACTAGCAAAGGACACAACTCAAGAATTCTTGAATGTGCTCCAATGCCTACAATGGATGAACAAATTAATGATGTGTCATTTGACATAGGTTGGGATGAAATTCAGCTTGCTGATTCCAACAACTTAAAAAGATTGCCAATTTCAACAAATAATGGCCTATCTTTGAATGGTTCTGTAAAGGATAGAAACGAATCTGTATCTGTTATTTTAGTTGACTCACGTGAACTAGCAAGTGGCAAGCCAGTAATTTCTTCATTGCGAAATGTTTTCAAAATGAACCCAGTTGTTATGCAGCTGTCATCTGCAGACTATGTTGTTAGCAATCGGATGGCTGTTGAGCGTGTTTCAGAATCAGAATTTAGCAACTGTCCTATGCCTCCAAAAATTATTGAAAAAGTTAGAGAAATGATTGGTATTTATGAAAATTCTGTGATAATTATTGAAAAGGACCACAAAAAAAATGTGTTGAGTTTCACTAAAGGTGTTACTAAGTACATGCAGTTTATAATACATCTAAACTATCACCCGCGTGTTAAAGTACTATTTTCTAAATCATCTGATCACACTTCTGAGCTGATTGCTAATTTAGTGCAACAAGAAAAGAAGAGAGGGTTTCAAATTAATGTCCCAGTTGCAATACATGAAAAAAATAGAAAACTGTTCGATTTTTACTCTAGTTTTCCAAGAATAAGCCCTATTTGTGCCTTAAATTTTATGTATAATTTTCCTACTGTTGAATCATTATTAAAAGCCTCTGTCAAAGATCTGAAAAAGAAAGGTGGCATTTCTAGTCAAAAAGCTGCTATCTTGCATAAATATTTTAATAGTCAGTTAACATTTCATGAAAAAATGTAATTATGTATATTCCAATCAGTTACGTTTATTTGTAAATAATAGGACACAAATTATATTTGATTTAAAATCTATATTAATTGTAAAATTGTGTCATTCTTCCAAAATGGTGGGTGTTTTATTTTGTGATTTTGCACAAAAGCATGTTAACTTTGGAAATCTTTAGTGTTGTAAGGCTAAAACTATATATCTGGATTTTTTTTTCTATAAAATGAAAGTTTAGAGAAAAAAAGCATTGAATGTCATTTAAAAATATAACTTTATAAATGCTGCTTTTGCATAATATTCTGCTAAACACCTTATAAATATGGTTATTCTAATTAATTTTAGTTTTTGTCTATTTGTTGGGTGGAGAATCCCTCCACCCCCCCCCTTAATCTTTAAGCAGTATTATAAAGAATGTATCAACTTTTAATAGCTGAATATTGATTTTTAAAAATTAGAATTACTGATATGTGTCAAAAACTTGTGGATTCTTTGAAGAAATTTCACAAATCGAGGACGTCACATAAATTTTACAAATATTAATTAACACTTTATTTTTATGACCCCCTCCCCTTTTCAACTACAAAAAGCAATCAAAACTTATAAGAAACATACTTAAAAAAGATTGAAAGCAGAATTTAGCAAAAATTTAGAAAAAGTACAAATACCACAAATGTGTGGAGGATGCAACTAAAAATTTAGAATTTGTCTGTCATTAAAAAACATGTAATTTTATTGCGTATTTAATTGCAGTTCATTATAACTAACAAATTTATGTCGTAACTAGTGTGCACGGCGCACCTTCAATATACATCCTACCTCGATTTTTGCTGTTTTTTTTTTTTTTTTTTTTTTTTTTTTTTTTTTAACCAAGAATGCGGTTTTCGGTGGCACCAAAAAAAAAATAAGAAGAAGAAATGGCCTCAAAATCGTGTTTCCAGACGTGTTTTACAAAAAAAAAAAAAACAAAAAAAAAAAAAAAAAAGCTGCAAAATCACGTTCCCTTAAGAATTTAAACATAAATTTTAAAAATATTAACTAACACTTGATTTTTATGACCCCCTCCCCTTTTCAACTACAAAACTTATAAGAAACATATTTAAAACAGATTGAAAGCAGAATTTAGCAAAAATTTAGAAAAAGGCTGAATATTTTATGAAGCTATGTGCCCCTGCAAGCTTTGCAGAGTTATTGGAGTGAGGCACGAGGAGCCTGCTTTAGGTATCTCTGCACAGTTTGTAATAAAAGAGTTTACATCAAAAACTGCAATATTGTTTTATTCCATCTAGCCGAAAATGCATTTTTCTTGCAAGTATAAGAAAGTCCATCTGAACAGTGGCAGATTAACTGTCGACAACACCCTAGGCTAACACCTCATCAGCGCCCCCCTCTGGTGGTCAGGAGGTATTTACTTTTTTCTTCTTCACAAAATTTCTGCAAGCGCCTTTTGAAATCTTGTGCCCCTAGGCACGTGCCTAGTGTGCCTTAAGGATAATCCGCCACTGTATCCGAAGTATTTTTATTCCTTCTCAACCTCATACCTCCGCCCCACATTGTGCAAATCAAATCCCTTTTCAATAACCCTGTCTCCCATAAAAAATCCATAAATAACTCCTGGTTTACTAACAAATAACTCATTACAATTATTATATTTTCTATCCCTTTCTTCCCCTCACGTGGGTTTATTACCCAACAACTTCAGAGTTAAATTTTCCTCAAAAGTCCCCTCATAATTACTTGCATTATTAGAAGCCATACTAAAAAGATTCAAATTCTTAAGATTAAACCCCAAATAAGAAATCAAAAGATCACAATACCGTCTTACAATCAGAATAAACAAATGGTCACCTTACTACTAGCAAGTCTGAAGCATATATGAAAGCTTGCTTGTTTTCTTTGCAACCAATGCAGCCTTGAACTCTCATTGGCTGGTCGGTGGAGTTGCCATAAATAGCTCCCCTGCTATGTCACCAAACCAACACGATAGGGTTGCCACAATAAACCATTTATCGCCAATTTCGGCACCAAAAAAATTTAGGATGTATATTGAAACTTAGCCGTACGTATTATTTTCCCCCCTGGTAAATATAAGTTTGTAAGCTATATATCTTTGCCAAAATATTTTAACTGTGTTATAGCTAAAATTTTTCCATTGTTTTTCAGTATTTTATTGCTTGGCATAAACTTGCTTGTGACATATTCTTTAATCAAGAAAAGAAAAACTCATAGTGTTTTCTATTGCAAAGGATTCTTATTAACATTACTGAAAAGAGCTTTCTGTGTTATAATTTTTTAATCAGAATGTCAGAGCATTTTCACAGTTGGTATGAACAAGAAATTTTAGTCGTCAAAATATGACAAAATCTACATAAAGAAATTTTGAAAAAAAAGTGACAGCTGTCAAAAAGTCTACAGCTGTATAAAATAATAATGCAGAATACTTCTTTTTTCAAGCTTCATCAATGGTTTCAACTCTAATTTTGGGGGAGGAAATGTAAATGTGGTTACTGAATATCTAAACTTGGCACTATTTCATTATTTAATCAAGAAAACATAGGCCAATGTATTCTGAAATTTGGTGCTAGCTTTTTAAATATCTGGTCCATAAAAAAAATTATAAAGTTTTGTATACTAGTACCTTGTAAAATTAAAAAACAGACGGAATTTATTTTAACGATCTTTAATGGTTTTATAGTTTTGTAATTTTTTGTGTGTTTACTTAAATATGCACTTACATTAATTTACATTACTAAATTAGTTGTTTTTTATCCTTCCTTACTGTATATTTTCTAATATGTCGTACATAGAAATTATTTCTTTACATGTTTGATATGTAATTTTAAAAACATCATTAAACTGATGTTGATAAAAATATGAATATAAATAACACCACCAGAGTAAAAGTACTAATTCTAACATTGCAAGTAGGATTTTACTTTTCATAGGAGTTCTGTTAAATTCTTTGTTAATGACTGTTCTTCAGTTTCTTTGATTGATTCTGCTAGAAAATAGCTATTGTAATCCACCTTTTTCTTTAAATGGCTTGTTAAACAAAATTATTTTTCTCGTGTTTTATTCAAGAAATTGTTTCATACAATGTTATTTTAATTCTAGTTAAATATTATGAAAGTTATGAAGATATCAGCATCAAGGTAGTTCTTTTATCAAATCATGCATTTTTTGAGCTGTGTTTTATACAATCCAATATTGCTAGACACTCGAAACTATTTATGTCTTTCTAGAAGCTGTACCATGCTCATTTACAAACAGTAAACCTATAAGAGTTATGAAACATTCAGGAAAAAAATCTTCATGGAATTTTGCAACATTTTTGCAAACGAATTACAGTTCGACCCATTTTTGTAGAGATTTCTGTAAAGATTTTTTTAAAAGTTGCATGAGACATATAAATTTACTATTAACTGCTTTTAGTAAAGAAGCATTATTGATTTTTCTTAATGTTTCACATCATTCTTTTATTTTTTAAACTGTTCAGGATTACTCTGATGCTTATTGCTTTTGAAAGGAACAGCCTTTTAAGGCCTGGACTCCATATTGGCTGGAAATGCGATAGAAACAGAAAATAATTTTTGTCTATGTTCAACACAATTGCATCAGAAAAACGAAGTTGAAAATGTTGAATATTTCATGTTTTCCATCATGTGCCAGCCAATGGAAATTCATTTAGGTTCAGCCAGAAAACAAAATGGCTTTTCAGTTTGATGCTGAAGCTTTGTGTCAAAGGTTGGAATGTATATTTATTGTGTTATGATATTTTTATGCAATCAAAAACAGGAAAGAAAAACAGAAAATTTCTTTGTTCAAACATTTACATATTCAAAGTAGAACTTCTCATCTACTGTTCGAAGACCTTTAATTAATATTGTGAATTTCATATTTCTCTCTTTCTAGAAAAAACTTTTGATCCCTGAATCCATGTTTACACTTTAATTTCTTGTGTTCTGATCAAAGGCACCAGATTCATAAAAGTGCAAGCTCAATATAGCAAGATGTATCCATTAGGATACATCTTGCTATATTGAGCATGTATCCATGTGTTTTTTCATGTTTCTATGAAACATCAATTGTACTTAAACAACAAATGAACCAAAATAAAGATGATAGATGGTACCTGCATAAGGGAATTCTGTTGAAGCATGGAGTCAGGTTAGTGTGTAATTGCGACAGAATCCACAACCAGGAAATTAGTCTGCGTTCTGTCGATGTGAACTTCTAGCTTAATGATGATAAGAATTTTGATTTTTTCTGAAAGAGGTTAGTCAAGATGGGGTTTTGCACAAATATTTATTTTTTATCATTAGGTTTGTGTGTATGCATGAAGTAGTTAAATTTATAATATAAATCACAGTTAGTGTGTAAACCACTATTGCCCAGCCTCTTTCAGGAAAAAAAGTTCTGTTTATTACCAATGCTGTCGTGATGCTTTCCTAATTTTTCATGGCATTCAACTGGAATTTTAATATGAGTTTCTCTAAAAATTTGGCTAAAAACTGTGCCATTGAAAAATTAATGTTTTTTTGCAGTTAAAAATTATTTACTTTAGCTGCACTTATCTCTTAAATTTCCGACTTAAGTATAATGTTTTACTGCTGCATTATCTCATTTCTTGCAGGTTATGTAAAATTTAATTAAAAATTATATATTTTTTAAAATGATCACTCTTAAAAGTTGATAATGATATGTAACTTTTCAGTTAATATAAACAATTGTCAGCAATGTATGCATGCATTTATTCATGTAAACAGCTGTATTTTTGTAACTATATGTTTTATAGTTACAAAAATGCATAATACATTGTTGATAGCTTTTAAATCTAATTTTAAAAGTTGTAGATCATGTCCAGCTTTTTAGGATGAAAGAAGTTCTTCTTTTCTCCACCCAATTTGTTATTGGGCTAAAAAATGCACTCATAAGTGAAAACTGTGAGTTCAAAAAAGGTCTTTTACATTCTTAAAATTGTAAAACTGTGTCAAATATTTCATTAGAAGTTTGAAAAAAAAATTGACAAATGTCTAAAATCTAGTGACACAATACTTTTGACCAGATATAATGTTTGTACATTATGTACTCATGCATACTATGAAAGTTTCTAAAAGTAATTAAGACAAATAATTTTAGCTGTATGGCAGAAAATGTAAAATTAATAAATTTCTAACTTTGTTTTTCATGCTTTTACTTAAAATTTACAATAGATTTTATTTTGTAACCCAACCCCAATTCTCCCCCCCCCCCTAAAAAAAAAAGAGTGACGCCTTGATTTATCATTACCTGCATTAAACTATGTTAAACATAAAAAAAAAAAAAAAAACGAATAATGCTTCTTCATTGAAAGTACTATGAAATTAAAATTTATATATTGCATGCAACTTTTTAAAAATCTTAAGTACAGAAATCTACAAAAATGGGCAGAACTGTAATCTTTTGCAGAAATGTTGCAATATTTTGCATGCTTAAGATTTTTTACTGAATGTTTCATAGCTCTTATAGGTTCACTGTTTATAATTGTGCATAGTACAGCTTATAAAAAGACCTAATTTCTTTTATCTGTCTACCACTATTGGATTTTATAAAATATTGCTCAAAAGTTATATGATTTCTTAGAACAACCTTAATGCTGATATCTTCATAACTTTTATAATGCTTTTAACTAGCAATAAATAAACAACATTCTATGAAACAAATGCTTGTAATAATATTCAAAAAAGATAATTTTGTTAAACAAGACAAGACGTAAAAAAAGGTGGAATACAATAGCTATTTTCTTGCAGAATCAATCATTATTGCTTGGTTACATAAAATGCACAATAAAATCATAAAGTGTTTTAGATGTTTTCTAATTTAAGAATTAATATGTTGTTGTATTGTTGTGTAAATCTTGTTTGCCATTGTATTATAATCTTGTTTTGTTGTACAGAAATAAATTGTATATTTTTGTATATATGTATATTTTAAATGTATACAGATGTTTATGTTTGCACATTATATTAACTTGCAAAGAAATGTTTTGTTATAAATAAATTATTTTTTGTACTATTTTGCACATATTGTTGTCTGTTTTCATTTTTACAATATAAAAAAATGACCCACTGTAGTCTCCTCTTTTCTGTAGTAAATCTTAATCAACAAGAATGTTTTTAAAGACTTTTAAGACTTATTTAACTCGCACTGAATGTCTGGGATATCTTAGTCATGTAATCAATTTATAACCATTTCCAATCAAGACACTGTTTTGAAATTTAATACTGGTAGGTAACTGACAATACAATTTATATATATATATGACCCCAAGTGATGTAACTCTGTTTTTTGGTTTTATTAGAGTCACAAAAGTGTTCAGGCCATTCTATTAAGAGCACAAATGGTGTAAGTTGTAACTCCCTTTACAACCATGCAAGTGGCAGCACTAGTAGCTTTGTAATGCTGAATTTAATATAACCCCAATAAAACCTTTAAAATCTACTAGAAAAATCAAGTTATACCACTTGGGCTTTAAGGGGATTTGGGGCAAGTGACCAGGCCCCCAACAAAAAGGGGCCTCTAAATTGATTTTTATGTTTAAAAATTTGTAAGTTTTGAAAAAAGTTTTCAAAAGAGGGGAGTAGTGAAGCTTTTGCCCAGGACCACCAACTCGGCAAATTGGCCCCTGTTTAAGGGGCTGATATTAAAAAAAAATAGATTGTGTGTTTGTTTTAAACCCCAGTTTAGCCTCATTTCACAAGCCCCCCATCTTGGGTGGGACTGGTAATTGCTCATATCATCCAAGTGTAAGGTGTTACTATTATAGATCCTGCAGAACATAGGAAACTCCAAATAAACAAAAATAATAAAATCACTCAAAATAACTGGTGTTTGCAACATAAAGTAATAAGAAACTTTCTAAAATAACACCATAAAGTTTACATCAACAGCCAGACAGATTTTTCAAGCAAAAACTTGTTTACCCTTCTTCAGGTGTTTCACTGAAGAAGGGCAAACAAGGTTTTGCTCGAAACAGCTGTCTGGCCGTTGATGTAAAATTTTTTATTTTATTTTACACAGTAAGTCTAAGGTTTGAATTAGTCCTTCTGTCCAGAGGCTGATCCAACCTACTGGAGGAACCTAGCGGCAAAATTTTCGAGGCCCCTAAGCCCAAGTTCCCTTCATAATTTAATGTACTAAGGGCACTATTAGTTTTTTTTTTGTGATGGAGAGCACTGAGTGATTACAATAAAAATAAACTCGACAAAAACTTGATAAAAGAATTTAAAAACTTGTATTAAATCAAAAAAGACTGCTTAAGAAGATATTTTATATGAATTTGCGTCTTGATTTATTGCTTGCAAATTTATCAATAATTTTTGTGATAAAATAAATAATTTTTGTGTCTGCCAAACTTTTCTGTTCTATGAATAATAAAGCCAAATTGTTTAATCTTTCTTCCTTATCGTAGTTTTTAAATAGCTCTTCATTCATTTTAAAATCGAAAAAGAACTTTCACCTGAAGCATTTATGGGTAGAGTTTATTTTTGAAGTTATTTCCACATTAGGAAAAGTTGATGACATTTCTTGTGCAGCCATGTAAATTCCATTGCTTTTCTGTCAAGTTTATTGTTTTCTTCAAAAAATAGCAAAATATGATTCAACGGAAAAAACATTCAAAATACTGATGTTAAACGATAAAATAAATGTCTTATGTGTGTTTTTTCACAAAAAATATGATTCAGTTCATGGACAAAATTTTAAATGTCTATGCCATTTTGTAAATATTTTTTAACGATTTTTTTCTTTTCCTCTTTTGATAATTTCTCGCAAAAAAAAAAAAAAAAAATTAAAATGCTCCTAACCATATTCATGTGTTTCCATTCATCTGAATGATTTGGGTTTGGTATACTATCAAACATTATAATGGATTTATTAAAAATTTTCTCTTTTTTCAAATTCATAAACTGCTTTATCGAGTTTTTATCGAAAAATGCTGCATTCCTTTCTTGGAGTCTGGAACCCTGCTCACTACTGCCCTTTTCAAATAATAACTCTGACAGCTCGGATACTTCTTCGACTTTCTAAAATTCATTTTTACATTTTTTAATAAAATTTGCAAGTGACCTTATAGGTCAGAGCCTTTCAATAATTTCCTTTCCACTGACTGCAGAAATGTGCTGGCAGAATTCATTCTTCCATGAGTCCTGGTCCAATAACTACTACTGCTACTACTATTACCACTACTATTGTGATGAGACAGAAAATTGAATTTAAGCTCTTTATGTGTTGAAATCTTTCTCTGATCTCGTCCTGTAATTTCTGCCGATAATCCCTAATCTGAACAAAAACACTTTTTTTTTTTACTCAAGGGGGATTTTTCAGACTGTCTTGGCGGACCGCTATTTCCCCACCCCTGCCCTCGAGTCTGGATAGCTGGGAAAACAAAGTGGAAACAGACCCCTCAAAGGATATGAAGACTGATTCCTTCTTATCAAGTTTGCACTTAACAAAAGACTTAAGTGTAAACTTTGTAATGTATTGCTTCAATTCTGAGCTTATTTAATTTTTCTTTTGAAGAATTTTCAAAGTCCGGACTTCTAGTGGCAGTCGAGGCCTCTCGAGGTGCTCAGCGCCCTGATGTCCGCCAGGTGTTAAACCCTCCTCTGCTTCTGCCACTACTATGTTTTTTGTTTGTTTTTTTAATGGCTGATTAGGGGGGAAATGTTTGGTTGTAAAGAAAAGAAGTGAGGTAGAGTTAAATTTTTTAATATCTAACTTTACAAACATTTCTAACGTTTTTTATGTTTGTTATTATATAAAATATATTTGTATTTAGCCAGAACTCTCAACCAGATATTTATGTACACTTAACGCCTTCCCCTCAGTAACTTAGATCCTATTAAATGTAAAAGTTGAATATTTGTTTATCACGCTGAAACAGCTGGATGGATTTGGATAGAACTTAAAATGGCGGTAGTGATTTAAAATTCTGAAAACCCACCCATTCTTTCGCTAGATGACATATCTAAGTGCTGGAACCAATAAATGAGCATCCATAGGCCACTTTGGATGACACATCAGAGTGCACTAGCAGGCCTGGTAGAATCACGATGGCCCCCCGGCTGGATCCAGAAAATCGGTGTTTTTTGCATGGCCAATTATATGTTGCGTGTTCAAGGGTTGGCAAACCATCAAGTTTGTTCGTTAATACCCGTCGGGGATTAACTAAAAATACTGTTGATCAAATCGCATTAAGATAAAAAAACAAATTTATTCCTATTAATATTAAGATTCAAATTTATTTAAATATTATTTTTTTGCACAATAAATTATATGTACCTGTCATGAAAATGAAAGTGTTTTTCTTTCTTGCTATTATTTGAGAGTTTGTATTCAACACATTTAAGTTAATACAGATACACTCACACGCAATTGTTAGGTCGAGTTATCAAAACTGTGCGTGTAGTAACGTCAGGTATTATCCGTTTTTTTTTTTTTTTTTTTAATGCATATATCTGCATCAAAACGATCCAAACAATTCATATTTTTTTATAATATTTAAATTTATAACGTTTAAACAGGACAACGTCTACCGGGTTCGCTAGTATCTACATATATACGCGTTGAACATTGTACTTCCTGTGAAAAAAACACTCAAAATACTGATGTTAAATGATAAATAAAAACTTTGTGGAAAAAAACACACATAAAAAATTTCTTATAAGTAACTTTTTGTGTGTGTTTTTTTCACAAAGTTTTTATTTATTTTATCACTGTACCTCCTCTTTTTTTTAAGTCTGTAAATATATGTACTTGCTGGATAACGTTTGCCGGGTTCTGTTAGATTTTTATAACAATCCTAAATTTTTACTCATACATCATACATTAGCTAGAGGTAACTCAACGACGGGCCGAAGTCAGGAATTAATCCCAGCTACAGCACCTGACTATTTCTTTAGATAAGAATTATTTTCGCAGAGTGATGGAAAAAAATTACGCCGGAGGTCTCCCATGCAAAACAGTAGGAACAACATTAAGTCTATACCAATGACATGACCGATGATACAATCTCACTGTAGTATCATTTACGCCATGACCACTATCATTGTGTCATATGGCATTTGGTCAAAATAGCGTAAACGGTCTGGGAGGAGTCTACGAACATAGTCTATTGCGATTGTCTGATTATTCCTCTATGACTTGACCGATCACTACCGTCTCGTTTTAGTACCATCTCTGCCACGGTTTCTAAAACTGTTCTCCTCCAAAAGGTAGGAAGAGCTCCGCGAAAAAAAAAATCTGCTAGTTTAACCTTCAATTCACTAGGCACAAATTTACACAAGGTGCTCAGCCAAACTTCAAAGATCTTAAAAGTGCTACACCGGAGCAGAAGTTTGAGATACCCTAATCATTATCATAGTGCCAAATTTGATCAATATCGAATTAGCGATCTCTGGAGAGTTTGAGAAGAAAAGTGCAAAATTCAATATCTGAGAAAAATGTTTCCGGTGATTATTCCTGAACGACATAACTGGTCATTACCACCTCATTTTAGTAGCAACAGTGCCATGGCCTGTATCACTGTACTAAATTTGGTTAAGACAGGGACCCCCACGTCTTGGAAAGTGGGGGGGGCGAACGTTTTTTTCCGACATCGGGAGGGGGGGGCGTCATTTCACCAGCCCCTCATCCCCCCCCCCTCCACCAACAAATGTTTTTAAAATAAAAGGTGTCAACCTTAGTACCAGGAAAATTTTTGTTTGTACTTCTATAGCTCAATTACAATAATCATTTTCTTGAGGGACAGGGCAGCAATTTGTCTCCCCCCCCCCCCCAATTTTTATAAATAATCGGCTTCAATCTTTTTTAACCTCGTCTGTACACCCTCTCAAAAAAGTATTCGAGTGTAAGCCAAATTTCCTGTATCAGTTTCATGTAAACTACTTAATTTACCAATTTTTTTTTTTTTTTTTTTTTTGTATTTCAATAGTTTGCTTAAAATAACATTTTTTTTTCGTGCGAAAGGGGATGGGTGGTGGCAGCTATTTCGCCGCCCCACCCACCTTCCGTGTGAGCTAGTAAAATTTTCATTTATGCCTCATTAGTTTGTTTAAATAACCATTTTCTTGAGGGGAAGGACTGGAAAAATTGCTTCCCTCCATCCTGAAGGAGAAAACTATTGTAAGCAAACTATTGATTGGGCGAATATTGAGAGGGCTAAAATACAGAGGGGGCGAATTATATAGTTCGCCCCTTCTACTCATTTACCAAGGGGGCGATAAACCCCCCTGCCCCCCCTGTTGGCACGTGCCTGGGTCAAGATCTCATAAATGATGAATTACTAAGCAAAAGTCTAAAGATTCAATCATTAAGCCTTGCACCGCTTTTCAGCTACGATCAACAATGAAATGTATCAAACCGAAATTACTACTTTCAATTCTGCTGGAAAATGCTTGCCCTCTCTGTATGTTGTAGAAATACGCTTTTAAAAATATGCGATGGAAGAGCTGTAAGTCTTCCCTAGGAACATTAAAAAAGAAAATCTTCTCCAGTTACGCCAAATCATAAACTGAACTTTTAGGTATGATAAAGCTGTAACAGGAGTTATCGATACAAATCTGATAAAACAACACAATAGAGTATTTCGGAAGTTTTTCGAAATAATCTTTCTCTAATCAGAGAACTTGCCGCGGAAGTTTCGAAGGTGAGAATTTCGGATTCTGAGTTATCTTTTATTTGTATTAAAAAAATGAAAGATAATGCAACGATTTTGGAATGTACTTACATGGAATGTAAATTTAATAAAAAATATTTTAATTGTTGGATTTAAACATGAAAATATTGTATTGAACCGTAAGATATTTTGACAGAATATCAAAGTTCTTACATCTTAAGGGGAAAAATGAAGCATTTAGGTGAGTTATTTCGATTTATTTATTGGATCATCTTTCATAGTAAATATTTGTGCTGTAAAATTGAAGTTTGAGGTTTTTTTTTTTTTTTTTTTTTTTTTTTTTTTTTTTGGGGGGGGGGGGGGGGTTGACTGCAAACTCGAAGTCAGTTTTGTACCCCTATATTTCTGCTTAACTTTTTTTTTTTTTTTTTCAATTCCATGTATCATTCCACATTCATCAACAATAACAGAATAACACATCAGAAGTATAAATACGGGAGACGAGGAAAGTGGCAATGATGGGTTAAGGGGGTTCGAACTCGAGACTTCACCGATTGGAGGCGGTGCCCAAAATCCTCTCAATTATGAAGATTCCCCAGACACCCCCCCCCCTTCCGAAATGAAGTTGGTAATACCTCTTTCAATGCAAGCCTCGTAACATTCGAATGAAGTCTTCTGCTTTGGACGTTATGCTTTCATGATTGCAACAAATGGGTAAAAAGCCCAACGCAAAAAAAAAAAATGTAGCCGTTGCCATCACTCGATTTAACTATCAGCAGCATGGCGCTCGATCAAATCACCAATCGCGTGCCACACAGGCATCTATGTAAAAGAATTTCTTTATTTCTTGACACACGGCTGCCTTCTGCTCGAAATAAAATTTAATAAGGTGATAGTTCTAATCTACGTAGCTAAAATTTCCTTTCAAGAAAAAAAGTTCGATATATATACATATTTTTAATAAACATAAAATAAATGTTCCATTTGATGACGGGCGACGTATGGGTAAAACTGGACTCTATCTTTTTAAGTTTGGACGTGCATCGTTTGCTCAAAAAGTACGGTAATAAGAGTTCTGACGGGTGCACATATTTCTCGAGCGAATGACATTGCATCTCTAGATACAACAGACACGGACAATCACAGCCATCAAATGCCACTAAATTATGCTAAATAGTGCCGCAAATTTACGACAGAAAAGGTGGAGGCGTTGACGGCTATTGGTGTTCGAAATGTAATGCGATTTTCGGGGTGAAAGAAAACGGCCGGGACTGCTCTCGAGAAGTGTCATGTCATTTTGTAGCATGAACAAATGTCCACGTATGGACAAGGTTACGCGTGGACGACTACTGTGTTTCCGATGGAACGCACTGGAACATGCTTCCTAAAACGCTCTCATTTTCTTCTCTACAGCCGCACTTGGCAGGACGGCGGCCGTTGCCAGACCGATGCCTTCAGGAAGACCAGGTTTCTTCAACTCCCCTTTCTTGTTTGTTTGTGTTTTGTGTTATGGCAAGCCTACACTAGGCGTATCTGCCTACACGGAGGTGCCTTGCGCGGTGGACTTTTTAAAGAATACTAACGCGTATTCACTTTACATCTGAAGGAAACTGCTCAAAAGTCCAGACCGTAGGACCGAACACGAGACCTCCACACTTTAGTCATCTTCCATGTTCATTGTCTAATCCACTCGGCCATAGTGAGGCCGGCCCTCCGGTTTCGATATATTGGTATACAGATGGAACAAATACTTTGATATGCATGGAGATGGAGGCCATGTTGAAAACTAATCCGTACCAAATGCCATACTATATCTGGGCATTGTGCGAGTCAGATTAAATCTGGCTTTATCCTGGGAATTACGCGTGCCAACGTGTTAAACACTGTCACGACAAAAATAGCGAAATATGAAATTTCTTTCGGAACAATTCATATGCAAGCGATATGCTGTGAAAGCACTTATTTTCGCGATTTTGACGAACCTGTCGTAAAAATCACGAAAATTAAAGCTTCGCGAAATACTTTTTTTCGCTTCAAATAATAATAAAAATCAGAAACTTTTCACTTACCAAAATTTAATGATTTATTGCATAGTTACAAACTCATTCTTGGCAACTTCCGTTTTACAACTTGACTTTCTTTCTTACCACGCTTTCTTGAATACTAAAACAGAATGCAACTCATTCACTTGCAATATTTTTACGAGCTTCTCTGAAGCCATTCAAAATTGGGCCGGGGGGGGGGAGAACTTTTTAAGAAAGTTTCTTAAAATGTCTTTTGCGACAGAGACTCTGCATTTAGGTATACTTTCGGTATTTTTCAGCTATCGGTTCGCGAAATCACCGATATCTTCTTTTTCGCAAAAATTACGGAGCTGGAAAATAAGTGCTTTTATACAATAAAAATTAAAAAAAATCGAAAAAAAAGAAATATCGAAACTGCCTTAAGTCTTACGAAAATAGATAAAGTAGACTTAAAATTTGTTGAGCACCATGCTGTTATAACAGCGGTTCCCAACCGTTGGGGCTCCGAGCATCTGCACGGGGTTTGGGGGGTGAGAAAAACAGGAAAAGAACAAGTATACATGTTTTAAAAAGCCATCTTATTTATTCTTATTTTTACTCCAAAACATTTCTATTTTCGCGTAAAATGTTTATTCAGACTTTAACATTATTTTGTAGAAAAGGCGACTGTGTTCATTGTTGAAGAATATTCAACTGTACGTATTCTCAGGCATGTGTGTGTGTGGGGGGGGGGGCATCGTAGGTTATCCTGTGTTTGGTTGGGGGGGCGGGGCACAGTGTTTAGAGGCTGGAAACCGCTATAGTGTTTGTTGAACTATTCGAAAATACTATTGTTAACCTTCAAGAATTATCAGAGTCTAATCGACAAATCGCTTCGAATGCGGCAGGCTCACTTGATAAAATACTATATCTTATAACAAAGCAATTTAGATGTGACGTTTGAGTGACGTAATCTTTGTGACAGCCGACTGCGCATCCTTTGTGTGCAGATTCTCCTATTATATTCGACCCAACAAAAGGATATAAGAAAACATTAGTTATAATTATTTTTAATTACTTCAAAACATAATAAGCCGCTGGAAAATCTCGGATATCAAGTGGAAGGTTTACTTAACCCCTTAAAATTCGTATTATTTTCAAGAAAACCGTCATAAAAGTGCCTATTTTTTATTCAAGAAAATTGTATAAAAATAGGTGCATGCAAAATATATGTATAAGTATAAATATATGTAAAATATATAAGCAAACAAATAGGGATAATCCTAAATGTGACACAGAAGAATATTATCAAAGAAATTTTTTCCCCCTGTCTGCGATTGTAACACCAGTAAATTGTGATACGGAAAAATAAAGCCTCTTGGAAAGTTTGTTGATTTATTTAAGAAAATGAATATTTCACCACGACAGTAAAAGCAGTTTTTACTGAGGTGTAAAAAATGTAAACATACAGAAAAGTCATGAAGGCCTAAAAATTCGAAACTTTGGACTTCCGTCATGTAATGTCCTTTCAAAACATTCATAGCTTCAAAATTTCATGTACTTTACCTCAGAATTCGTTTTCCACCATAGGAAAAGTTAGGGCATTTTCTCCATGAAAGATTATTATACTTAGCATTCTACTTTCAGGATATGGAAATTCTGAGGATGTACGGAACATAATGACATTAAAGCAAGGACGTCACAATATGAAATTGAAATTTTCTTTGCTCATTAACATACATTGGTCCTTCAGAAATTGTTTATATACATACTGGTATGTTCAATCTGAAATAATAGTCCTGTCATATTTCTGAAGGGAAAATATCTCCACAAATTAATATGTAACAATTTTATAAAGATTTTAATCTCTTTGAAGTTTCTTCTCTTAAATTTTTGAGTCCTGACCGAAATACAATCCTAGATACGTCCTTGCCCATCTTCTCTGAATCTCCTGTATAAAATAAAATATTGGTTAAAATAAAATAACGACGGTAATTTTTACTTGCAAATTATCGAAGGAAAACCAACAAATATTTTAAACATATGAATACAAAGTTTACCTCTTTTTCATATCTTTAACAAATTATTTCAGAATCTATATTTTTATTTCTACGCTTTAGAATTCCGCAGAAGACGCTTATTGACGTACTCTAAAAGTGAAGAACTAAGCGATGACGTCGATCGGCCATATTTCTCTGATCTCGAGAAAGAACTTTTGAAAGAAGACAAAGAGCCAGTGACGTACTTTTCTGTTCTGTTAACAGCCGTGTCGATATGCACCTACACCATGGACATCACATCTTCGGCTGCGGTGTGTTACTGGCTCTACCAAGCCGGACACTGGTATTGGTACATGATGATCGGTCCTCTGATAGTTTCTCTGCTTGTGATCAATGCTTTCAGTCTTCGCTGGTACATTCACGATTTTCAAGAAGATAAAGACTACATACAGCCGGCATCTGCATCCCATTGGATATTTCGGATAGTGTTCCACTTATGCCTGCTGGGGCCTATAGTGAGGTAATATTAATGACTATGTCATTTTATCTCTCAACACCCTTTATTGGAAAATGTGTCCCAAAAATGCGACATAATAAAGCGACATAATTTTGCATGTATTTAAATACTATTAGTTCACAACAGCTTTAATCTATTGTTACACTATTTCGTAAGCTGTAGAATATGCATCACATGTATTTTTCTATAAATAGGTTACACTCATAAAAATTTCAACATAGGGTTACCAGGCGAAATACGCGAAAGATGAACGATAAAATGACATAGTCAATTAATATCGTTTTAATATGGCAATAATAAAACTAAAAAATTAGGCGGTTCAGGGGGATCTCCCCCTGACGAGGCTCGAACAGCCAAGTTTTTTTTTTTTGTTCGAAACTAGCTGAAGTACCCGTCCTTGACGGGTTAGTAATGTAATGCAAATTTCCCCAAAAGCCTGAATTTTTGACAGCATTAAGTGTAGAAAGAACTGAATTAGTATATCGTCAATAGTATAGATGAAGTTGTGAACCTCGAAGCAATTTTTTCAAAATTCGAATTAGAAAATTTTTATTTTATGCGCTTTTCGCATTTTTTCTCACATATTACTTAACAACGGCTGTAACTACGCTTGCAGCAAAACGGCATTTGCATAATCGGATAGAGGATAAAATTTCCTTTTAAAAACAGGGTTTTTTTAATATTTAAGATAATTTGCAGATTTTAAAGAACTTTTTAACTAAAGATCACTTTTGACTTAAATTTTCGTAAAATAATTTTAAAACTGTGGCATCTTAATTCTATTAGTCATAGCTTTTCGATATTTTGACAAATGATAAAACATTCATTTCGCTCTCTTTTAAAATAAAAACGTAAAAATTATATAAATTAAATGATTTTTAATGTAACGTAATATTTAGAATTTAATCGCGTCAGCGGGCACAGTGTCGCCATTATATCACTCACGATACGAGATTTATGTTCCGTTGCCAAAATAAGGATTAGAAAAAATTTTTTTTAACCTATCGATAGAGTTTTAAACGGGGCATGGGATTTTCAAATCCCGACATCTACTTCTTACAAATATATATATA
Organism: Cheiracanthium punctorium; assembly: GCA_038373885.1. NCBI lineage: Eukaryota > Metazoa > Arthropoda > Arachnida > Araneae > Cheiracanthiidae > Cheiracanthium > Cheiracanthium punctorium. The sequence continues at coordinate 185,925 of JAWZYV010017627.1, read as the reverse complement.
TATATATATATATATATATATATTGAAAAATTTTCCGTACTGTAAATACGTAAAACATTTTGCCACTCTCTTAACGCAATTTATTGCCGCTCTTTGTTTAACACAAGGAGACGACATTTTAATTAAAACTTTAGATAGAAATATTGAAAATGCGTTGATACATCCCACAGTAATTTCAACAGAAGCGATTACCTGAACTTTTTTTTGAGATTTTGATTTGTCACATGTAGTTATGATCATATTGTAGTAAAATATTCGTTTCTTCCCGTATGAAGAGCGGATGCGCAGTTATTTTGAAATAAAACGGTTATCCACATCATGTAGTGCCTGAGGTATTAATGCTACAACTTAAACCTAAAAATCAGTATGATGCAGAAATAATACATTTTGAATGTGGGGATTTTTCTCTGTAAACCGTCAGGCTTTTCAGTTTTTGATCACGAATTGCACTGACATAGTTTTTTGTGTCATGATATTGCAATGATCTCAGGTTAGTACGCATGATGCAAACTTTATTAGTCAAATAATTTTGCTTTTTTTTTAGATTCCACATCGGTGGAATTAATTCGAATTACAGATGTAAAAAAAAATTCGTTCCGACCGTGCGAAGAACGGGCACAGCAGCTAGTATTAATAATAAAAAATTATATAAATTGCTTTATTTTATTTTATGTTTTTAATCAAAATTTCTCTTGTATGTTGTCTAAGATATCTGGAGCTTTTCTTATATGGACTGCATACTTGTAACCTTAAAGATTCGGACCGTGCAAAATACCGCATGATGTTTCTGCAGGAAGACAGAGACATAAGCCTTCTGGTCATGGTCGGCAGTTTTATGAAGTCGGCGCCTCAACTTGTCCTGCAGGTGTACATTTTGACTCAGACAAGTGTACCACTTTCGCTCGAAACAGGTACTATTAATGAGAGAATTGAAGTGTTTGCTGCAAAAAGTAGGTAGCTCCATCTCACAGGAGTTTAGATTTACATATATTATCTTGCAGTAAAAAAAAAAAAAAAAAACTTTCATTTGGTACCAAAATGATATCTGGAGCTTTTACAGCTCCGATCGTTAGCTCAGGGCTCAGGGATCGTTTGCTCTGGAGCAGCTCCGATCGTTAGTTCAGGGCACGCAGAAAATTCTTGACTACAGGCACAACACTTGAGGGGGGGGGGGGTTAACACTTACGTAGGTAGCGTGAAATTTCCAAAGCTAAATTACTGTCTGGCTGTTTTGGAGGGCCTACTAGGCCTAATGGAAAATCATGGCCTGCGTTAGTTCTTATGTTACTCAATAAGAGACAAAGTTGTCTGTCTCGTTAGTTTTGTGATGGATATCAAAGCGTTTTTTACAGATTACTGCAAACTTAAGTAATTGGAGCTACTTCCTTCTTCCAGTAAGCCCTTCAATTTATATAAATCACTTCGAAGGGATATCGTTCGTGCGTCATTTGAGTGACAAACTATAAAGATTGTGCATCTTTCTGCTTACATTATATCCTTCTGCTTACATTCTATTGATTTCTATTAATCTAGCCTTGTAAAATTGTGTTAAAAATATCCTCTTATATATATGCAGTGGGTAGACAAGGGGGGATAGGGAGGTCACAGCCCCCCCATGAGGAATTTTCTGCCATACAAAATGTATATCCCCCACTCCCTTATCACACACACGTATGCATTGTATGTGAGTTACAGTAACCCCCATGAAAAATTTCTGGCTACGCCACTGTATATATATATATCCTTAATAATATTATAAATGTGAAAGCGAGTTTGTTTGTTTGTTTGTTTATGATGCTTTCACGCCTAAACCGCTGAATCGATTAGGATGAATTTCGGTTTAGATATAGATGGGACCCAGGAGATGGTTATAGGCTACTTAGAATTTTAGATTTTTAATTATTAATTAAAAACCGTTTTTACGTTGCCATGCTTGGCGAGTTTCGCCCGTATCAAATGATTCATGTTTTGAGCTAACACGAATGCTATTACTTCAATAAAGAAGCGCGTGCATTTGAAAAACATTAAATATCTCGGAAATTATGCCAGTTTTATGCCAAACCTATTGTGGCGTTTTGGACTCGCCACAAGTGCTAAACAGGAAACACAAACAAAATTGAAGAGACTCGAGACAGGAGTTGAGGTTTTTGTTTAACGTTGATTATTAAAATACACATTTACAAACATTGACTGCATTCTGCAGACTTAAATACAAGCATCAACTTCCGCTCTGGAATTCGGGAACCCTCGTCCCTCTGAGACCCGGTCTCTGTTCGGCCTCCTCGAACAGCCTCCAAAACGACTCTGAGCTCTCTGTCAGCGCCCAGCCTAGGGTTTCCACATTCGTGTGGGGTCGGTCGGCAAAATCAAAAGGCCTCGCCTCCGATCTTCCTCCAAGCCCCCTGTGCGTTCGCACTCGTCGTGTGGGGTCGGTCGGCAAAATCAAAGGACCCCCTTTGCTCTTGGAATGTGCACTGGTCAAGTGTGCTTTCCGCATCGTGGGAAACACATCGAGTCCTTGGTACATTTCTGGGGAGAGTAGTAACTTGTCACAACTCCCTCCCCCATGAAGACAAAAGTTTCGGCGATGAAGCGGAAACCTTTTGGCAGAACAAAACCAAATCCGTAAGTCCCTCTTGAGACAATTCCCCGAGAGGCACGTACGAATAAAAAGAAGCAAGGCGGACAAAGCTTACATCTTAATCCACTATATACACACAAAAAAAAAAAAACTTTCTTTTAGGATTTAAACCTGAAACAGCACTCAGTGTTAAAATCCAGGGTGCCTTCCCAAATTCAAATACTATGATCTAATATTTACAATTCTTCTAGTAAAAAAAAAGAACAAAACAAACATACACACAAACTATTCTGTAAACTAAACTTGAAAGGTGAAAACTTTGAAAACAGAGTTTTTCCCTGGTGGGACATCTCCTAGATTTCTTGATTTGTGAAATACTTAAAACTCTGCATTTTCATGAACTAACACTTGAAGTCTTTCAATGGAAGTTCTAATAATCACATGTTTTTCCTTTTTTTCTGGATCCGAAATAATTATATAACAATAATTCAAAATTCATTCTCTTACGGATAAAACTTCCGAAAAGGGTTGCAACAGCAGCGTACCTCTTGGCGCCTTTCTTTAGGGGCGATCTGTAATCGATCTGTCTAACTTCACTCACCACAAAGCCCAAAAGTCTTTTAAATTTCTTCCTCGATATTTCGGTTTGCCTCGGTGATATGTGATAAGGTTTCGCTCTCATCGGCTCGGGATGCGTTACCTCTATATCCCTCTCGATCAGTGGCGTGATTCCCGGATCTGAGAACACTTCGCTATAACCCTGCAACGTACGTCCAAAACTCTCTATTTGCTCCGCAGTCAACTGCTTCTCAAGCGCGCCTTCTTTAAATATCTCCCGGAGATCAAATTGAATGGGGTTAGGTAAAGGGTATGGAATCTCGGCCTCTAGGTCCACCTTAAACACCTTTGACACAGCATTCGTATCATACCACAATTTTCTTTTCCCTTGCTTTTCGGACCTTTGCTCTGCCGCCAACGCCTGCCATTTTTTCAACCTATTTATAGTCTACAAAATATAGTCTACAACATTCGTGTCTGATACAACTAGATCGAGACAATTTTCAACTACCGCAGTCTGCGGGGTGCGCAAGTCTCTTCCTTGGACCACATCTGCCGGACTAAACCCTCTACCTTCACGCGCCACTGTTGGAAGTGAAAACAAAGCCAGAGGCAAATGATGCTCCCCGTCCTCCACTGTCTCTAAACCTATAAATTCCGAAATTATCTGAACAACAGAATGAACTTTCTCAATTGAATCACTCAGTGGGGTGCACAACGAACTGTGGATGACGCGCATCCGGAACCTGTTAAGAAATCCTGAATTCAAAATACTAGGCGTCGAATTAAAAAAAATCTTGATTAGAATTTGAGATTTTGCGAAAATCATTTCAAACTGCGTAAATTTGTGTTCGCACATCACATAATAACTGCAAAGGTGAAAAAATGATATTTGGTGAAATGATAGGTGGTCACTCACCTTAAACTATAAGCATCTAATTAAAAAAAATCAATCAGATTTCGAGATTTTGCGAAAATCGTTTAAAACTGAGTGAATCTTTGTTCCCGCATTACGTAATAACGATTAAAGCGAATGATATGAAATATGGTCGCATGATAGATGGTTGCTCAACATAAACTATAGGTGTCCATTTTTTTAAACATTTTTATTAGATTGAGATTTTGTGAAAATTCTCTCAAAATACGTTTTATATTTCTTCAAACATCACGTAATAACGACTAATACGAATGATACGAAATTGAGTGATATGATAGGTAGTTGCTAATCTTAATTTATAGGCGTTGAATTTTTAAAATATTTTGATTACATTTTGAGATTTTGCAAAAATCGTTTTAAAATGCTGAAATTTTGTTCCAGCATCACGAAATAAAGACTGCAGGATATGAAACGAAATTGGGTGACATGATAGGTTGTCACTCAACTTAAATTCTAGGCTTCGAATTTTTCAAAAATGCTGATTAGATTTTGAGATTTTGCGAAAATTATTTCAATATGCGTAAATATTCGTTCGCGCATCACATAATTACGACTAAAGCGAATGAAATGATATTACTTAGTTACTCTCTAACCTGTAATATTTTAACAATACATAAAAATTATAACTCCGCTTCTTTGGCAACATACTACACCCATTCTGTGTACTCCTACAATGCTGACGAAAGTTCTTGCTTTTGGGAAATTTGCATTCACTAAACCGTCAAGGACGGGTACTTCAGCTAGTAAATTAATAAAATTAAAAGAGAAGTAAATTAATAAAAAGTAAATTATTTCAGAAACAGTAAAATCAGAAAAGGCCCAATTCTTTACATGGGCGCCGGCAGCATAGGGCAAGCGGGGGGGGGGCAATGCCGATCCCTGGATTTTTGTATGCAGTATTTTCCCTTGCTTTTTTGCAACATGATAACCACATACGTTGAAGTAGTCTTTGCCCCACCCCCGTGAGTAGTCTTTGCCCCCCTGGGAAATATTCTGCAGGCGCCCATGCTTCTTTGCTTTCAATCTAGAATAACTGAGCCCAAATGATTAATCCCGGTAGAATAATTAAGGGGTTATCTTTCTTTATTAGAGAATAAAGGTATTTGTAATCTAAGAAATCTAAGTACTAAAAAATCTGGAGTGACTCCACTCGACTTTCCGAACACTTACGATTAAGATCATTACCAAGCATTTAAATACATTTTAATCGATGAATAATTCAAACATACTATATACCAAATTGAAGCTCAATCGAATGCGCCTTTTAAACGTTAGCGCACTTTCAAGAATTTCACCCCATACACCATAATGTAAAAGAAATCTTTGTCGTAGCCCTGTAGAAAAACTATAAGACCTATACAGATCAAAATAAATACCAGTCCTACGATGGTGGTTTATAACATGTATACCCAATTTGAGCTTAATCGAATATACCGTTTAAACGATAGCGCACTTTCAAGAATTTCCCCCCATAGGCCATAATGTAAAAGAAATGTTTGTCGTAGCCCTGTAGAAAAACTATAAGTTTTATACACATCAAAATCAATACCGGTCTTACGATGGTGGTTTATAACATATATACCCAATTTGAGCTCAATCGAATGTACCGTTTAAACCCTACCGCACTTTCAAGAATTTCCCCCCATAAGCCATAATGTAAAAGAAATCTTTGTCTTGGACCTGTAGAAAAACTATAAGTCCTATACTCTTCAAAATCAATACCGGTCTTGCGGCGGTGGTTTGTAACATATATACCAAATTTGAGCTCAGTGGAATGCCGCGTTTAGGAGCTATCGTGTTCACTCATACACACACACACACACACACACACACACACACACACACACACACATACATACATACATCTCGTAAAAATAGCATAAATGAATTCAGACGACCTCAAGACGTGTAAATACACCAATATCTCGAAGTCGAATTTTTTCATGATTACAGTACTTTCATTACATGGTACATGTTGGGAAAGTAAAAATCTGATGTGGACAACCAGTGGCGTAGCCTAGAGGGTGGGGAGGTCATAACCCCCCGCCCGACATGAGTGAAAAATATTGTATATTGCGACAAACATTCGCAATATACAATATTTTTCACTCCATTATCCCACACACGTATACATGCTTATGAGTTGCAGTAGTCGTAACCCCCCCCCCCAAGAAAAATTTCTGGCTACGCCACTGTGGACAATACATGACTTCTTTGCGCGTCTATTAAATCAAAAATATTTTCGGCGCACTTCATCAAAACTTATTTTGTTTGAAAGAGATTCAGTGTTCCTATAGAAGAACTGTAAAGACACTATTTTCGATGGAGAGATTCATTTTATAACCCTTAACAACATATATCACTTCTGAGTCGTTTGAAATAGCCTAATATCTCTAAAATACGGTTTAATGAATTTCTGACAATAGAAACGTAATGTATTTAAAATCTTTTGGGTGGCTCTGTGCATAAACTATCCAGTCGATTGCAGTGGCGGATTAATGCAAGTTTCTCGGGGGGGGGGGGATCGGTTAGTTAGAAAATTGTTATATACATCCATTTTATGAAAGTAAAATATGATCTTTTACATTAATTTCTTTTTCCTTGGGAGGGGCTGTCGCCCCCTCCGCCCCTCTTTAATCCGCCCTTGGACGATTGGGACCAAAAGGGGAGATGCACAACTACATCTTACAACTATCCTAAATATAAAGTTTGAACATTCTACAACCAATAGTTTTTGAGATATGCGAGTTACATACATACATACGTACAGACGGCATGGAAAAACCGGTCAAAATAGATTCTCGCTCGGTCAAAATGGGTTGCACACGCATATATATGAACGTTTATGCTAGCGTACGATGAGATGCTTCGAAAAAATTCTTAAAAGAAAAATTTAGAGGTAGTTACAATCTGTTTTTTTCGTCGAAATCTGGCCCCCGAAAGTTTTCGGGATCACATTATTTTCTTATACACCGTACAAGGAAGTAAAAATAAAGTTGGCTGAGTGATTTTCTAGTAAAATTTTTAATTATTTATATTGCATATGCTTCACACTACTCTCAACATCCAACTTAAATCAAAAATAGCAAAAGTCAACGAGTCAATTTTAGAATATTTTTTTTTTTATTCAATCAAAGTGTACGAAAAAAATTAAATAGATAAAAAATTTGTATAAAAAATAAACATAAAATGATACTTATAGAATTATCTTTCTATAAGTATCATTTTATGTGTGTTTTTATACAAAGTTTTTATTCATTTTATCGTTTAACACCAGTAATTTGAGTGTTTTTTCCCGTAAAGTATACGAAGTTATTTTAAATATTTAAAATATTATCACCCCTAATTTGGGGAGGGTGTGGTTAATTGTAAAAGAATAGTAGAGAAAGGGTCTCATAATTATATATGTTGCTCTGGGACACACAAATCTCTGGTTATGGTCCTGTTTACTGATACCAACTTCTTTTTCTCTTCCAGTCCGCGCCCAAGGAGTCAACTTGGTATCGGCCTTGGTGGAACTTTCCCTGGCCCAAAGCTCGTACCACAGAGCTCTTCGTCGATCTACTCCACTAAAACACAATATGACAAAGCTGGGGGCCTTTGTGCACTTTTTAAGTCATTGCTGTGTCATCGCCTCCAGAGTACTAGCTCTGGCAGCCTTTGCGTCGCATTACAAGTACTGGATTTTCGTATTTTGTTCCATCCATTGGACTATCATGACTACCTGGCTCGTCATTCAAAGAACCACCTTCTGCTCTACGTCTCTCGGGCAACCGCGTCTTTTCGAAGAAGTGCTGTTCAACGTAATTTTAGCAGGAATATACCTATTCTGTTTTATCAACGTAAAAGATGGACCAACGAGGTAAGGAGTTTTGTTATTAACTTCTGAGACTGAAGGATATTTTTTTTTTTTTTTTTTTTTTTTTTTTTTGCATTCATTAGGGTAAAATTTATTAGAATCCACTGACCATTAAACGATATCAACTATTCTGGACATTCTGTTTTCTCTCTCTACTTAAATTTCAAACCTAATGTCTGTCAAATTTTCACAAATATCAGAATCTGAAGTCTGACTTTAGTGTAATCTAAAGTCAGAAGAAGGTATAGAGGCCCTATAAACATGTGCGAATAAAAATTCTCCCATTTATGAAGTGTAGTTCCCCTTTCAAGTAGGACTATTTGCCATTTTCCAGGCACTCAAGAAGGCACCAAACAAATAAAATGCTGGCAACTTTTAGACGTTTCTAGGCAGCATAACTATCCAGCAAACACACACAGGTTCTCTGAACGTCTATTAACGTTCAGTAGACGTTTTCTGAGCGTTAACAGCGTTCAGAGAACCTGTATGTGTTTACTGGGTAGTCTGTTTTGTAACCCAGTGTTTCACAAGGCTCACTTCGTTATGTCGAAGTCTTCTTTTACGCACTTGGAAAAGTCGCTGCAGAGACTTTAGCAAAAACCTGCTGCTTTGGATCAATATTTCGCAGCCCCTTAGTTCAATAAATTTTGTGATTTCTGATTATAGACAAAGACAATCTTTTCATGCAACCGCACGAAGTCCCATGCATCTCTAAGATTACGCATACCCCAAGTTGGGAAACATTGACTTAAATTATACGTATCTTCTATTTTGATCCAAGATCAAACTAGTAAATAAATAGATTCTCACAAACAATGTGAATATTTTATCAATTGTAACATTATTTTACTAGTCAAAGAACTCAAGAAAATACTTCAGTTTGGCTTTATTGTAAATTTAGGAGCAATGCGCTCATCGAAAAACATTACTGGCAGACAGTGCGTCTGATGTCGGATACATTTTGTTACTGTAGAGATATGCAACCTTAAATTTTATTTTGAGACAAATTAATTTCCTCTTCCTTTTTAGGTGGAAGTACACAGTTTATTATTTTATCATTTGGGTAGAGAATGTTGTGCTGAGTACACTATGGTTCGTAAAAGTGGATCCAGATGTGTGGTACCGCATCCCTCTTCTTTCTTGTGTTATTGTTAGTTTGGCCGCTGGACTTATGCTACTCATCATATATTATCAGTTCTTGCATCCCAATAAAATATGGTCAAAGCTGAATGAAGCTCTTCGAAATCCAGAAGCCGAAGGAATACAATGACTCCAAGTGATAAAATAAAATTTGTCTTGAAGCCATTTTGAAGTTAAAGCGAGACTATAATTCAGTAATTCAGGCGCGTAGCCAGGAAAATTTTTCGGGGGGGGGGGGGGGGAATATGAAATTATATGTGTATAAATAGACGAAATTTCTTCACTGCATTAATCTTGTGACCACTAATCCAAAAATTTCGGGGGGGGGGAATATATCCCGATATCCCCCCGCCCTGGCTACGCCCCTGCTTTGATTATATCTAAGGCAGAATAGCATCGTGCGGAATCCAGGGCGCATGTCATTTTGACATCACGAACTTTAAATTGTATTGAGTTTCTAACATAATTTAATCTCGTGACATCAATGTGACGTCGATTCCACGTGATATGAAAATTATTAGTTGGGAATGACCTCCTACGTGAAATTTCTTAATAGAAAGACTATGAAGGAGTAGGATTAGAATTTTTATCAAATTCTCTGGAATTCTGAGACAGAACAACGCTAGTAAACAGCAATACACCTATGAGATTCAAGCGTTGTTCTTTCTGCGTTAATTAATTTGCATCTAACTACGAATTTTTATGATGTTTATAAGATTTTTATTATTATTCGTCAATGGTCCTTACTTTTATTTATTTTTACTTTCCGAACATGTACCATGTAAGGAAAGTATTGTAATCATGAAAAAATTCGACTTCGAGATTTTGGTGTGTTTACACGTTTTGAGGTCTTCTCAATTCATTTATGCTATTTTTACGAGATGTATGTATGTATGTATGTATGTATGTATGTGTGTGTGTATGTGTGTGTGTGTGTGTGTGTGTGTGTGTGTGTGTGTGTGTGTCTGTGTGTATGTGAGTAAACACGATAGCTCCTAAACGGGGCATTCGATTGAGCTCATATTTGGTACATATGTTATAAACCACCGTCGCAAGACCGGTATTGATTTTGGTGTGTATAGGACTTATAGTTTTTCTACAGGGCTACGACAAAGATTTCTTTTACATTATGGCCTATGGGAGGAAATTCTTGAAAGTGCGCTAGCGTTCAAACGGTACATTCGATTGAGCTCAAATTGGGTATACAGGTTATAAACCATCATCGTCAGACCGGTATTGATTTTCATGTGTATAGGACTAATAGTTTTTCGACAGGGCTACGACAAAGATTTCTTTTACATTATGGCCTATGGGGGGGAAATTCTTAAAGGTGCGCTAGCGTTTAAACGGTATATTCGATTGAGCTAAAATTGCGTATATATGTTATAAACCACCATCGTAAGACCGGTATTGATTTTGATGTGTATAGGACTTATAGTTTTTCTACAGGGCTACGACAAAGATTTCTTTTACATTATGGCCTATGGGGAAAATTATTGAAGGTGCACTAGCGTTTAAACGGTACTTTCGATTGAGCTCAAATTGGGTATGCATGTTATAAATCACCATCGTAAGACCGGTATTGATTTTGGTGTGTATAGGACTCATAGTTTTTTTACAGGGCTACGACAAAGATTTCTTTTACATTATGGCATATGGCAGGGGCGTAGCCAGGGGGGGGGATATCGGGATATATCCCCCCCCCCGAAATGTTTGGATTAGTGATGAAATTCCGTCTATTTATACACATATAAGTTCATATCCCCCCCCGAAAATTTTTCCAGGGGCATATCCCCCCCCGAAAATTTTTCCTGGCTACGCGCCTGGCATATGGGGAGGAATTATTGAAAGTGCGCTAGCGTTTAAACGGCGCATTCGATTGAGCTTCAGTTTGTTTTATTTGTTTGAATTATTCATCGATTAAAATTTATTTAAATGCTTGGTAATGATCTTAATCGTAAGTGTTCGGAAAGTCGAGTGGAGTCACTCCAGATTTTTTAACACGAAATGAGTATTTCCAGTCAAAAAAGTGTTCTTGTGTCAGTCTAACTTGCCGTTTTATTTTTGTGAATAAGTAATTAGCCTTTTGATAAAAATACAACTCGAAAGAAACATGAATAGTTCTTTCAAGCTTTTTATTAGCGTTTTCTGCTATGTCGTTCCTTTTCAAAATTTCGAAGGGAATTTTACCTGATTTCCTATCGTTCATAGGTATTTACCCTTAGAATGCTTCCATTGAAAGTACTCAAATTTTACTAAAACTATGCAAAACTCTTTTCTTTGTCCCAAGGGGAATACTCGTACTAACACAATCCTCGTTTGGTAAATAGCAAAGATAAATGAGGAGAATTTGAGGTCTTGGAAACTTTTAGGGAAATTTTTGGGGATCTGGAAACACCGTCTGTGTCAAAATTACAGCATACACCCATTCATGTACGCACCTTTTATCACAAAGAATTTTGTGCAAATGAATGTTTGGTTACTTAAAATAGCCACTAAGGTTTTTATATTTATAGGATTACAAAAGATTGCAAAGGAGTATTTTTGAAGCACAGTAGACGGAGTACAAAACTCCCTGATAAAGTACTGTTGGTCGCCTTACTTTTACAGCTGTTCAAAACTTTAAAAAATATTCATCAATTTGAAACTCAAGATAAATGTCTCCACAGCCTTAAGAATAACCGCTTTAACTGATGTGTTGAGCCCCCCCCCCAAAAAAAAAAAAAAAAAATCTTTACTTTAGGCAGTGGCGGCTCTTCCATTTGAGCACTTGAGCACGTGAACCCCCAAAGAAAAAACTAAAGAAATAAACTTATTAACAAATTAAATATTTAAAAAAATCATGTACACTTCTAGATTTTGTGAATTTAAAACGTGAGTTTCCCCCCCCCCACTATTATTAAAAACGCTTAGAGCTAACGCACTGTTTTGCAGGTTACTACAGCATAGTATTTCCTCCGCTCGCACGTGCGAGCGGTCCCTTCTGAACCAGTCTCTGAGAGCAGAAGCGAACAGTCCCGGCAGAAGTAAGGTGCCGCTGATATAATTCCGTTCGCACATTTTGAGTGTACACACGGAAAATTTTTTTGTGGTTATCTCTTCCGGATTCTCCCTTGGTTTGTTATGTTCGGCAAGTTATGCTTTTGTAGGCTCGTTTTCTTATTATTTTCTTTATTTTTATCATTTTTCACTACAATTTTTCTTACAAACTAGTGTCAATAATTAAGATGGGATAAGCATTCCGGAGCTAAAGCAATGCCATTTTTCACTATTATCCTTTGAAAAATAATTGAAATAAAATTAATCAAGACAACACATTTGCTGAAACTTATCTTGGTGACGAAAAGTAAGACCAAAGATTATTTGTGTATTTCAGTTGCATGCATTGTTTTCCTTCAACCGCTGAAAACGCAAATATATTTCAACATGTAAGTTACGTCGTATCTGCATGCATAATTCTCTAGATTTATTTTGTGAAACTCCATTTAAATAACCGACGAGCCGCCACTGACTTTAGGAGACCAGCTATGAGTTGATAAAAGTTAAATAATAATCCCTTTATTGGAAAATGGCAATTAAACGCATTTAAACTCGTGAAATTAACAGATTTAGTTTCAACTAAACTGATCGGTTCTGCATTATGAAATTACTGATACTTTAGGGGGTCATCCCCTAATTAGGTCACATTTCCACAGATTTTTAACCTTCTTAGACGTTTAGCAACATTTTTCCACATATGAATGATAGGAAATGACGGACCATATAAAAATTAAATTTTGTATTTTAATATATATATACAGCCTCTTGTGAAAATATTGCTATATCTGAAAGCTACTCTAAATTTGACAAATTTTTCTAATTGAATGTACATGTTTCGATCGCAGAGATAATCGCTGTAGCATGTGTTTTGAATCATGCGGCCTTCGCTACATCTTTTAAAAATTGTTCCATTCAGTATTTTACATGAACCGAAAATGTCTTTTACAGCAATAATCGCTAACACCAACTTATCGCTGAACCATGATGTTCGTGGAACAGAAATGCTCTAACTGTGGTAAAATGACACTTAGGAAAAGTTGTCAGGAGATAGTTTTGAAATTACTGGACAACAAACTATCACCATTAAATTTTAGTTTATTTTTCTAATGACTTAAAACATATAAATAATGTCTAGTGTTGTATTTAACTACATAACTTTTTACGAAAAAAAAAAACCACTCAAAATATCTGGTGCTAAAATATAAAATAAATAAAAACTTTGTGGAAAAAGCACATATAAAATTCAGTTCCCTCTGCTCAACAAGTCGAAGGGCTTGTCTGACGAAGACTGAAAGAATTTTTTGGTCGACATGATCGTAACTTCTTAAAAGTAACATTTTATATGTGCTTTTTTCACAAAGTTTTTATTTATTTTACATAGAACTTTTTCTAAAAATTGTGAAGACTTGTTCATTCAATGTATTTAATAAAATGTTACCGAAATACTTTTTGTTGCTGTTTTTGTTTTTTCTTTTTGTGCATGATGTATATAAGAAAATTATTTTCATACGCAACATCCAATTCAGGGGTGAACATAACAGACATTAAAAATTGCGTGTCGAGCGCACTTTGGTATAGGAACCACTGTGCAAACGCAACATGTTATGGGTAATCATCTAGTTGCAATGATTAAACTTTCTTAATACGGGAAGGATGTCATAGGCTCCGCCATGCAGTACGCGCGCCTTGGACCGTTGTTCGAGACGTTCCGGTGGCAGCGGCAAGGGCCTGTACACTGGTACCAGGATTTTGATCCATATATTGATGAAACAGACTTTTGATGCAACAGACCCTCTTCGAATATGGGCAGGGACTGATTTCCAGCAGGGCATTCGGGAAAAGCGCCCAGGGCCCCCAACAAAAGAAGGCCCCCTAAATTACCCTCTAGGTTTAATATTTTTGATTTTAATAAAAATAAATACAAAAATAGGGTGGGACACGTTAGGGGCCATTCATTAATTATGTAAAGGGAACGATTCTGGCCATTTTGACCCCCCCACCCTCATGTAAGAGCACATACGATTTCTCGGACTCTCCCCCCTATCCCCCTTCTTACGTAAGATTTTACTTGGTTTTAGAAAAGGATTAATTGCACTAAAACTCACAATTTGACTCAAAATGTGTAAAAATAGACACATAGTTAAGATTTTGAAAACTTAATACGTAATAAAAATTTTCAAAATAAAAATACATGTATAAATAAAATTGTACATTAAAAAAGAAAAAAAAATAGATCTCAGAGTTGTTTTTCCCCGACGCTTAGCTCTCAAATATCCATAATAGCTCTCAAACGAAATCGCATATTTAGACTTAAAAAATATTACGTAAGAAGGGCTTTAACCCACCCCCCTCCCCCGATATAAGGGCATGTAGAGATTTTGTGCCCCCCCCCCGTCTGGGCCCTTACATAATTAATGAATGACCCCCTTACTTGAAAAATAGGGCAAAAAATTAATGATTGAAAATTAAATTATGTAACTGAAATATTATTATCCTAGATAATATTATCATTATCGAACTATTGCATTTCATTTTGTATCTTGATTAAATAATACCATTGTTATTGTTATGCTATTATAACATCCTTCTTTGTATGGTGTAAAGTTGCTTTCTGATGTATGAGGAAGTTTTCGTAAGAGGGGGGCCCCACCCAATGAAGCTTTTGCCCTGGGCCCCCATCGCCCCATCTTTGCAAATCGGTCCCTGAATATGGGCACATGTACTGTTCTCAGCCGCCTAGTATCCTGCATCATGGCTGTGAAGGATCCACGTTTCGCAAGGTTCTGATGTCCCCGAGCGAACGTTTGAAGTGTCTGGTTGAATATCTTTCCTGATAAAACCGAACAGAGCGCGTCCATTTCCGTCTGCTGTGCTAGGCTCTAGGCCCAGATGAAGTGGGCGTTCGTCAACTCAATGTTTGTGAAACGATTCATATTGATCGAACGCAGTCGATGTCTAAAATGAGATTAGTTGCCAAGCTTACGTACAGCGCCACCTATCGATTTCCGCCCATGCTTTCTTATGTAATTATGATTTCTAACGATGTTGTCTACCTCCCCTCCAAGTGTGTACAAAGTTCCCAGACACCTGAACTGATACTGATATATATAGTATACCTTCATACATACATAAAACACAAATAGTTTTTTGTGTAAATTGAACAAATGTGTGTACACATCCACATGAAAATCTCTTACGGAATTTTATAAGAGTTCTATGGAATTATGGCCCATTTTGCAGACATAGAATCACTTTCGTAGAAAGGACTTTCGACAGTTCACATGTTTCTACTTATTACAAACATCTTCATATACTTTTATAAATTCGTCAAAAGTATTGCTCGAATTTACTTAACTATTTCACTGTTTATTAAATTCCAGGGCCTTAGTGATGGGGGGTCCGGGACAGCTTCCCTGCCTGCTTTATTCAGGCTCTGGATTTGCAAAGTTCTGATTTCAACCATTTGCACCAGGCAGGAGCGTAGGCAGAAGTTTTTCATGGGGGGGGGTTACGACTACTACAACCCATATATGTATACGTGTGTGTGATAATGTAGTGAAGAATATTCATTTTGTATGGGAAAAAATTCCTCATGGGGAAGGGGGTTGTGACCCCAACCCCCTGGCTACGCCCCTTGCACCAGGTTTTTTAAAATGTATTATTAATCTTACCCGTTCTTTTTTTAAAGCAAAACTGCAAGCGACACTTACATAATCACTATCGAATTTTTTTCTATCCACCTCAGATTTTTTTTTTCTTTCACGTGCAATGCTCACCTGGCTCATGTTGTTTTCCAACGAAATTCATCCTAGAGATATTCGTTTCATGAAAGTATTATAGAAGGAACCGGTTTCATCAGGGTCGTCTCGTGATATTCAATCCTTCGATCGACATCCTCTCTCTGAACTTTCGGTTTCGTATTTAACTAACCTGGTGGAACTAAAGTGGAATATAAAATTCCAGGTGAAACTTTATCCTCTGTGCGGTCCTTATACTGCATGTCCGACTCATGTGACAAGAAAAGGGTCCAGGCAGGAACCGACTTGCACATTTGGGGGAGCAGGTAGTGATGTGCATGAGCGAATGAAAATAGTCGAATTAATCGATTATTAAATCCTTTCGAGATAACCGATTTTGAAAAATCCACTGGAACGCATTCGAAATTTCGAATATTATTCGAATTGAGAAATCGCGATTAATCTCGAATACTATTCGAATTGTAAAATCGGGATTAACCGCGAATACTATTCGAATAGTAAAAATCGCATTCACTATTCGATTAATCGATTATTGATACTATTCGAAATCGATAAATCAATTTTGAAAATCATTTGAATGGCTAATCACTAGGACCGGGGCCCCATGGTGTAATAAAATGGTTTTCTAGCCACTACACAATCGGACGGTGTGTTATGTAAATTACTTTCGTTGTTATTCAAAATAATTTAATGGATATTTTAAAGAATTTATAAATATACGTATTCTGAATTACAAAATAGTATGACATTTAGAAACAGAACAGTCCGTGTTCATGTCTTATAAAACAAGCAAATATTTTCAAAATGAGAGATAAACGAATCTTCATATCATTTCCACAGGGCTGTTATCATATAGCATTTCGTAATCTCAAGCATTTTGCAAGACAAACGACGTATTTATTTTGAAATGTCTTACAAAATCATACGTGTTGTGTTCAGGTGAAAAAGAAATCTAGAAATATTCAGAGAAACATCAGATAAATTGTCACTGCATGTAAAAACCTTCAAACTGTAAAAAACCCATAGAAAATGGGATCTATTCATTGAAGTAACTTATTGCATGAATGTCCTATTTAATGGGATTGAGCATTTATTAACCTTGCATGTGTTCCAGTCATATTAAGCTTAAAGTTTAAATAAATAGAAAAAATGTTATGGCTTGTAATTTTTTTAACTTTTTTTGAGGGGGGGAGGGTGTTTTTGAGGGAAGAGTATTAAATTCGTTAGAAATATAACATCTGTGGTCAAATGAATTTTTGAAAGACAATGGGAACTTTCCGCTATCTATAAAAAGAACAAAATAAATAATGGTTTTCTAGCATAAAACTCAATTCAGGACATTCAAAAGTAAAATTTGTTTTGTTCATTCATTTTAGTTTAACAGGTATAACATTATAAAAAATGTTTGAAAATTGTAACAAAGGTTAATCACTATTGGACAATCGACATACTTGTTTATTATAAAATAAAAAATCTCATGTGTCCAACACATGACTTCCTTGCACGTCCATTAGATCAAAAATACTTTCGACGCACTTCCTCTAAATTTATTTGTTTGAAAGAGATAAAATATCAATAATAGTAAGGTTTAGCAATTGCTAGCCAAATATTTCGATATCGCCAAGCTGAGTTCAATTTGAAAGATTTCCTTCTGACACTTTATTTGGCGATATTTCACCAAAAGCCGACAAACTTGAGATAGTCAGCGAGATTTTGGGGATAGCCAAAGTAGTCAGTGAGCACAGACCTTCAATGAATTGAATGCATCTATACACCTCAATGTATTCAAAGTCATTTGGCTCACCATGTAAATAAATTCTCAGTCGATTGCTGTCAAAAAAGATATTGAAAACAGTTAGATATTACAATAGTTCTAAATACAAAGTTAAAAAATCTACGGGTTAAAGTTTTAGAGTTATACAAAATAGGAAATAATTTTTGGCGCCAAATTTGGCAATATTTCGGCGAAACTCGTCAATGTCGACGACATTTGGCGAGATTTTAAGCATAAACCAAACAATGACAGATTATCGCCAAATTTGGCGATATTTCGCCAAAACTCGCCAAGAACGATGACAAATGGCGATACTTTGGGCATGGACGAAATGACTGACTATCGCCAAATTTGGCGATATTTCGCCAAAACTCGCCAAGGTCGAGGACAGACGGCGAGATTTTGGGCATGTACCAAACAATGACTGTCTACAGTTGTATTATAATGAAGATGTCCATAGACATTAAGGTACTGAAATTCTTTTCGGTGGTCCTGTAAATAAACTCTCCAGTAGATTGGAACCAAAAATCGAGATGCACAACTAGATGTTACAACATTCTTATATATGAAATTTCATAATAGTTTTTGAGATTTGAGAGTTAAATATGCACACACGTACACCAAAAGTCGCCAAGCTTGGCGACTTTTGGCATAGTTCTTGAGGGAGGCACGTGACCGTGGTCGGACCATTACCTAACTTATGTGGTAGGACGGTATTGTGCTTGAAATGGATGAATGCCCCTAAAATTGCTATTGACCGTAATGTATTGGAAATCTTTTGAGTGTTCCTGTAGCAGAACTATAAATGATAAAGACACTTTTTTTAATAGAGAAATTCATTTTCTAACTCTTTACAGCATATATCACTTCTGAGTCGTTTGAAATAGCCCAATACCTCTAAAAAACGCTTTGATGAATTTCGGCCCCTAGAGCGTAATGTATTTCGAATCTTTTGGGCGGTCATGTAGATAAACTATTCAGTCGAATGGAACCGAAAGGGGAGGTGCACAACTAGATGTTACAACAATCCTAAATATAAAGTTTCAACATTCAACGCCTAACAGTTTTTGAGATATGCGAGTTTAATGAATTTCGGCCCATTGAGTGTAATGTATTTCGAATGTTTTGGGCAGTCCTGTAGATAAACTATCCAGTCGAATGGAACCAAAAGGGGAGGTGCACAACTAGATGTTACAACTATCCAAAATATGAAGTTTCGACATTCTACGCCTAATAGCTTTTGAGTTAGGCGAGTTTAATGAATTTGGGCCCATAGAGCGTAATGTATTTCGAATCTTTTGGGCGGTCCTGTACATAAACTATCCATTCGATTGCCACCAAAAGGGGAGGTGCACAACTAGATCATAGAACAATCCTAAATATCAAATCTCAACATTCTACGACCAATAGTTTTTGAGATATGCGAGTTACATACATACGTACGTACGTACAGACGGCATGGAAAAACTGGCCACAGTAGACTCGCCACTGGTCAAAATGAGTTGCAGACGCGTTAATATGATCGTGCATGCTAGCCTACGATGAGATGCATCGAAAAAATTTTTAAAATTCAATTTAGAGGTAGTCAAAATCGGTTTTTATGTCGAAATTTGGCCCCCAAAATTTTTCGGGATCACATTACTTCCTTATACTACGTACAAGGAAGTAATAAAAACTGTAAAGCACACATAAAATGATACTTATAGAAAGATACGATCGTTTCGACTGAAAATTCGTTCAGTCTTCCTCAATCAAAGCCCTTCGTCTCACAAAACAGTTCCCACTGTATTTTTTTTTTTTTAACTTTTAATTATTATTGGTTGGAAAAATCTTTTAAACAATTCAACAAAATCTGACAAAACTTGTAAAATTTTCACACTGCGGAAAGTCACAACTGGTATTTTTAACTTAGGAATATAATATATTTTCACTTTTTTACAAGATATTAAATTAGAAAAGAAAAGAAAGTCAAAATGAACATATGTTTTTTTGACGTATTATTTGTCATGTAACAAACATATTAAATGTCCTGTAACATTTAAATTAATACAGCTGTGCAATGAATTGAGTAATAAATCCACTCTGTTAAACTTTTACACTGATTATTTTTTTTTAAAGAGGGATTATCGTTTAACAAATATTAGATTATTCTACTCCTTGATACTAGGTTTTATGAATGAACTGCTAAAAGAGGACAAGAACGCTTGCTCTTTATGCAGGCATTGTTTATTGTACAACAAAGATATATGTACACAATACACCAAAATAAGGTGCACGCAAATAAAGTGTAACCAAAGTGTACGATATTCACAAAATATTGATATATCTAACTTTGCTGAACGATCAATCAAATCCAGCGGGGACTTGAAAAATATATTTTTTTAATTTACAAATGAAGTCCTATAGCTCGTAACTCAGGCATGAACGTAACGTCAGAAAGGAGAGAGACGTGCATCCTAATGTTTAATGTTATGGCAAGCCTACGCTATAGGTATCTACCTACGACGGGGGGGGATGCCTTTGGCGGGAACTTTTTTAGGGGTTCTAACAAGTATTCACGTTACATCTGAAGAAAACCGACTGAACTCCAGACTGTTAGATCGACAGCCGCGCGGTAGGCCCGAACGTGGGACTTTCACACTTCAGCAACGGATATCCTAATTTTGCCTAAAAAACATTCATTTTATATTTAGAAGGTTGTTTTTTTTTCAAAGTCTAAAAAAAAAATTTGCTATTCTTACTCTTGAAATATGTTATGAGTCCCCCAAAATTTTTCCGTTACTTTACGCTTATGGACACAACTATCCAAATTTTTTGCATGTGAGCGTGAGTTGGAACACCTGGCAATAAATGAGAGTCCTTTATTGCAGTGTTAATTAAGGGCAACTGAATACAGTGACGTGATTATTAATCAGCATGCATTTGGTATCGGTATATATTTTCAATTGAAAATGCCTGACGAAAATTCATTTTAGCAAAATAAATTACAAGATGGGAAATAAAAGAAAAACACACAGATTTACCGTTCTGAAACGAAATTTCTCAAAGTTAAAACATTTTCCTTCTTTGAACAGAAAGTTATCAATTATAGTGTGGAAAATTGACGTTTTCCTGAAAAAAGGAAACACTTAAAAAATATCTGAACCTTTACTAGAGATCCCAAGAAACTTTACAAAAATTCTCATTTTTTATTTGAATGTAGGAGAACAATTTCTCATATAAACGTTCTGTTCCTGCCTGGAACGGAATTTCTTCAGGAATTTAAGGCAAAAGATTCCTTAAATATACGGAAATAGTGCTGGCGTTTCATGTGTCAGCATATTTTCTCTATTATCTATTTATTTTACTGTGAAGGTTAGAAATATCCCAAATTTTTACATTATTTTTAACAAAATATTTACAGATCACAGATGGTTAAAGCGAAATCATGAATACTTGTTTTAATTTTCATACTTCATGCTTTTAATAAAATAATTGCCAGCAAATTTTCCGTATTTTTATTTATTTACTTATTTTATTTTACTTTTTACAGTGAAGGCTATAAATATCCTGAATTTTCACATTAACTGAATATTTACCCTAGTCAGAACACAGACGGTTAAAACGAAGTCATGAAAACTTATTTATACTTTCACACTTCGTTTCCATAATATTTCAAGCATTGTTTGTTTTAAAGTTTTAAAAATCACGTTCACAATTTTCAGACGCTAAACTCATAATTTCCGCAAATTTGTTTCACTGCATACCAGACGTAAAAAAGACCGTTTTATGTTACGTCACACCTATGCACGTCTAAATATAGCCTAGATCCTTCCCTCAGAACCACAATGCTGGAATGAAGCGCACTGTCAAAAATAGAGGTCTAGTGGGAAACATTTTCGGGGAGTTTATTTAACATTTGAAATATTACAGGAGGTGCGTATGCCCACACTATTGTAAGCTATAAATGCTAACGTCCCCCGTTAGAGAACAAAGTTCCATTTTTCTCAAACACGCGGATTATGATGCCCTTTCATCCTCAGAATATAATTGAAAAGCTGAGTAGATGAACATGTTATTTATTTTGTTTCTTTTTTTTTCAATAAATCATTAAAAATCTCATAATTTATAAATTTCTTGAAGTATTAATTAAAATTAGTTGGAAACGCATGCTACCCAAAAGACATTGACTACTTCTTAAGTGCTATAATCTATGAGAGATTGTATGTACCTTTCTTATCTTATCACAAAACATGATTTAGTTTTGTATATAAAATTGGTTATTAAATTAAAATATAGTAAGTGAATGGTAACTCATGATGCAGCGTAGATGTCCGACTGTCTGAAGTGTTGCCATTATGATAAAAGAAACTTCTGCACAAAATAAACTGTTGCCAACACAGCTACAGCAATTCGGAATTTCTCTCATAAATTATTACTAATTAAAAAAATTTTTTTTGATGGTCATGTCCATGCTCATATGCCCATGCCCATTAGTATTTAGAATTTCGTTTTTCATTTAACATAAACTCCGTTTAAGAAGTTACTAAGTAAGTCATTTTTAAGTGGCCCGAGAGTTATGTACTTACGGGGTTTAATTGTGTTAGTTTAATTTTTTGGGATCCTGTCAAAAAATTAAATTTTAATTTTATTGCAAAATGACTATTAATCTGTTATAGACGCCTATTGTGTTGTACTTGTAACAGACGAATGTCTCTAAACTGCCATAGTGCCCTCACCATGGCCGAATACATAAGATACTGAACATGGTAGATGCCTGATTATGTGAAGGTCCGGAGTTCTAGCATATTACGAGGCTGTTGGTCTAACGGTCAGGAGTTTTGGGCGTTGATGTAACGTAGATGTAACGTGAATACGCGTTAGAGCCCCTTAAAAAGTCCCTCGACAGAGGCACCCCATCCCTAGGTCGATAGCCCTCGCGTAGCATTATTTCAACACAATACAACAACGATTAAACACGACCATAGACCGCAATATATTGGATTTCTTTTGAGGTTTCCCGTAAAAGAATTATACTTACTATTGATACTATTTTCGTTGGAGAACGTTAGTTTTTTTTAATCCTTAATAACATAGATTAATTTTGTTTTGTATAGAAAAGATTCATTTTACACTACATAGAAATAACATAAAATTTCGTAGTAATCTATACACATTTGCAACGCAGTAAAGATTTGAAACTTAGCGAATATCCTGACTTTGAGAATAACAGATAAATATTATCTGAATATACATGTGTCCAATAAGATGTTTGAAGATTTAATTTTTAAATTAAAGTTTTTTGTGGAATAAAAAATATTTTTAAGAAAATCAAAGTAGGAAATGTATTTAAGGAGTATTTTACGTATAGTATTTAAATAAACATTTTTCCTGTGCTATTTATCATTAGTGTGTCTTAACGTTATTGTCAACGACTTTGAAGAGCGGAAAATGCATGATATCAATGCATTGATTCAGTAGCAATTCTCAAATTAAAGAAATTTTCACTTATATTTCTTTACTTTAAGGCTAAGTGTTCACTATGAGGAGTATTTAACATCATTGGTTTGTTCTTAAAGCTGTTCAAAAGTCCTGACGGTGATCGCTCTTCGGGTAGAACACCCTTAAATGAAATGAAATATGGTATTACGCCCAATTACCTACGCAAGGAATCTAGGCGGAGGGAGGTTTACCCTCCGTGTCTTTCTAAGGGATATTAATCCGTATTTAAGCGAAGTTTCGGAGAAAATCACGAAAAACTCCGAACGGCTAGATTGACGGACGGGATCTGGGTTTGAACCAGGCACCTTCCGTCCCCCAGTTGAGAAGCAAATGCGCTCGGCCTCTGGTCCCGCAGAACACCTTTAAGGTAAAGTGTTAAACCCTATAGCCATGTACATCTAAAATGCATTGTGAAGTTTGGTGCTATAGTAATATGTACTGTTCTAGTAAAATATATTGAACATTTCTTCTGGGTACCAAACAGGTTGCCGGGGGATATCCCCCTTCCAAACGAAATATTTTAATGTCTACGACCCTGGAATAGAATAGAAAATAGGAAAATTGGTTTAATAAAGCTAGGACGGATTGATATCTTTCCCCATTGGTATTCTGATCGGAAACCGCTTCGATGTCAGCTTCTCTGGTGAATGGTCCCCCTCCGTGCCTGCACCTATTCAATCAATGTTTTCAGCATTTCTTATTTTCCACTAGCTGCTACCCGCGAATTCATCCGCGTCTTCTTCAGAATTATGTCCAGAGAGAGATGAAGCATATGTGAATAACAAGTATGTTTGTCCTATAGACACACACAAAAAGAGAGAGAGAGAAAGGGGGGGGGGGGGAGGTAGCCTAATACTCAGAAGTGTAACTTTCAATCAGTGAAAAAAGTTCTAGAATCGGTTCAGTAGGTACAAAGATACCCATAAGCGCAACGTATTAGAATTATTTTGAGTGTCTTTGTAAAAGAATCATTTATGCTATATGCATGAAAGGTTGCCTGTATGTTAATCTAGGTTATAAGCTATATTCATTCCAAATTTTATCTGAATCCGTTCAGACGTTATTGCGTAATAGTCACAAACATCCAAAGACGCTAGGTCCGGACTCTCCAGATCGGCTGGTCGGCGATTGCCTAGGTCCCGGCCTAAGGGGCCACAGCGATGCCTCCCAAAAATGGATATACTACTTTATAATTAAAGTAATTTGATAAATGTCAGGGTAATATACTAAAGAAGTCCGAGTATTTCCTTGTAATCTTACGCCTTTACCCCACAGACCCCTGCGTCGGGAGGGGTCCCCCGAAGAATCAGGGGCCTCCAACAGCTTTAAAATTAGTTAAATACGGCTTTTAGACAGGTAGGCCTAATTTTCAAGTATTACATATCCTAATATTCTATTCCCTCTAAATTCCCCAGCAAGAAGCCCTTTTTCAATCTCTGCCGAAGGCCCCAAAAGGAGCCAGTCCGGGCCGGAAACACGCAAACGTACACATTTATAATATTACTAGGATTTGAAAATTTATGAACTTTAAGAAAAATGTTTGGACTTAATTCTTGCTTATGCTTTTTATTTGGCGTAAAACTGGCATAATTTCCTGGTATTTCATGTTTTTTAAATGAACGCTTTTCTTCATTGAAGTAATAGCGTTTCTACTACCTCAAAACCATGAATCATTTTATACGGGCGAAACTCGCCAAGCATGGCAACCTAAAAATTGTTTTTAATTAATAATTAAGAAAGTAATTAAGGACTTCAAAATTCTGAGCCTTGGGTGCACATTACCGAAGTCATGGCCACATACGTTCAAATTTTCAAAGCTCTGCTTTTTGCAGTTTTGTCTGGAGATCGCACACACATATTTACAGACATTCATTTTTACTTTCCGAACATGTACCATGTAAGGAAAATGTTGTAATCATGAAAAAATTCGACTTCGAGATTTTGGTGTATTTACACATTTTGAGATCTTAATTCATTAATGCTATTTTTACTAGGCGTGCGTGCGTGCGTGCGTGTGTGTGTGTGTGTGAACACGATAGCTCCTAGACCGGGCATTCGATTGAGCTCCAATTGGGTATATATGTTATAAACCACCGTCGACCGGTATTGATTTTGACGTGTATCGGACTTAGTTTTTCTACAGGGATACGACAAAGATTTCTTTTACATTATGACCTACGGGGAGAAATTCTTGAAAGTGCGCTAGAGTTTAAACGGTGCATTCGATTGAGCTTCAATTTGGTATATGTTTCAGTTATTAATCGATTAAAATTTATTAAAATGCTTGGTAATGATAATGATCTTAATCGTAAGTGTTCGGAAAGTCAAGTGGAGTCACTCCAGATTTTTATTATTATAGATTGTTTCACATTCGCGTGAGTCTTCATTAAACGAAATAATGTTTCTTTAGCCGGAACATTTATCAAACAATGACATCTCGAACCATTTATTTATATGAAATGGGCTTGCCATCAATCCTATAAATAAAAGTGGGGGGGGGGAACTAGCGTGCACATTTTTTCCTTTTTTTTCCTTCGCTTATCCCGCTCACTTTCTCTCTGGCATGTTAATATCTCAATTATCAGACTCGTTCAGATTTCCTTCCCGATTCAAATTTGGAGCACCAGCAGCGCCAAGTTGTGCGATAAGGCTTCCACCGTGGATTTCTTCCCCGATAGCAGATCGCCAAATCAACTTTTTCTGAGAGCGAGTAAGATAATTACTACTTAAGAAGAACAACACACGGAAGACCATGAGGGAAGGGAAGGATCTCCAGGTTTCTATCATTGGAGGAGGCTTGGTGAGTGTTTACGAGCAGAAAAAGTAATTGTTATTAACGTCTGCGATCATTTAAGCATGTATTGTCCAAACTAAATGGAAATATCCGAAAAATTAATCAGTATTTAAGATTCACGTAGCGTAAATGAACGTTTAGCTTTTAGAATAATGCTAATGATAATTGCTATTTATTTACCTTTGCAAAAACAACTAAGGGGAGGGGGTGGGGGCATCTATTCTACAGGGTAGTCCAAAAATGTGATAACACGCTTTAATTCTTCATCTTGGAGATAAGTGAGCAATGTAAATTTTTAAAAATGTTTAAAATAAGATGGGGAAAAAAATACTACGTTAAGAAAAAGTTCTTTCGTTAAAATTTTCAATGTTTAAAAAGTGTTCTTGAATTAGTATACAACCCCCCCGTACGAAGAAAATTACCAGTTAGTAAAATGGGTTCCATGCAGTAATGTGGTGATGTGCAAAATTTTAGCCTTTCATCCTAAAACGTCTCAGATACCTTTAAACAAAGATGATCAGGGCCTACATATGAATTTGAATGGAAAAGTTTAACGCTGGAGTGAAAAAAAAAAAAAAAATTCTTTTCTTTCGTAATTTCGGTACGACACCTGAATGCTATCATCGGACGTATTTTTTTCCTCTTCGAGACATCTACTGAAACGTGATTGTTGAAGTCAGCGTATATTTATCTCCATATCACTAATACTTTTTAGGATATAAATTTCAAACTTTGTATTGTATATCACTTCAATAGTGTACGGGTCATATTTTACTAATCGGAATTCTTTCCTACGGGATTTTATACAAATTTAAAAATTATTTTTTTTCTTAACTAGAGGAATAAAGAATTAAAGCGTGTTATTGCCTTTTGGCGACACCCTGTATAGGAATTGTTAAAACTAGTTCGAAAAAATCATTCGAGTTCGGTAGATGAATGCAAATAAACTATGTCAAGCACTTAAATTTTTGAGATGTGTCTTCACAAGCTGTACTATGCACTGAAATAAACGCTAAACCTAAATCCGTTACGAAACTTTCAGAAAAAATTCTTAAACATGCAATTTGCACAGCAATATTTTCCGAAGAGAGACAATTTTTGCAGAATTTTCGATTAAGAATTTTCCTGAAAGTTTCATAAAGGCACCGTTGTTTCATTTTATTTCAGTGTGTAGTGCAGCTTAAGAAGAATCATCCTGAATTTTCTTTCCTTTGAGTCCCTGGTGCGCTGATTTGTGGTAATTTTCTCCCTTTCTGCAAAGGTATGGGGTGGGGTGGGTGGAGTTTGAGCCCCTAAGCCCTACCACTACTCCTTACGTCACTGGCATTTTTCATCTCGCTTACATTCGTAATGAAACTCTTCAATCTTTAAAAAGTTACATCTGCAGATATGGATTATGATTTTTAGAACTTGACACAGCCTGATTACCGAACAGGAATAGTAAGCCTCGGCCTATGATCCCCAAGTTTTAGGGGCCTCAAACTGATCAAAATAATTCAAGTTCTATATAAAATATGGAACATACGAAATACCCGTTTCCTTGGATCCGCAAAACATTAATCATTGTTTTCCTAGAACTTCGAGTACATGTACGGAATTGTGTACCTAGATCTACTATTATAGACATGGGTCTTTCATTTTGTAAACGACTTCGAACTGCAGTTAGAACACGATCGTCAAATCTTATCTCAAATTGAAAAGAGAATTTTGCATCTTCATCGAATTGCGTACTTATTTTTCAAAATTATCTCATCTTTTTCCTCAAAAATCCCTACGATGGCAAATATTTTCCGAATTTTCGTAGAGTTTTATTCTTGGCAGATACGGACATTACTGTGCATTATTTACAAATTTCCTTTTTATCTGACCAGGAAAAGGGGGGCTTTTTTTTTTTTTTGTCCTGAAATTTTGCTGGGGAATGAAATACCGCATTGTTTTTCATTTCGCGGGATTGCAGGATTGAGATTTGTTGATCCCACGGGATTAATATTTCACTCAGCTAAAAAATTGATTTCGATAGAGAAAAGTAGGAAAAAGTGAGATTGTAAGCACTATCAAGTTTAACTTTAATAATAATTCTTTATCTTATTTGATAATTAATACAATACCTTACAAAAATATGAAAATTCTAGTCATGATATTCATATTAATATACTAGTTTACTTACTAAGCTAAAATTACCTAAGTTAATAATTCGGATTTCTTAAATTAAAATTTTTAATTCAAGAAATCCGAAAAATTTCATAGCTACATAATTTTTTAGGCTGGGAATTTTTCACCTATTCAAAAGTTTGGATACGGAGGTTGTTATATCGAAGCGATAGCTTCGTGCTTATCCTCTGTATGGTGTAGAAATCAACCACACAGACAATTAGGAGCCGAACTCTCGGCTAAAAGCAAAAGTACCTTGATTTTTTTTTTAATTAAAAAGTGGAATTTTAAAAATTAAGGTAAATTGTTGAAAGCACCAAAGAAAAAAGTAATAGTAATAAAAATCAGTTTTCTTAATTTTGTACACTTAAAAAGCTGGGAATTTTTTTAATTTGAAAGAACTGAATTACCGCAAAAGCCAGAAAGTATTGCCGCGTAGACACTAAGGCCGCTGTTACAATCGCAGAGACTGAGCAACTCTTGGCTCCGGCGGAGTATTTCAAAGAACCCTCCTGGAAAGCAACATCGGTCAAAAAAGATTCTTCTCTATTGCAATCTTTTTAACGATGAGAGGTAACAGGTTACACATGGGTTCAGGATTAAAAACGGACTGGCTCGAAAAAAAAAAAATCTGGAGTGACTCCACTCGACTTTCCGAACACTTACGATTAAGATCATTACCAAGCATTTAAATAAATTTTAATCGATGAATAATTCAAACATATATACCAAATTGAAGCTCAATCGAATGCGCCGTTTAAACGCTAGCGCACTTTCAAGAATTTCTCACCATACGCCATAATGTAAAAGAAATCTTTGTCGTAACCCTGTAGAAAAACTGTAAGGCCTATACACATCAAAATCAATACCGGTCTTGCGACGGTGGTTTATAACATATATGCCCAATTGGAGCTCAATCGAATGTACCGTTTAAACGCTAGCGCACATTCAAAAATTTCCTCCCATAGGCCATAATGTAAAAGAAATCTTTGTCGTAGCCCTGTAGAAAAACTAAGTCCTATACACACCAAAATCAATAGCGGTCATGCGACGGTGGTTTGTAACATATATACCCAATATGAGCTCAATCGAATGCACCGTTTAGCAGCTATCGTGTTCACTCACATCACACACACACACACACATACGTACATACATCTCGTAAAAATAGCATAAAAGAATTCAGAAGACCTCAAAACATGTAAATGCACAAAAATCTCGAAGTCTAATTTTTTTCATGATTACAATACTTTCCTTACATGGTACATGTTCGGAAAGTAAAAAGTGGTCCTTTTTTGATAATACTCTTCGTGATACTTTTACTGTTTATTCAGGCGCTCGTAAAATGTGCAATTCAAGAACTTCCCCCTCCTCCAAACATGGTTCCTGGGTTAGACTAGTATTAGCCTCTGTTGCGACTCTGCTTTTTTAACCCTTTGAGGCGCAACCCTTTCACAATGCTGAAAAAAGGGCCCCCGTTGCCGTCGCTCAACTTAACTACCAGCAAGATGGCAGACGATCGAAACGTTCATCGCGTGCCACAGATCTAGAGACCCTTTTTTGACGGCAGCTGGCTGTTGAGTCGAGCGATGGCAACGGCTGCCCTTTTTTCAGCATTGGGCAATATATCCAGCTGTTCTCGCATTCTTCCATGTTTCAGCAGATCTCAGTGCTGTTAAAAATAATCGTGACAATTTTTTTACGGGAAATGACGTGCGAAAAAGTAAAGGATTCTCGTGGAGCTATGTCACCCGCAACTACTTTTATAGAAATCAAATCTGTTCTTTGTGACTGACAACAGTCCCAACGTCAGAGTTTGGTGTTCCCAGAGCGGGAACACTGCGCGTTAAAGGGTTAATCGGTCGAGTGGGACGAATCGAGAATAAAATTTCGGCGGGGTGCCCAAAAGGTGAAAAGGGTAGAATTTCTTACAGAAATGCTTGATTTATTGGCATCCAATTATTAAAAAAACTCATTGAAAAGGGTAGAATTTCTTACAGAAATGCTTGATTTATTGGCATCCAATTATTAAAAAAACTCATTCCGTGGGGGGGGGGGGGATCCAGGCCTCCAAGGCTCATCCCCCGGCTACGTCACTGCTTCGAGTAAAATAAAATTGAGTATTTTTCTCGATTATCTTCCGTGTTCCAATGCTTTGCTATGGAGAAAAGTGCCTTAACGCCTAATCATTTTTTCTCAGAAAG
This sequence comes from Cheiracanthium punctorium, assembly GCA_038373885.1. NCBI lineage: Eukaryota > Metazoa > Arthropoda > Arachnida > Araneae > Cheiracanthiidae > Cheiracanthium > Cheiracanthium punctorium. The sequence goes on along the minus strand of JAWZYV010017627.1, from coordinate 155,649 downwards.
TATTAGGTATTTTTAAATGAAATTTTCCTGTGTGAATCTTGAAAACTATTCGCAAGCAAAGCATTGGGACTTGAATCTCCTCAAGCCGACTACAGAGGACTCTTAACAGCTGCTGGAGAGAAAAAATATTCACAGCTGATCATTCAGTCGTTTCGCAATGGTTTCGAAGCCTGAAGTAACAGCTGGTGAACTTAGATTTATCTTATTGGAGCTTGCTATACTGAGATCGCTCGATGATCCGTTATTCGCATTTTCGTTCCAATATTTCTCAGTTTTCTTGCAGTCATGAATTAATAGAAGAATCATGTTTAATTTATGTTTAACCCTTTAACGCGCAGTGTTCCCGCTCTGGGAACACCAAACTCTGACGTTTTGACAGTTGCCAGTCACGAGGAATAGATTTGAATTCTATAAACCTTTTTTGACGACAGCTGGCTGTGCCCACGCACAGCCAGCTACGTCAAAAAAGGGTCTCTAGATCTGTGGCACGCGATGAACGTTTCGATCGTCCGCCATCTTGCTGGTAGTTAAGTCGAGCGATGGCAACGGCTGCTCTTTTTTCATCATTGGGAAAGGGTGGCGCCTCGAAGGGTTAAGGGGAAAGGGGGTTATTTGATTTAATCAGGCCTTGATAGATTTTTCCTTCAAAAAATTAAAAAGGGCTCCTATTTTAAACATTTGAATATTAAGAATTTGTTCATGTATCACACCATAAAAGTGGGACCCGAATGAGAAACCGCTTTCCCTCACTTGAATTCAGTGGCGTATTCAAGGCAAGGGAGCCCAGATCTTTTCCAACATTCTAAAGCAGTTATTAAAAGAAATAGCTTTTTTAAAAACAACTCTAGTAACAATAAAGGTATAAAATACCGTATCGCCCAACCGAAACGGAAACCTACATACATGCTGCTGCTTGAATTAATCCGATTCTAGGTTTTAGTGTTCTAGGTTTCATGCACGCCGCAATTTATGGGGACGTGGGGGTTCTTTCCAATATTTTGGCTTTTTAATCTTATTTACCAATAGAGCGACGAGAATATATTTGGTTTTTCACCCCTGTCAATAATCAGCAGGTAGTAACCCTCCACAGGTTCTGAAGAGTAAACATTGTTCCACGGGCATAAAATAAAACTTTAGGTGTGTGGGGGGGGGGGGGGAGGAGGAAGGGGGTCATATTTAGCCCTTTCCATATGACTCAGAACTCTGCCCACCTTCTTATAAAAGAAAAAATTAGCCTTACCTCTTTTTTCAAACATTTTTTTAAAATAAATTAATTTTATTTTTTTGGGGGAGGGGGGGGGAGAATATTAGTTCTCTAACGTGCAGTTGAATATAAATAATACATTTCGTAAGAAGTTGCTTAATCTATAATTGTATGCATAGTATAGAGTGCAGTGATGCATCTAGTATAGGTTAAAGGAGGTGCATTTTTAAAAGAACAACAGCTATACAGAGAAAGAATCGGGTTTTTTAAAAAAAAAATGCCCTTTTTGATAAATGCGCACTGCCTTTTTTGAAAAGAAACGTGAATGCGGTCCAAACCTGATGCGAAGCTAGAAGGGGTTGTTGGCAAGGAGGGTCGTATTTTCCCGAGCACAACACCCCAGGAGCGCCAAATTGTATGCAAAGTCTTCGCCAGGAAGCAAAATCCTCAGTTGTTCCCGGCCGCTGAAAATCGTAGCTATGCCTCTGGTCCGACCCCCACTATTTCTTTTGAAAATGAACTACAATTCAACGATAAACTAGCTGAAAATAAATTTATTAAGACGTGCCTCAGCCTCCAAACTGCATTTCTTGGCGAATGATAAAATAGCAAGTTCTGATACAGCCGCAATATCTCAGCGTCCCTTCTTGTACTTCTTCTTGTCCTTCTTCTTCTTGTCGCTCCTTGGAGTCTTCCACTGAGGTTTCCTCGGTCTGCTTGGATCATCCGGGGGATTTTCGGGTGGAGCATCCCCCCTGAAAGAGGGATCATCACCAGGGGGATCGCCACCAGGGGGGTGTCCTGGTGGATTATCGGATGCGGGACGATCAGCTGGTGCACCCCTTCCAGGACGCTCGTTCGGAAATGAGTAGTTAAGTATATACCACACCAGATTCAATACGATGCAGCTGAGCCCTATATGAATTGCAAAATAGCTTTCCGAATATTGCAGGGACTCGCATATGTAGCCAACGTGGGCGCAAATGTAAGCGACGTGGTTCAACAGCCTCCGTGCGTTGCGTTCTGTATAGCAAGACCGAGTGAGGAACAAGTGCGCAACTTGCAACATGAGGTTCTGGAAAAAGAAAGTGAATGATTTCTCGTTCAGCACCAGGGAACGCACTGCTAGCGAAAATAGCAAGAAAAGGCTAAAATAAATTAAACTGTCAATTGATAAATGAACATTTGGGCGGCATAGGTAACCCCATAAAACTCTCGCGAACGTATTCACAGACGAAGGGAGTTTTGCTGGAAATATGCTGAATGCATATAGAACTATACCCCAAATTTCAATGCATTGATTTTTCATCAGATTCCATGCAGCTACCAGTTTGTTCTTCAGTGATATGTGTCTACCCAAGTGATGGGCGTAACCGCCGTAGATTGTCAGCAGTAGAAAGCTCAATCCGTAACCAAGGAGTTCTGTTTGATGCTTTGAATCTATTTCTTCTTGCGAGTGGAATAAGATGAATGGATAGAAAAAAATCAGCCAAGCAATAAACGCGGCTAGGATCATCCAGTCTAATAGCTTGAAATCTCCGTCCGGCATCTAAAACAAAAAGGATCAGTTTCTCACATTAGTATCCTTTTAGAAGGGTCTTGCTTAAAATAAGTATAGATAGTATTGAGACGTTTCAACTAGGGTGGCCAGAGTGCGAGATAGAAAATGCAGGACATCATCGCAGACAGAGGCACAGCCAACTTTCTCTAACGTGCGGCGACTGAAAGAGAATGCGGGACAAAGCTATAAATAAGGACATTCTTACTTTTTTGGTACGTCATGCAGTTTGCAGGATAAGACGTAATGAGAGAGGACTGTCTGTGAAATGCAGGGCGTCTGGTCACCCTAGTTTCAACGTGTTAAACATTGACTTCGAAATAGTAAAATTTTAACCTGACAACTTCCACCACTGGTGCTGCCTTATGACGTGCCAACTTCTTTATGTACCTTTACTTAATGGCTGCGTAGAAAAAGTTTCTACATCGTTTTGACGAAAAACAAATTCAAAATTTAATGTGCTATTTATTTACTTTCTTTTTTTTTACCTTTTTATGTAAGTAGCTATATTTATTTTAAAGTAATTAACATTAAGTTAACATTGAAAAAGAGTACTGCGTTTAAGGCAAACCCACACAAGAGGGGCATCTACCTGTAGGGGAAAGTGCCTTGGACGGAACTTTTTAACCCTTTGAAGTCCAACCCCTTCTCAATAATGAGAAAAAGCATTAGAAGCCTAACCAGCTGTTCTCGCATTCTTCCATTTTTCAGCAGATGTCAGCGCTGTTAAAAATAATCGTGATAATTTTTTACGGGAAGTGACGTGCTAAAAAGTAAAGGATTCTCGTGGAGCTCTGTCACTCGCAACTATTTTTATAGAAATCAAATCTATTCTTCGTGACTGGCAACAGTCAAAACGTTAGAGTTTGGTGTTCCCAGAGCGGGAACACTGCGCGTTAAAGGGTTAAGGGTTCTAACGCGCACTCACGTTACATCTGGAGAAACTGCTGAAAACTCCAGACTTTTAGACCGACAACCACGTTGTAACCCAGAACTCTGGATTTCCACTCTTCAGCCATCTACCATGTTCAGTGTTTTATCCACTCGGCCTTGATAGGGCCTTAACATAAAGAAATAGACCCAGCTGATGGTTAACTTTGTGCGTAAACTTATCTAACTGAAAGCAAGCTCAAAGATTTGACATCACTGAAATGGGTTGCGACTACACTATCTCAGCTAAAATATCAAGAACTTTTAGACCTTTTCCAACATTTGGAAATAGCACTTTGTTTTACTAATGGAAGAAGGTCAGCTCACGACTCTAAAAAATTTATAGTTATTTCTGCTCTCGCTGAAGAATAAAGGCCCTCCAGGAAAATTATTCCGCATGTACATACTGAATGGAACAAAATCTTACAAATTCCCACCACGATCAGAAATTAATTTGCTTGTATAAGTAAACATATTGGTAGTAAGGTAATTTTTTAATAGCGATTTCGATTGTGTAAATCATTACATTTACTAATCTACAAGTGCTTTTAGTTTTTATCAAACTTTTCTGGTACCAATCGAATTTTTAGTATGGCCGGATGTGCTTTTCGAACACTCCATGGATGGAGGAGAGGGCAATGTCTTTAGACACAAGGATGATTTTTTTTTAATTATGTAATGACAACATCCTAAGTAATATTATAAATGAGAAAGTGAGTTTGTTTGTTTGTTTATGACGCTTTCACGCCTAAACCGCTGAATCGATTAGGATGCATTTCGGTTTAGATATAGATGGGACCCTGGAGTTGGTTATAGGCTACTTAGAATTTTAGATTTTTAATTACTTTTTTAATTATTAATTAAAAACCGTTTTTACGTTGCTATGCTTGGCGAGTTTCGCCCGTATCATATGATTCATGTTTTGAGCTAACAAGAATGCTATTACTTCAATACAGAAGCACGTGCATCTGAAAAACATTAAATAATACGGAAATTATGCCAGTTTTATGCCAAATATATCTATCTCTAATAATAAAAATGAATGTTCTCCAGACAAATCTACAGAAAGCAGAGCTTTAAAAATTTGAGCATGCCTGGACCCATGACTTCGGTAAAGTGTACCTGAGGCTCGGAAATTTTATTTACTTTTCTAACTATTAATTAATAACCGTTTAATCGCCCGCACAAAATGATTTATGCTTTGAAATAAAGCAGAAATTCTATTTGCAAAATCACATGCATTTGAAAAACATAAATAAGTATGGAAATTGTGTTGATTTTACGCCAAATTAAAAAGCATAAATAAAGAAAAGTGTACTTACGTAATATCCCGGCGGTCCGCCAAGACGAGCGATGTTTTGCCGAGATAAATGCCGGGCACATGAAATTATTAATGGTTTTGAATACGTTTGGCAACAGTTTGGCAACTCATTTGACACAAAAACAGTTTGGTGGGAATGACCGCCGGTATAATAGGTAAGTACCAAGAAAAGTCCAGATGTGTTAAAGTTCGTAAATTTCCAAATCCTACAAATAATATGAATGTGTACGCTTATGTGTTTGGATATTTTTGACTGAATCATGCAAAAATGGTTAGAAAAATTTGTAATGAAGATAGCTTATGCCCTGGATTAACATACAGGCAATCTTTCAAGCATATAGCATAAATAATTCTTTTACAAAGACACTCAAAATAATGCTAATGCATTGCGCTCTATGGAAATTTTGTAGCTACTAAACAGATTTTAAAACTTTATTCACTGATTGAAAGTCCTAGGCCTACATGGGGAATTCCTCTATGTGGACTTTTCTAAGGGATCCTAGCCCGTATTTTCGCGAGGTTTTGGAAAAAAACACGGAAAACTGCGAGCGGCTAGGTCGACAGGCGCGACCGGACTTTGAACCCGGCACCTCCCGCCTTCCAATTTTGAGAGCAGAACCTCTTAGGCACTGGGGGACCCTGAGTGTTATAGGCTACCTTTTATGCATATATCACAAATAGTTCTTTTACAGGGATACTCATAAGAATTACATTACGCTCTATGTGTATCTCTAAATACTGAACCGATTCCAAAACTTTTTTCACTGATAGTAAGCTACACTATTCTTGAGAATTATAGGCTAAAATTAATGCATGTAGCGCAAATAGTTCCTTTACAGAACACTCAAAATAATTCTAATACATTACGCTTTATGGGTATCTAACTACAGAAGCGATTCTAAAACTTTTTCGCTAATAGAAAGCTGCACTATTCCTGATTAACATAGGCTAAAATTCATGCATATAGCATAAATATTTGTTTTCCAAGAACACTCAAAACAGTTCGCAAATACTGTCGTAACTGTCTCTATTCGCCAAATGCCTGAAAAAAATCTAAATTTAGTAATTTTACATACTCTGTTATTTTAAATGAAGTATACTACCATGCATTATACTTCATTTAAAATAAGTAAAAAGCAAATAATATTTAAATGCAGTTTCTTTAGTCGCAAACATATTTGTTATTCACACATGCTTCGTTTCTCTCGGGACCTAATTCTAAAGCCGACGCGGACGAAGTCGCGGGTAGCCTCTAGTTAGATTATAAATTTTAAAAATAGATTGTTGATTATAGACAGTGGAAATTAAAGCACAATATAGTACCACGTTAATAAATATTTCGTGTGAATTAAGTGTTTGTTATATTAATCAGTTTTGAACGAGTGTCTTACAGCAAATTGAATAATAAGTAATCCTAGATTAAAATATTCCACGATAGATTCATCAGAAGAAACTTTTTGTTGTTGTTTTTTTAACAGAGACTTTATACAACGTTTCATAATTTGAAAACTTCTCTTTGACAATGACACTTCTGTGGGGCCTTTCCCATAGTTAGACCCTTGATCTAGGCATCAGTAAAGGCCATAATTGAAACTTTATTTCTAAATTTTCATTTTAGATTTTCATAAAATGCAAAATCATCAAACAGTTACCATTACATATATATATATATATATATATATATATATATCTACACAGATTCTGTTAATCAGGGTAAAGGAGCAACAATAAATAAAATTACAGTACAGTACCTCAATGTAAAGTTAATATTTTTTTTTTAATATTTACCTTCTACAAAGTTACAGTAGTTCACAACCTGTATCTACACGTCAGAACTTTACAGATGCAACTCGTACGGAAGCGGGAAAATAGTCGCGAGAACCCTCAATTATATGTAAAGAACTTCACATTAGTTGCGCACTGCACGCCAAAATTTGAAAATACTTGACGGCTGACTGATACATGTACCTTCAAGGCTGTGTGCGTACTTGATTTCTAAAATCTTCCTTTATCTCAATCTCAGATGCCTATAAAATGATGTCGCCTGCATGAACTTATAAAAACTGGTAAAAATTCCTTTCTTTATTGGGGGAACCGGTAGCTTGGAGGTTAAGGGCCTGTCCTACTCCACGCCAATCGTCTAAGCGTAGGTCGTGGATTCGATTCACACTCAATCCCCAGGCTGTTTAAGTTTTCTTCCTCTATGCTAGTAAAATCTGTCTATGTGTTGCCCATTTCATTCGACGAGGATTTATAAGCAGATTCTTGGATTCAAGCACACAAATCCGATTTTTATTTCCCACCCCCCTTCTTCTAACGGCGAGCACGTGCCATTTATAGGCATTGACCACTACTAAGGCCAGCATTATTGGGGCTCTATTCTGCCACATTTGTTTGAGCGACCGTTTGGATGTGTGACATTAAATTGACGTTTTTCGCAACTTGCTAACATATGTTCGTATTCTGCAAGGTACGGTGGAGCATGTTTGTTTGTGAACATGTATTTCGGATTTGTGTGCTTGGTCCAAAGTCCGCTTATAAATCCATGTCAAAAGGGAGGGTACCGTCCGTGGTGGTCTTTCCAAGGGGCCCAAACTCGTATTTACACTAGTTTCGGAGAGTTCCGAACGGTTAGGTCGACAGCCGCGCGATGGGACCCAAACCCGGGACCTTCACACTTCGGCCGTCTACCATTTTCAGTGATATGACCACTGTGCCATGGCGAGGCCACGGTACAGCTTTAGGTGCAGATTCTCCCTACCGAATGTTTACATTAGCATACGTGTCAAATTACGTCACAAATCCGAACGTTCGCTTAAACAAACATGGCAAAATAGACCCCTGGTCTCATAAGTATGGAGGCAGCCAATAGGTGGATCAGCGTTGCCTCCTATGAAGGGACGGACAAAATGACACCCAAGCCAATGCCGAAAATCGAATCCGGGCCCGTGATGTGGTAGAATGGCTCTCTAACCACCACGCATAGGGATGGACGCGAGACGAGACAGAGATTTACAGCTTTTTTAAGAGACGAGACACATTTTTAACATTACGATATAGAGATTTTGCGAGACGAGACAAAGCTTTAAAGCTATTTTGCGGGACGCGTGATGCCTATTTTTCGTCTCGCGTCCATCCCTAACCACACTACCCGGGCAGCCCCTCTGTTCAGGAACGGCCCGACACGGTAAGCAAGGTAAGCGTTGCATTGGGACGCCGTCTTCGAAGGGGAGCCGTTTCGAACTCAAAAGTAGGGATGGACGCGAGACGCGAGAATTCTCGCATTGTCCCGCGAGACGAGACGCGAGACGAGAAAAAAATATTTTGCGGGACAAGACGCGAGACGAGACAGAGTCTTGTCTCGCGCGAGATTTCTCGCGAGAATTCTCGCATTTTCTTCCGTCTCGCATAAATACGATCTGAAAAGCGACAATTTGCCTGAAGCCTCTACCGTTTAACTTGCGTCTCCTTCGTTTTCGGTCCTGGTATACTATCAGCACTCTACAATACGCACAAACACGTAACATTTAAAATTAGAAGAGACGAGAGATATACAAAACACACAAAGGAGAGGATAAAGAAAGAGGCGGAAAAAAAAGAAAATAGAGAAGAGTTGAAAGAAAAATAATAAGTAAATAGTAAAGGCGGTACGGTATGTTCAAATCTGACCACTTTTAGACGGGGCCCGGGGCATTAAGTTTGGGGGCCCCCTTACTGTCTCCTTTTTTACGCATTAAGCCCCTTTACTGAGCCTTAGGGATGGACGCGAGACGAAAAATAGGAGTCTCGCGTCTCGCAAAATAGCCTAAAAGCTTTGTCTCATCTCGCAAAAATCCCTATATCGTAATGTTAAAAATCTGTGTCTCGTCTCGCAAAAAAGCTGTAAATCTCTGTCTCGTCTCGCAAAAAAGTCGTCTCGCGTCCATCCCTACTGAGCCTACCTTTTTTAAGCATTTTAACCCAGTTTTGACCGCTGCTGTACTCGAAAATTGCATTAACTGTAGTTTAGTATTTAAGTTAACTGTAGTTTTTGTACTTTAATCAAATCGTATTTATCACCCCAAAAAAATATCTCTAACTTGATCTAGTGATAGACAATTAGGTAATACCTATATTATAGAGGAAATTCACTTTTTTCCCCACAATTACTATTTCAGTACATATGAATTTATAATTTAGATAATCGGGATATATATGGGCCCCCTTTTTCTTCAGGGGCACCGGACTACCGCCCCCCCCCCTTGCCCCTGTGATAATCGGGTTTCGGGTATATCAGAGGGAGATTAGAAGTAGAGCAACTTGCATTCGCATTGATGCTTAGTCTGAGTAGGTTGAAATATGGTTGAATATCCTTGGTTGAAATATCCTTGTACCGATATTATCCTCAAACTTTCCCCGAACACACGTTTCACCCAAAAACACGTTGCGGCGCGCGTAGGGGGGGGGGCGCCCACCCTGGTGACAACTTTCTAGGGGCGGTTAAATCCTTATCGTTGGCCTATTTTAAAGAGATTTAAATGACATTTTTAATTCTTATATATTAATATCGGACGGAAAGAAATGCAAGCAATTTTTTTAAAACTATTTCTCTTTTCGTTTATATTATCATGTTTTCCCTTCCTTCGGCTTGCAAAACTTCAGAGTGTGACACATTTTCGTGTAAAAATCTCTCTATTCTAAAAGAAAGTAAAGGCCGCTGTCGCCGCCGCTGTCAAAAGCTTGTCAGCGTATCTCCTCCTAAACCGTGGGGATTTGAGTTTCGACTAAGGTGCCCACAGATTCGAAAAATTCCGAGGAACCTGCTAAGCTGATTTAAATTTCGAAAATCGAATTATTTTAGAAGATATTAATAAAAAACTGAAAAAATAAACCGAATGGTTGCCAGATTTGGCATAAAATCATTCATTCCTTTGCAACAAAGCGTTTCCAAGTATCTAGAATCGCGTGAAATTTACAAACATGAGTTAGAATTACGCCCATTTTACGCCAAAATAAAAACTATATGAAATAAGTAACTCAAAACACAAAGTTGACAATTTTCAAATAGTAAGTTCGCTTAGACAACAGGAGTTTAGAATTAGCGATTATTCCTTTTTCCAAAACAGAATAACTAATATCTTGAAAATAAAAAATAATTAAAATGCAGATTATTTTAAAGCCGGTTCTCGTCCAGCTGGATTATTTGCTACCAGTAGAAATATTTGGCGGCGTTAACTATGCCATTATAGCAGTATTTGCTAGCGCGACGAGATGGTATAATTCGTGGTGCTAAGTACGCCAATCTGCAAACGATTATGTAAATGAAAATATGGATAATGGTTTTCCGGTAACCTTACATGAACAGTAATTATAGGTTGTGAGCATGTATAAATCGCCAAATAATGAAAAGTCGCCATTGGTGGCAAGCTATCCTATCTGTTCCGTAGCTTTTATTAACTTTACATGTACGCAAGTCGCCAAATAATGAAAAATCGCAATGGGTGGCAAATTCGAAGGGTGTCCAATAGGTTTTACATTATTAAAAATACAACTGAAACAGATGTTCTGATTTTATTATGCTTTAGCTCCTAATTAATATAACTTTTGAATGGCAACATTGAAAATCATTGTGTTTCTGAAGAGTGCAAATAATTTTTCCAGCGATTATAAGCGGAGTCCGCACGCCAGGTGTAGTATAGCTCAGGACCCGTACAACACGGATTCCCATAACAAAATATCTTCCGTGTTATGAGGGGGAGGGGTTCTACTGTAGTGTGAAGTTTAAATTTTTATGTACCAATGAACATGCAAGAACCAAGCAATGCGTAGCTCAGTAACATTCTATCTGATCCAATCTTCGGGTTTTGTCTGTTGAAATTATGTCTTTTTTACGAATAAGCCTGATTAGGGGCCGAAAGTCTCATACGAAAAGCGAGCGTAGCGAGTCTGGGGGCCTTGGCCCCTAGTGATACAAAAAAAAAAATCACTTCACCAAAAGCTATAGAGGCAATGGGGCTACTGTGCACATAAAAATCAGGCCACTGACCTTGAAAAATTATCGGAATGTCAACTTTCAATAGAGATAAATACAAAATACATGAATATACCTCTGTTTGCGCCCTTTCGGATGCCCACTCCTTTACATTTTTTATTCCCCCCCCCCACACACACACACACGCACACTCACATTCATTTGAAAAAATAAACCCATTTAATGTTGTGCGGTTTTTCTCTTTCCACTGCTTTTTCACTGGTTCTTCAAAAACTGTACTATGTACTTTTATCAACAGTCACCCAGTATTCATCATGTCCAGTGGCGTACGCTAGGGGGGAGGGTTTGGGGGTTCACCCCTCCCCCCTTGTCAAAATTTTTTTAACAAAATGTCCACAAATTTTCAATTTTTAGCTTAAATATTACGTTACACAATATTACATTTATACACATTTAATTTATACACATTTATACATTTACACACATTTATTTTAGCTTAAATATTACATTTTAACACAAAGTTATGTCAATAACCCCCTCCCCCCCCTTGAAGGAAGTCTGCGTATGCCACTGATCATGTCAAGAAAGAAGAAAAAAAAAGTAATAATAAACACAAAAATTGCCTTTCAAAATGAGCAAAAGCGCTATACTTATAAAGAAATATTGTAGAATACTACTATATGTATAAGATCTTTTCCTGTTTTAAAACTTCACGCTATGAGATGAGGAACAACCCTCGCAGAATTTCTCTTTATCCTTAACGCTTCCTCCAGTCTTTTAAAAAGACAAACTTTGAACACAGGACTGGTGCCGAAAGGAAACGCATGCTTTGTGTTGAGATGCCAAAGCTTTTTTTTTTTTTTTTTTTACGCAGAATATCAGATATCGGAGGGTCCCTACTACAGAGTTCCAGTTAAAACAGAAATGTCGGGAGAGAGATGTCCCGAGGACATAATTGCCCGGTGTCTTTTGGATTTGCCGACACGATGGATGACCTCTCACTCCAGAACAGAATGGACCTACGGAGGGCGAGCTATCTCAGCACGTGGAAGTAGGTGCGCCCTATCACCGGAAGAATTTTTTCCCCTCAACAATAGGACACCTCCGAACAGATTGGGAGATAAGGCGCCAGAGCGGTGACAAGTTGCAAGATGACCGCTGCTTTCACAATTGACATGAAGACTTCCGTTCGCTATTCCACCCACAAACAACTATTGAGTGACCGTTTTTTTTCCCCGGAAAAAAAACAAGGGTGAGGAATTAATGTATAGAGAATTTCGCTAATGATCGGTTTCCAGACAAAAAATAAAGTATGTGGATTCTGGACACTGGAAAAGACACCGATATATGGTTATTTTCTATCATCCTCCAAAGGTATGGGGAGGGGGCTCGAGCCCCAAAGCCGCCCCTCATTTCGTACGTCACTGCAGAAGCGTAACCATGGAGTGGGATATCGGGATATACCTCCCTGCGAAACTTTCAAAATTAGTTATTAAGAGCTTTCAGATTTTTGTCGTCAATAAGAAATTAAGTTTATCAATACAAAATTGTATCTTATACAACCCCCTCGACAAAATTTTCTGGCTGCGCTCTTGCCTCATCGACTAGCATATAACGACCATGTTACATCCTATGTCACTATTAAAAGTCGCGTTTTTTCCGCTCACCATTGGGGAATAACACTCAACATACAACATGGTAAGATGACTGAATTGTGAAGGTCTCTGTGAAGGTTCTGAAGGCAGGGTTCTATCCTGCCGTGCGGCTATCGAAGTTTTGGGCGGTTTTCTCCAGATGTAACGTGAATACGCGTTAGAGGTCCTCCTCCCATTGCACCCCTTCTAAGCAGATAGCTCTTTCGTAGCTTTACCTTAACACAAAACAACACAGAAACATTAATAAATCATCAATATAGCTCTTATGTGTTCATGATGTAAGTAGTATTATTCCTTATAAAAGCGTTTTTAGCCATTAATAGAGCAGTTGGTTTGTAACAACAAGGTATTTTTAATTTCATATACTGAAGTATTTAATGGATTTTACATGAATTCCAGCTGGAATATAACATTTATTTTTATTTTTAATTTGGGTTTTTATACAAATAATTATCGAATCATTTGTATAATGAATGTAAAATAATGTGAACTCTGATTATTGCACAAGTAAAAGAAAAAGACGACCAACAAATATTAAAATATTTTGCAAGAGGGACTCAAACCATTGGTTTTTGGCAAAGGCATTAGAATATACTCGTTCTAGTATATTCTAATGTCTTTGGTTTTTGGAGGGGGGGGGGAATAAAGGACAAAGTGTCAATTTAAGTTGGCTAATTTTGAGTTTTACGATATGCGAGAAAAAGTAGAGCGTGTTAATTGGCATTTGGACCTTTGTATGCCATGCCATTCCTAATTTAGATCCTCATTAAAAGGAAAAAGAAATTTCCGAGCATTGACTTACTCTAGAAAAGTGTGGTTCAGCTCCATATATTTACTATGCTCAGTGGCGTGCACAAATGGTGTGGGGGTGAGGATTCAGTCCCTCCCCCTTTGTCCATGCATTTTTAACATAAAGTCCGTACAGTTTTAATTTTAAACATATAGATTATGGCTTTTATTTAACCAAAAGATTACTTCCATTCCCCCCTTCTCTTAAAGAAAGTCGGTGTACACCACTGATTATGCATCTGCACATTATTTGTAAGTACATAAAATATTTGTAAGTAATAATTACAACAAAAAGAAAAAACTGCCATTTGCTTTAAATTACCTAAGTGATATGATAATTTTAAGAAATAAAAGGGCCCCCCAAAAGGGATGCTTGCTTCAGAGTGGCTTTTTGAGGCCCAGATCATGTTTTTCTAGAATACAAATAAAGGGAACACAAGGTCATTAGTTAAAGAACTTTGGTTCTAGAAATACTGGTATATAAATTTAACTTTTCATAATCAGCTGTACGTATCGTAATACAGCGGATCTGTTGGTGAGCTGTTAGCTATTTTGTAAACAGTAAGCAACTTTTTTGTTTTCTGCTTAAACAGTGTTAGGTGATCCGTTTTGAATAGTAAATGTACAAATCTAAAACGTTATAAAAGATAAAAAATCCAAGTGGTTGAAGAAATAGTTGTATGGATTTTGAGGCCCCTACATGTGGGGGCCCCTGTCATTCGCCCTGCCATGCCTCCCTATTTTTACGGCACTGTCTTTCGCCATAAGCCAAGCTATGCGAACGCAAATGAATGATCTACTGGAGTGATTGCGCAAATCCAACGCTCACAAGTCCTTTCTGTTGCCTCTTCTTTTTGATAGTGTAAATCACATATCGGCAAACCCTGGCCCGCGGCCCGGATGTGGCCCTCCAGGGTATTTTATCCTGCAAGTGGAAGATTTCAAATTTCCATAGACCAGTGGTCCCCAACCCCTGTCCGCGGATCAAATGGTACCGGGTTGCTCAAGAAAAATTACATTATTTCCATTTTATTTTCTGTCGTGCATTTCTCTCGAGGTCTCGAGTTTCTTGGGTTTGTGCTAATTTATACAGAACAGATTTTGTAACAGAAAAAAATCTCATGACTATTTTACATTATTTTACTGCTTATTAAATATTTCAAGACTATAAATTAAAATTCCAGTCTTTTAAATCCCTATTGCCATTTCCAACAACCTAACTGTGTGAAGCGGGATTTTCTGCACTGACAAGAACCAAAATAACAGAATAAAGGAATGAATTGTACATAAGCAACACACTTTGGGTGTCATTGCTTCTTACCTCCAGATCTAACCAACTCGTTGCAAAGAAATAAGCTCAGTGTTCTCATTCATTTAGCGTCCTAGTGAGATAAAATCGTAAATCATTTTACATTCATTTCTTGTGAAACTGTATATATTTTGAAGGTATGTTTAAGCACAATTAAATTAAATCAATAGGCGTACTCCCTCCCCTGACCAGTCCGCAGTAACATTATTATCAAACGCTGACCAGGTCGCGGCGATAAAAAGGTTGGACAGCACCGCCATAGACAATCAATATAAACCAAATCAAAATCCCACTTATACGGTCCGTGACGTCCCTAACATCCTAAATTTTGGCTCGCAACCTTCCAAAGGTTGCCCGTACCCGGCCGTACCGGTAAAGGTTGCCCGTACCATACGGCCGTACCCGCCCGTATGTTGCCCAACACGGCAGGTGATACCGGTTGCCGTACCGTACCCGGTTCAAAGGTGCCCGTACCCGGAACAGGTTAAACCGGGTTCCCCGATTAAATATGAAACCCATATCTCATACACTAAAACGGGAGGGGGGATAAGTAAGCTTCACTTTAATTATTCACCATTCCGCTCACTATAATTATTCACTATTCCGTACATTGGGGCCGTTTAATTAGATCAAAATTTTATTTGCCCAACATGTGTCCCTGAGTTCTGCAACATATCTGACAAAATTCAAAGCTTTATATATTTTCAAAAGCAAATGAAACTCCCATCAACCATAAATATTACATTTACGCAGTTACGCAAATAAATAAATTTTCGGTGTCATGTCACATTATATATACGGATTAAATCCGAATTTTTATCATTTCAAATAACTATATGAGTTAATATGGTAACTAATATATGTACTAATATGGCAATATGCAACTAATTGCTATTGTTAATATTAATTTTCAATAACTAGTATTAATGTTACTAAAAATATGGTAAAAATTCGCAGTCCTTAATTTTGCGAGACTCGCGAGACGTCTCGCGTCTCGCGCGAGACGAGACAGACAATTTCTGTGCGAGACGCGAGACGAGACAAAGTGGTTGCGAGACGTGACGAGACGCGAGACGAGACAGAGGTTTACCACTGCGAGACAAGACGAGACAGCCCTATTTCTCGTCTCGCGTCCATCCCTACTGAAAAGCTTGAAAAAAGTATAAAAGAGGCGCCTTTTTTACGTTTGCAGGAGGGCGCCACCTACCCTAGGGCCACCCCTACCTTTATCAGTCCAGTAGCCAGAAAAAACTTTCGGAGGATGATTTGTAGCGCTAAATTTTTGTTCTACTTTAAATGATCTCCAGAATCAACGCAAATAAAAAAACTATTAATGCATCGACTAAAATTTCCGGAAAGGGGGGGGGCATTCAATCCCCTCCCTCCCTCCCTTCCAGCTACGGCCTTGTCCACTTTCCTATATGAAGGACGCTGAAATTAAAAAAAATTTCACTCTTGGTCTCAAATATTCATAGGTATTATTAAATTTTCATATTCTTAGTTTATGACTATTACATGTAATAGATATATATATATATATATATAACATCATCCAGAAAATGCTTTAAATGACAAAGATGGGGCGCATAAAAATTTCACTTTTGCAAATATTTTTTAAAGCAAAAATATCGATTGCACTTACAATTCACGTCAGGAATTTATCTACAGCAGGCATCAGCAAAAATGAAAGAATGGGATGAGAATAGTCTTCGCGCAAATGGGTTAGAAAGTTTAATATGGTAAATTTGTGCATCTCTTCAGTGAATTCCAAAACCCCATAGAAGATAGAATGCTTATATTAATTAGTAATATATACTTGTAAAATGGTGATGAACGTACTTTGTTTATTTTCTAATCCCCCTTAAAAAAAAAAATTAAAGGGTTATGTAGTGGGGAGGGAGAAACGCAGAAGAACACGGGTCCGAATTGCTTGCTTCCATTATTTCTAAAATGAACGCTTTTCCCTTGAGTTCGTCCTTTAAAACTCGGTGTCCCAAGTCAATAAACTTATCAATAAACAGAAGTCGCAAAATACCAGTAGTGCTAACAGGTTCAGGTGCTCCTACACCCTTGACCTGATTATCGCATTACGCAACGGTATCGGGAAGATGCCGCTCGTCTCTTCGCAAAGAGCATCAAGAATTATATAAAGAGAACTAGTTAGTGCTCTTTTTTCACAACTTGCCTATTCTTATGTATTTTTTAACGGTTTGAGGCGCGGTGAGGACACAACTCATATTTTGGCTGTTTTGATTCCCGAAGAATAAATTTGATTTCAATTAAATACTTAAGGAAGACAGCATCTAGATGGACTGACCGATGTCGAAAAAGTGCAGCCGTTGCCATCGCTTGATTTAACTACCAGAAAGAGGACGGTCGATCGAATCGCACAATGCGTGCGACAGAGCTAAAGAACATTTTTTGGACAGAGCCGACTGTTCTTTAGCTCTGTGGCACGCATCGAGCGATGGCAACGGTTGCACTTTCTTGACATCGGGTTATGGTTGCGCTTCAAAGGGGAGGGGGGGGGGCGTCATGAAACCACCTTTTTCTGCGCTTTCACTGCCAGTTGCAAAAAAATATAGTTAAATGGTCCCAATGCTGAAAAAGTGCAGCCGTTGCCATCGATACATTTAACTACCAACAACATGGCGGTCGATCAAATAGCCCATCTGACGCCACAGAGCTAAAGAAGTTTTCTAACACAACCATAGATTTAGGAATACCTAGATGAAGTATCTAATGCTCTTAATCGTATACTTTTTGATGCCAAAAACGAACCTTATTTGTGCCACTATCATGGCTGCCGACAATGTAAAATGGAACATTAATTGCATTATCTTAGGAAAATAAATAAATTCGAGTGTGAATATTTAGATACGAGTACTTTTTCAAATACAAATTGTCCTAAAATAATTGAAATTACTATTTGTCATTTAGATTACTGCTATTCTGCACGTGCGCGTGTCACTATCATGGCTACCGTTTGAAGGCAACTTGTTTTCTCCCGTTATGCTCAATCTAGAGATTCCTATACCTATGAACGCTGTGTCAGAAAACATCACCGCTCTTCGTTTTCACCACTTGAAAAAGCTCAAAGGAGAAGACTTTCCTTTTTTGACCGATGTTGTTCGGCAGAATAGCTCTTCGAACCCTCTGCTGGGAGAACTCACGGCTGTTAAGGGCTTGTCCGGCTCCACGACAATTGGCGCAGAGTTCAGTCGTGGGTTCAATTTCCACTCATATCCTGGTTGTTTAACCCATTTATGCCTAGTGTCCCTTTTTTGGGACGGCTTTTTCACTATTAGTCGAAAACGTTATTTATTTTCCCTAGCCTTTATTCATGAGTATTGAGACTCAACTCTACAAAATAGTTTAACATTACCAAGTAGGATGTTGATATTTCGATTTTTATGCATAATGATTTTAAAAGAAATCATCCCTTGTTCAAGAAGTTGACATCAGAAATTTATCTATTATTTCTGTTATCAGTAAAAATCAAAGAAAGTCGCAAAAATATCCAGGCACAAATGGGTTAAATTTTCTTTCTCTCTGTGCTAGTAAAAATTTTCATCGTGTTATCCACTTTACTCGACGATGACTTATCAGCGTTTTCTTGAAACCAAGCACACGAGTCCAAAAATAAATGTTACAAATACTACAACAACAACAACTCTCGGCAATTCCAACATTTATTTATTTATTTATTCGCCAGGAGAGGACAGCTCGCGTCTCTGAATGTGTCGCTAGAGCTACATATACGTCCTTCCCGGAATTTCCCGCCACAATTTGGAACCTCATCAGAAGGTGGGGGACTTCTGAATATTGGCACCCTTCGGAAACTGCTAACGACCGCCGAGAGGAACCACAGATTTAACGAGTTTCGGAACCACAGATTTAACGTGCACGTATACTGCATATACACGATGGTCTTTAGTGGTACGCCAGTATCGAACCCGCAACCTTCCGGTTACGAGTCCAATGCCTTAACCACTGGGCTACCACAGCCCCAATTCCAACATTTATTTGCCAGGAGGAGGACAGCTCGCGTCACTGAATGTGTCGCTTAAAGCTACATATACGCCCTTCCGGAATTCCCCGCCACAATTTGGAACCACATCAGAAGGTGGGGGACTTCTGAATATTGGCACCCCTCGGAAATTGCTAGCACCGCCTAGAGGACTTTCGGAACCACGGATTTAACGTGCACGTACACCGCATGTACACGGTGGTCTTTAGTGGTACGCCGGTATCGAACCCACAACCTTCCAGTTACGAGTCCAACGCCTTAACCACTGGGCTACCACGGCCCCAATTCTCGCTGTTCAGAGTGCTATGCACTCGGCCACTGGTGGGGCGAAATTGTCAATTCTGACATTTTGAAGCTGCCTTATTCTAAACCCGGTCGTGTCCGCCGACTTAGGCTGCATTCGTAAACGTCAAACGAGTTACACTCGTGCAATGAGTTTCCATCTAAGGTGTTCGTAAAGGAAACTGAGTGCATACAGTGTTTAAACTAGAGCGTTCGTATACAAAACTGAGTGCGATTAGTTTCAAACGAAATAAACGGATCTCTGCTAAGGTTTCGTTAGTTGTTTAGAAGATACACTTGCTGCACGTTGTTGTTGTTTTCAAATGGCGTCCGTTGTTATGGAAAAGTATGTTGTTGTGAAAAGTATTTTACGTTTCTAAAGCTGCAAATATTATTTTTTCGAGGAGGAAATTCATGCGTACGTTAGAAAATGCTACGAAGGTACATAATTTTTCAAAGGTAATCATTTTCTTGTATTTTTCATTTTAGTAAATTCAAAAATGCATGTTTTAGTGTTGAGATTGAAGTTGATTTAATCCGTTATTAGCGAAATTTGAACTTCTCTTGCTAAATACTTTTGAAAAAATGAAGTTTAGGTTGAAATTTCTAAATTTTGATTTGTGCACTTCAATTATGGCCACTCTTTCTTTTAAAAATCCTGTTGTTTTTATATTGAGTATGTACTAAAAACTCTCCTCAGCAAAATTAACGCATTTGGGAACTGTAAACAAACACGTCTCCTATGCGACGAAACTAAATAAACTGAAGCTGTTCGTAAAGTCAAAGGACACTGATAACCACTGACAGCACTAAACACTCGCATTCCAGTTTTCTTAGGAAAACTCGTGCAATGAGTTTGTCGTTTACGAATGCAGCCTTAGATTGTTCGAAGTTTTCCGGTTTCCGAACTTAGCGTAAATACGGGTTAGGATACCTTAGAAAGTCCCCCAACGGAGGATACACCCCCTTGTGCTGTCCATTTGACGTGGATTTGTAAGTAGGTCCTTTTGCCAAGCACACAAATCTGAAATACATGTTACAAACAAACAAAATTGACAGCCCCCCCACCATGTTACAGTGGTTATGTCAGTGAAAATGTTAGACGGAAGGTGCCTGGTTCAAAGCCAGGTCGCGTCCGCCGACCTAACGTTAGAAGTTTTCCGTGGTTTTCTCCGAAACTTTGCGTAAATACGGGTTAGGGTCCCTTAAAAAGACCCCCCACGTAGGGGGGGGTGTTGTCCTTCTGACGCGGATTTATAAGAGGGTTTCGACCCAAGCCCACAAATCCGAAATACATATTACACAAACAAAATTGACAATATCTTACATATCTATATTATATATTGTAAAAGCACTGATTTTCGCGGGCCTGTCGTAATCGCGAAAATTAAACCTCGCGAAAAACTTCTCTTTTTCACTTCGAATAATAATAAAAAATCAGAAATTTTTTGCTTACTAAAATTTAATGATGTATTGCACTGTTACAAGCTCTTTCGTGACAGCTTTCTTTCTTACAACTATTTCTTCAATATAAGACAATAATACAACTCATACATTGCAGATCGTTCACTTACAATATTTATAACTAGCTTCTTCGAAGCCATTCAAAATGGGGAATGAACTTTTCGGACAAAAGGAAGTTTCTTAAAATGCCTTATCCAAAAATGGTTTTATATTTAGGTACTTTCGGGATTTTTCAACTTTCAGTTCTATTCATATAAAATTAGTGAAATTTTCATCTTGCAAAATCATCCGGTATCTTCATTTTCGCGAAAATTACGGCTTTCGAAAACAAGTGCTTTTACAGTAGATACTTACATACAGAAATTTTATCAGTTATAAGACTTTCAATGAGCCAATCAAAAAGGAACGTGAGGGAGTTGTGTAAGTGAAACTTCATTCACGTCCAATCTCCCTCAGCTGAGTACGCATCAAATCGATTTATCTTATAAATAAAAATGAAATTCTGTTTGTTTGTTTGTTTGTTTGTTTGTTTGTTTGTTTGTGGATTTGATTCGTATACAAATCCACAAAAATTGACCTATCGGCCTGAAATTTAGTACAGATATGTAAAATAATATAGAATAACTCATAGTCCACTTTAAAACTTTGAAAGTCCACCCGTTCCCTGAATTTAAGAGATTTTTTATGCTCTTCACGCAAAAATCTTTCCGTAATTGTAACCCCTGTAGTGAAAAAAGTTTGAAATAAGGATCGTGGTTGCCATGTGTGGCGATTTTGCCGAATAAAATGTCATTCGTATACAAATCCACAAAAATGAACCTATCGGCCTGAAATTTAGCACAGATATGTAAAATAATATAGAATAAATCGTAGTCCACTTTAAAACTTTGAAAGTCCACCCGTTCCCGGAATTTAAGAGATTTTTTATGCTATTCACACAAAAAGCTTTCCGTAATTGTAACCCCTGTAGTGAAAAAAGTGTGAAATAAGGATCGTGGTTGCCATGTGTGCTATTTTGCCGAATAAAATGTTTTAAATTCTCAAAGTAAAAATAAAAGAATAATAATGATTTTTTTTTGTTAGTTTATATTCGTAAGGTTATTTTTTTTTTAATTATAATATCGTGTGCATCGGAAATCAGGGCAGGAATGTGATTCTTTACACGCAAAACAATAAGAATTGAAGATTTCCGAGGCTAATAGGTAAATTATTTTAGTTTGGCGAAAAAATAAAATGGCTCAAATGCCGATTTTGTGAAAGTGAGTTCTAGCGGTTTGCACAGATTTAGGCTTGGCGCAATTTATTGAGAGCTTAAGGAAATAGATTTTTGAAAACAAGTGCAAAGGTTTTATTAGAATACAGCGTTTAATTTTAATGATCCGTGAAGAAATAATGCAGTTATTAAGGGATTTCAATTGATCTATCTCCAGAATTCTCGCCAAATGAGTACATTGATTTAAGTTGGGGGAATTCCGCCAAATTTAAGAAAATTGAAATCTTCTCATTTAGTACATCGGAGTAATGATGAATAAAACACGTTATAGTTGATAATTTAAAAAAATTCGGCTGTAATAAGGGATTCAACTTTTCAAATAAAGACTTGCTTTACTTTTTCGCGGTCGAACCATTTCCCATATATTATTGCTGCTAAGTCAATGCTTCGAATGATTTCCTGAAAAAACGCTTGCAAAATGGCGTATGTTGGCACTTTGGCGAGGCTTAGATTTGAAACTGGATTTTATTTGAGACTGGGATATATAATGACACTGTTATAGATAAAAATGAATGTTGGTATGAGTGTATGAGGTTGAAAAACTCCAGCACCGTTGAGCACCGTTGCACCATGAAATTTGGTTCACCTAAGTCTTTTATGCTATCCGTTTTCCTCTAACTTGCCACCAGGTGGCGCAGCAGAACGTCGAATTCTATTCCGTTTAGCCGTTTGCTATGCGAATATCGTCCAACCGATTTCGATGAAATTTGGTACACGCGAATATTAGAACACAGAGAATATTTTTCACTATCCATTTTGCTGTAACTTGCCGCTAAATGGCGCTGAAAAGCATCAACTTCTATACCGTTCGAGCGATCGGCATAAAATTTTTTATACTTACACATTTGAGCACGAAGAATATATTCTAACTGCGTTCCTTTTGATGTTACTCACCACTAGATGACACTGCAATGCATTATTATTTTAAGTCGCCACTAGATGACGCTGCAGCAGGCCAAATTCTTGACCATTCAAACGGTCGCTATGAAAATCAGTATACATAGCTATTTGAACAATGAGAATATTTTGGCGTTATCCATTTTGCTATAACTCGCCACTTGACGGCGCTGTAGCAAATCATTACTTTAATTAACTACTAGATGGCCCTGCAGTGTATCACTTCTTGACTGTGCAAATGATCGTTATGAAAATTGGTATACATAGATAGTTGAACACGGTCGCTATGAAAATCAGTATACATAGCTATTTTAACAATGAGAATATTTTGGCGTTATCCATTTTGCTATAACTCGCCACTTGACGGCGCTGTAGCAAATCATTACTTTATTGAACCACTGGATGGCCCTGCAGTGTATCACTTCTTGACTGTGCAAATGATCGCTATGAAAATAGGCATACATAGATATTCGAACACGGGGAAGAGTTTGGCGCTATCCATTTTCCTATAACTTGCCACTAGATGTCGCGTCAACACATGAACTTCAGGACTGTCCAGCCGATAGTCATGAAAATTCGTATACATCGATATCTGAATGCGAAAAATATTTTCGCCGTATCCGTTTTGCTAAAACTCGCCACTAGATTGCGCTACTCCGCATGGCCTTCTGCACCGTACAAACGATTGCCTTGCAATTCGGTATGCATGATTATTGGACACAATATAACGCGATATCCACTTTGCTATATCTGTTTATTACAATGAATAGTAATCACCACAAATCGTAATATCAAAAAGTCCATTCATTCCCGTGCGAAGAACGGGTACTTCAGCTAGTAACCGATAAAAACGCACAAGGAAGAGTCGTATAAGAGAAATTACTGTACATGTATGTATTATACAGTAAGGTATTTTGGAGCCTTTCTAGAGATGGCGCCCAGTGCAGTCGCGCCGTTTTCGCTCCATCCTAAGACCGGCTCTGCTTCGTTGCTTGCAAGGACTGATTTCCGGCAGGGCATTCGGGGCAAGCGCCCAGGCCCCCATCAAAAGGGGCCCCCAAATTGCCATCTAAGTGTAAAAAATTGCAAATTTTCATTTTAATTTAAAACAAGAGAAAGAGAAACTAATTTTATGAAAAATAATTGTAATAATAATTACTTTGTTACTCTTCCATAGTGCTAGCAGTGCCCACAACTTTATTTTTAGCTAAACGGTATGGTCTTAGGCAATTATTCATCGCAAATTTATCATTTAGGCGTGGCCTATGTAGCGATGTATGCTGATCGCGAGGAAATGATTCAGGAGGTTTTCAATCGGAACATAAAAAAAGAAATAGCTTCCTAAGTGGAGCAAAGTGAAGATCTGTCCCACTACGAATAAATGCTCTGATATAAACATAACGAAAATAAGTACAAAAATAGTGTGTAACATGTTACTTGAAAAATATAGACTGAAATGAATGATTGAAAATTAAAGAATATGATCGGAATACTACTATTTTCCTTGCATAATGTTATTATTACCGAACTATTGTATTTCATTTTGCATTTTGATTAAATAATTTTTATGCTGTTATAACATAATTCTTTGCACGGTGTGATATGAAAGTTTTCCCAAGAGGGGTCCCCGAATGTTTTCCCTGTGCTCCCATCTCTGGAAATCGTTTTCTGGCTACTTTCTGACATTATTGAGCGGGAACAAAGAATTCTCTAATAAGGGCGACATTCTATACGTGCTGTCTCATAGAACAGCTATATTTATTCTTTTTCTTTTCTACCAGGTTGGATCACTATGTGCTTGCATACTAGGGAATCGAGGTGTCCACGTCAAACTTTACGAATTCAGAGATGGTAAGAACTGCTTTTGTTTGTATTCCTAAATCCACATGCAAAAACCCTTAACTGGTTAAAAATTTGTGACGCAGCATTTTACTTCATAGCTCTATGAATTTTAAATATGGGTCTTAAAAATAATGATATCAAGTTTTGAGTGACGCCCTGCTGGGAATTTTAAAGACTTGTTTTTAAATTCCATTACAGGTACTTTCGTTTTATTTTCTAAAGAAGATTTACGCATTCAAGCAATGCTTTTAATTATGAAATACACTGTCAAATATATCACACTTTCACTTAGTCTTTATAATGTATTCAAATGAATTTATTTCAATAATTTAATTTATCTTTTGCGTCACGCAATCCAAAAGGGCAAGCAAAATTTGCGTAAATATTTAGTTAGTGTCATAGTAACCAAACTAAGTGCAAAATATATGAAAATTTTGCTTGCCCTTTTGGATAGCGTGACGCAAAAGATAAATTAAATTATTGAAATAAATTCATTTGAATACATTATATAGACTCAGTGAAAGTGTGATATATTTGACAGTGTATTTCATAATTAAAAGCATTGCTTAAATGCGTAAATCTTCTTTAGAAAATAAAACGAAAGTAACTGTAATGGAATTTAAAAACAAGTCTTTAAAATTCCCAGCAGGGCGTCACTCAAAACTTGATATCATTATTTTTAAGACCCATATTTAAAATTCATAGAGCTATAAAGTAAAATGCTGAGTCACAAATTTTTAACCAGTTAAGGGTTTTTGCATGTGGATATCATTACTTTTTAAGGGTATGGTCAGAAGATAATAAATTAGTTTCAAGGGCGAATTTCGGAAGTTTGCTTGACACTAAGTTATGTACATAAATATACAAATCTGTTTTCATGCAGTATCAGAGTATTTGATTAAAAAAGTCACAGCAAGTTCTTTTGTAACATGTAACAGAAAATTGACATATTTTTGTTAGAATTTTATAATAAGAGACATAATACTGATTATAATCAATAATTTTTTGAGTAATTTTCTATTTATAATGTGGGTCGAGTATAGATTAGTATCCCTGCCACCATCTTTGATTTTATTTCATAAATTTGCATTCAGTTTAATGCTAAACGTAAGTTAACTTTTTTACTATAATTATATAAATATTGGGCCCCATCAGTGGCCGAGCGCATAGCGCTCGGAACTGGGAGACGGAAGGTTCCTGGTTCGAAACCAAGTTGCGTCCGCCGACCTAATCGTTCGGAGTTTTACGTGGTTTCCTCCAAAACAGCGTAAATACGGGTTAGGACCCCTTAGAAAGACCCCCACGGAGGGTACCCCCACGCCTCGGCTTAGAGCCTACGTGTAGCTATAAACGGCCGTAATTCTAGAATAACAACAACAATATATAACTATTGGTTCTATTGTTTTAATGCATTGTGATTCATTAATTCGCATTCAGTTTAACGATAACCGTAAGTTAAGTTTCGTTAAAATTATTAATTTAATAATCTCGTTCTTAATTAATGTAATCTAGTTACTCATTCTATTATTTTAATGCAATGTAATCTATTAATGCAATGTTTGCTTTCAGTTTAAAGCTATCTCTAAGTTAAATTTTTAACTATATTATGATACACTAAGTTTTTAACGAAGTTAGTGATACATATCAAAATTGTTGATTAAATTAATTAATGACTATAATCATTAATAAAATAGAAAATTACTCAAAATATTGTTTATAATTGGTTTTATGTCGCTTTTTAGAAAACTAACTTCCTACTTTGTTTGTTTTTTTATCAGTTGATAATTTCATTTTTTTAGAGAACGTTTAGATGAACTACCAGTTTAAGAATGAGGGTCTTGCGCGGTTGACTTTCTTAGTGCTTCTGAAGCGTATTTACGTTACATCGTGCGAAAAACCGTCCAAAACTCCGAATTTTTAGATTATCAGCCATCCGGTAGACCAGAACCCTGGACATTTATACTTCAGTTATCTACCATCTTCAGTATCTTATCAACTCGGCTCGGGTGGACACAACATCTTGTTTTAGATGCCATCTCCGTCCTTCAAATGTCTAATACAAAATATAGTGCATGTATAAATTTAGATTAATCAAATTTCTATCTGAAAAGTATTGAACAAAATTTTAAATCTGGTAATTAAAGGAATACAAAATAAAAGTGAGAAAAACCTAAGATTTGGAAAAAATATTGGTTTTAAAATTATAATTCAATAATTTCAATAAATTTTATATATACATGAAGAGTAAAAGAATTATTATTAAAACTAGATAGTATGTAAAACTACTATTTATTTTCCTTTGAATACTAAATAATTATTATTAATTAATTATGTGAGGTTTCTGAAGAGAAAAAAAAATTTCATTGAAATATTAATTACATATTGAATTTTCCAAATAGAATTAATAATATTAGAAAAATAAAGACTTAATTTAATTAGAAATAGCTATCAAAATACTAGGGAAACGAAATACTTGAAGAAAAAGTTAGGAAGGAGTTTTACCAAAAAATACTTAAATTAATTATTTTTTTAATTCAAAGCCTTGACTATTTTTAATTATTAATTATAGCAAAATAAATTACAGAAAAAATAAGTAAAGTATATAATAATCTGTTATTATTTTTTTAAATGAAATAAATGAAAAACGACAGTAACACAAAGCTCATCTCGCAAAAGTGCGACGTCGAGGATAGATCTCAAGTCATTTGCTCAGGAAGAGGGAGCGAAAGGTACCAGCTGTCTAGGAACAAACTGATTTACGATATAAGGTAACTTGTACAAATCTTGTCACGGATCTACAGCACTGTATTCCTACTCCCTGCCTTGTTTACCGCCTTTAAAACGAGATCATTTTCCGTATTTCCTTACGCGGATTAAATAGTTCCCTCTTTGAACTGGATTAAATGAAAAAAACGAGTTTTCCTATCTTAACCGGCGACGTCACTCATCGAATTTGGCACCGATTAAAATCATATATTAATTGTAAAAAATTCGTTAGAGCGGATTCCGAGATCCAGAGTAGACACTTTTGAAAATAGAAAAGTTAGCTGTATATATAAGTGCCGCGAAGTTTTACGGTTGGTTGGTTGGGCTGGCTGCGTCACAAGTGCCGTTCTACATGATAAATACATAAAATGATTCGATAGGGTACAGCTATTTTTACTTCCTTGTACGGAGTATAAGGAAGTAATGTGATCCCGAAAAATTTCGGGTGCCAAATTTCGACGAAAAATCCATTTTGACTACCTCTAAATTTATTTTTAAAGAAATTTTTCGATGCATCTCATCGCACGCTAGCATGCACGATCATATATATGCGTCTGCAACAACCCCCGCAAATGTACGTTTTGTTCTTGGTAGATATTCGTCAGATGGAAGTCGTACAAGGTAGAAGTATCAACCTTGCCCTATCCATTCGAGGGCGCTCAGCCTTACGCTTAGCTGGACTTGAAGATGTGTTGGAAGAACATGGAATACCCATGAAAGCCAGGATGATCCATTCTACAGATGGAAAACGGACACCAGTCCCATATGACAGAGAAGGAAAAGTAAGATAACTGCTTTGATAGGTTTCTAGCAAGAGAATACGTTAAAAAAATCTTAACAACACCTACCTAAGTTAATAATTTGTAATTTGTAAAATCATAATATTAGTTTATCTATTATTTTGTAATATTATAACGGTTTTGTAATAAAATTACAAATTAATGCAAGTAAAAATAAACACAATTATGTCATGTTTTGATTCGAAAAGACTTATGCATATTTCAAACAATTTTGTTGTTTTGTCAATGCATTTTTTTTTTTTTTTTCAGTTCACAGCTATGATCTCAGTATTGTATTATTTTTTAAAGTTCTCATACATAATAAAATAAGATTTTAAAACAACCTAATTAGGCACCTAGCGAAAAAAAAATAAGTAAAATCAAAATTTTAGTAAAAAATCCTTGTGTTTCGTATGATTATAGCTGCTTTAAATCATAATTACTTTACCGATAACATATTATAGCTTCTTTAGATTAGAACAGCATAAATCTTAATCTAGGAGTACTTTGTGATCAATAATGAGAGCTAGAACTTGGTAGTTCTCATTGAAATTACACGTTAAGGGATCAATAGAATTAGTATATATGGATTTGGTTGTTAATAATGCGAAATAAAATACAAATAAATAAGGTGAATTTTAAATCATTCTTTAATTTTAAATACCAAAAATCTTAATCTAGGAGTACTTTGTGACCAATAATGAGAGCTAGAACTTGGTAGTTCTCATTGAAATTACACGTTAAGGGATCAATAGAATTAGTATATATGGATTTGGTTGTTAATAATGCGAAATAAAATACAAATAAATAAGGTGAATTTTAAATCATTCTTTAATTTTAAATACCAAAAGTACTTTCATCTAGTTTAAGAAAACGGATCATTTACTTTTGGATAAACTCCATGTGACTGCATTGGCAACAGAGTGTTTTTTTCACTTATCCTGTTTATAAAGCGAGTATGAAACAGCGGGACATAGATTCCAATTGGCTCGCGGGATATGACGTACCAAAACATCACAAGTGTCTAAAATGATTTTAAGGATTTTAATTATACCTGTATAATAAGTAATGTATATTTATTTATAATTAACAAATACGCATTGCTACAAAAATCAGTGGTCCTTCTTATAAAAATTGGTATGTTTCAAAGTAAAGCTATCGGCAGCCAATCAAATTTGTCCCATTACTGTTTCTAGTCTCGCTTGTTTGATTTAAAACTTACAGAATTAAAAGCACGCAAACACCATACTCCACTTACTTCTATCATGTACACATCCTTCCAAAAAATATTCGAATGCAAGTCAAACTCCCAACGTAGGTTTCATATAGAAACTATGGTTCTTTGTAAAATGGGAATCATGTCAAATTGTGTGTTTTCCACATGTGCTGGAATACGAAATCTATAGCTTAGCTCGAATACTATATATAGAGTTAAGTCCAAGTTACTATGTGCCTCTTGTAGTCACTATAGAAATCAACAGTGCGCATTTAATACATGACCAGACGCCCCATTTTAAAGGGATCGTCCCGCTTTTCGGCAGTATGTCTCGTTGTCCCCAAGTACTTTGGCCTAGGCTTAACTTACTATGCGCACGACAAGGCAATTGCCCCCTAAAATTCAAGAAAATTCAAATATTATCTATTTTAAAAATATATTTTCTACTATAAAAAACATTTTGCCCCCTCAGTGTTACAAGTTGCTCTCCCTTATGTTGCATGTTAGTTTTTTAGACAGAGAGCTACGATTTCGAAATAGGAAGCGAAAGATCTAAAATCATCAGATGATAGCGCCTGGTAGCTTTAAACTACACAGATGTACTTACTGAAGTAAAGAGGGATTTTTCCCTATAAATGAATAATGGACGTGTAAATGTTGAAAGTCACATGTCTAAGAAAACCATGTTCCTTTTGAAACTAAACTTTCAGATACCGTTCTAAGAACTTTGGGGATGGATGCGAGACGAGAGGAGCGAAGTTTTTACGAAACATTTACAGCTTTCTGCGACAAACATTTTATCTACACAAAACTTTACGGCTGTTTTCCTCTTTTCGTCTCACGTTCATCCCTAAAGAACTTCATTCGCATTTTAAATTCAACATGCGCTTTTTTCTCTCTCTTAATACACATAATGTTACCTAAAAAACTGTAGACGTCCTATTTTGAGCGAAAATGTATTACTTAAAAATTAGAGGAATTACTAATGTAGCATTTTGAAGAAAAAAATAAATGGCCTCATTTTACCTGTAGCACGCCTTCCGCATCTTGGTCAAACCTGCTGACTTAAAATCGAGAATAATATTTTCGATCGTAACGAATATTTGTATGTCGAATTATGGCTTTCTTATACAGGGTTCGTATCAGAGCTGAATTTGCTAAAACGAACTTTGAAAACTTTTCCTGAAACGCCCTACTATTTAAGATACTCGAGAGAATCTCTTTAAGTATTTTATAAAAACCTGGATAACTTAAATTATCATTTTAAGACATCTTTTTAAAGTTTCGAATTCTAGCAAATTCGGGACTCGTCCGAGCCCTGTTATATCACTTGCTTCTCCTTACATTTGTTAAAATTGCATTATATTGTCTCTTCTCTCGCCCCACAGTGCATTTACTCAGTAGGAAGGCGGTTCTTAAACGAAACGCTGCTGACAGGTAATAATAGTATTTTTAAATATTTTATTTGATTTCATTTTTGGAGAGTTTGATGGTTAAATTAAGGTTTATCTGAATCGTAAATTGCAAATTGGGATACTCCTACAGTTTTTCTATGGAGGTGACGAAACCTTCAAAACAAAATGTTGGTAATTTCAGAGCATGGATGTTTATCAAAATATAATACTTTTAAATTAATTATTTTAATTCTATTAATTATTATCCAATTACTATTAATATGAAGTTTCTTTAAATGTTTAATAATTTTAATGAGGAATGAATGATTGCTGCACAAGGGCGCCGGCAGGATCATTTCCAGGGCGGTGCACGCAGGATATATATATATATACAGGGTGTTCCTGAATTCATAGGCTAAACTTTAAGTATAAAATGCATTTAAAAAAGCATTTTTTCTATAGCAGATTAGCAGTGTGGCGTTAAAAATAAAAAGTGTAGATGGAAATATATATAGCAAATGCAAAAGAAGTGAAAAAGCTCTACCGTAAATGCTCAAATGTGCTGGTAGCGTCTAGCAAGCGATTATCGTACCCTTTCAAAGATGCCTGGTGTTCCACGAACGGTTGCAGCGGTTACTAAAGTTTTGCAATGAGGCTCAACTGTGTCAACTGTAGTCTCGTA
This sequence comes from Cheiracanthium punctorium, assembly GCA_038373885.1. Classification (NCBI taxonomy): domain Eukaryota; kingdom Metazoa; phylum Arthropoda; class Arachnida; order Araneae; family Cheiracanthiidae; genus Cheiracanthium; species Cheiracanthium punctorium. The sequence continues at coordinate 124,287 of JAWZYV010017627.1, read as the reverse complement.
AAGAGTGCCTTGAGGTATCCCCAAAAGCAAAATTCGAGACTTGATTAATCTAATGAACGTGCTGGCCAAGCGACTAGTTCAACTTGTCCAATCGATCGGGGGTCAAAGATGACAATGGGATAATTACGCACATTATTTGCGAAATAGGCTGGAGCCCTATCGTGCTGAAACTATCCACATTTTTCATTTCCGACCAAACATTGCAATGCAGAAAAATGCTTCTTTGCATGTATTTTAACTACCTTCAGGGATAAAGTAAATAAAAAACTTTGTAAAAAACACACATAAGATGTTATAGGTAAGAAGATACGTACGTTTCGGCCAAAAATTGTTTTGGCCTTCATCAGTCCAAGCCCTTCGTCGCAAGGAACACAGGGAACTGAAAAGTTCCCTGTGTTCCTTGCAGTTCCCTGTGCCTTTCAGTTCCCCGTGTTCCATGCGACGAAGGGCTTGGACTGGTGAAGGTCAAAACAATTTTTGGCCGAAACGTACGTATCTTCTTACCTATAACATCTTATGTGTGTTTTTTACAAAGTTTTTTATTTACTTTATCGTTTAACACCAGTATTTTGAGTGTTTTTTCCGTTACCTTCAGGGATATCCTGCATACATACATATAAAAAAATGAACTACTTGGCGTTTGTAGGAAGAAGAATCTTGACTGGAAAATGTAGCATGAATATGTGAAATAAACATCGTCATAGTTATTTTTTGTCCCAGCTGAAAAGTACAAAATCTTAAACTATTAATTAGGCCTAATTAATAATAGCCCAATTTAAGTATACTAATAATTAATTATTTAAATTAAGTGCAATTTTGATAACATTGTTTTGTATTTAAACAGACGAATTTTCCCAGAAAAACTGAAGCGAAATGTATTTTTTCTATCATGAGATGTACATTTTAATTTTCGGCCTAGGGGTCCCCGCCATGTCTAGTGTTGAAAATAGATGGTGTGGTAGATGGCTGAAATGTGAAGGTCAATGGTTCTGGCCTGCCGCGTGGCTGTCAATCTAACGGTTTTGAGTTTGGGCCAGTTTTCTCTACATGTTACGTGAATACGCGTTAGAACCCCTTAAAAATCCCTCTGCCCAAGGCAACCCCCCCCATTCCATGACAGATACCTCATGTGCAGGTTTGCTTTAAGTGCACTTGGCAAGGACATCCACATATTAAAACAGAGCCCAAATTTCGAAAGTGACGCAGTAATGCCTTCATTTAATAGTTGAAAAATCCATGTCAAAAAACTCAAAATACAAATTTTCATCTAATAGTTTTTGAGTTTAAATCTCTGAAAAATTAACTCTATAATGTTAAAAAAAAAATGTTACATTTTAAGTGTTAAGTCCTAAGATAATTGCATTTAATCATATTCACAGTAGAGTCTCGATAGTTCGAATTTCGATTGTTCTAGTTTTCCATACATCTCAGTTAGTGAAAAAATCAGTTTAGCTTCCAAATAATGACCAACACATATAAAACAGGCGATTTTTTTTATTGCAGGACAAAAATTCAAATACTTGGTGCACCCGGAAGCCTTATCAGAAATCCCTCTCCCAAAGAAAGTGGGTGTATTTTTTCTGTAGATGTCCTCATAGACATTTCTGTGCAGTGTTGGCATGCTGCTTTGGCAATGGCACGGTACTGCTATACGGAAACGAGTCAATGTGTCAATTCAAAAGAATTGTTTATTATTTTCCGATATTATTAACCTTCTCTAATCAGTAATGTAATAATATGTAACTACATTTTTCATTTAAATATGCACTCAAATCACAAAAATTGCTTTATTTCCATTTATCTGTTTATTAATTTAATGATTTCGATAGTTCGAGACAAGCCCGGTCCCGTCTACCTCGAATATTATCGAGACTATTTCAAAATATGTTTTCCTAATTGCGGGCACATGCCGTGGGGCATTCAACACTACTACGACCGTAAGCGTTGGTCAATACATTATGAGGCCTCATGTGCGTGCGCCAACATTATCCCAAAATAAAAATGTGGATGACTTCTCAAAAGTTTAACATTTATGCACATTGGTAGGAAATATTAAGCCATAAACACAGGTCTGAACAGATAATTTTATGCGACAGTTACAAGTAAAATTCAAAATATCACACACACATTCAGGCTCTTTTTTTTTTTTTGTCCTAAGGGTAAAACAAATTACTTATATTTTCAGGTTAATAATACTTTTTTCAAACTCCAGGGGGGTGCAAGTGCACCCCCTTGCACCCCCCTCCCGGCGCCCATGTTGCTGCAATAAGAGATCAAAAGGGTTTCTGGGTAACAAAGGGACTCTGAAGATTTTATCACTGCCTTCGCTCTCTGTGCCCCAACGAAGTTGGGGCGAAGCTTCAACTTCGCTCTCAACTTCGCTCTTCGCTCGTCCCAAACGAGGTTGGGGCGAAGTCCCAACTTCGCTCTCTGCGCCTCTGGTTCCATTACGCATTAGGAATTGTCCAATCCCGTAACTTAAATATTATACTGAGTGTCCCAAAAATTACCGACGATTTGAAGAACATTTTTAAGGAAAACGGAAAGCGATAGAAATGTACGGTTTGCTGCATTCTGCTTAGTTAACCAGAGAATCTATTATAACCAATTTTCAAAATTATTTACAAAGTTCACCAACAGATGGCGCATCTGACTAGTAAAATCTTTAAAACAATGTTTTCAAAATAACCACCGTTTCCAGCAACAACGTTACGTAGACTGAGGATAAATTCTCAAACGCCCGAGCAAGCACTTCAGTTGGAGTGTTCTGACAAGCAGCAGAGATGCATTTTTAGTTTGCAGATCCCAGACAGCTCAGCAAACTTGCAGCAAGCTTGATTTATCAAGTCAATAAACTTGTATTAAGTTTGAAAATTTCAAGCGTGTAAGTTTAATGCAAGCTTGAATCAAGTGTTCAAGTTTACACTTGCCCAGCTTGCATTAAGCTTGACATAGCAAGCTTGAATCAAGCTTGACATTTCAAGCTTAAAGAATTTTCCTAAAAAAATTCTTAAATACACGGGGCGCCCTCGGCGAACTCGCCCCACATATTTTATTTTTCCCCTCTATGCTGAAATTTTAAGTTATTTTAATCTGTTTCTATCAATCGTCGGTGGCTGGGTTCGAACTCGAGAACTATGAGCTGGGAGGCCAGCGTGCTAACCGTTTCGCCAGTCTGCCTCGCGCTGCGATGACTAAAATTTGAAGTGACTGTTACGGTTGTGACGCCGTTTTCTGGCGAGATCGATCAGTGGGCGATGCCGATAAGTTTCTTTTATTTTTCCATGGGATGAATCAAAATTAAAATGTTATGTGTGATTTATAGACTCTACTAATAGGGAAATAAGCATAATATAAACTTAAAAGCAGTACACGTTTTAAAACTTTCAATATCGCAACACTCATGTTGTGTCGAATGAGACAAACGACTGATTTTGAAATCGATTTCGTAGTATAATTGAATTTTATTTTGAAGAATTTCCATATTTGGAAATATAGAATGTTTTATTTTTTAATTATATGGTCAAGTACATTTATGACTGATGATAAATTATTTGTTATGTGGATGTGGCTTTCCAAATCAAGCAGAAATCAAGTTGTATTCAAGCTTGACAGTTCAAATGACTTCTCCAAGCTTGCTGCAAGCTTAAAATGAATTGAACTGACAAGCTTGTATTAATATGTCAAATTCAAAGAAATGTCAAGCTTGATTTAAGCTTATGTGCTGTCTGGGATTGTGACAATACACCCGGTCTTTCAAGTACACCTCCCCCCTCCTTTAAATAAAAAAAAAATAAAAAAATAAGGACATCAAATCTGGTGAATAGGGTAGCCAATCTGTGCCCCTTTGCGCATGCTTTCCTAGTCAAGGGCAATGTACTGTTTGCCGGACGTTTCTGACATTGAATTTTCCTTGAAAACTGTGCCTCGTTGCAACAAAATTGTGGTCCAGGTGATGAAATTCCAAAACAATAAAAATACGCTGCCCCAGCGAATAACCCATTTCCGAAGCATAAGCTAGGATGTAGAATTAATACTGAACTGAAAGGAAAGAATGCGTACAGAATAGCAATGTCATCTATCGGCGAGCTTTGTAACTAATTTTGAAAACTAGTGAGAATAAATTTAATAATTCGCTAAGCGAAACGCTGCAAACCGCACATTTCTATTGCCTTCCGTTTTTCTTGAATTGATTTTTCAAATCGTCAGACATTTTTGAGACACTCGGTATTTCTCCGTACAAAGGTCGAAAATTTTTTCAGATAGCCCTCGTTTAATGTTTTTTTTTTTTTTTTTTAACATTTTCTTCAGCCAGTTGAGTTGCAATTGCAGTTTTAAATAAATGTACTTGGTATATTAAATTAAGTGAAACTATTGCATATATATACAGGGTGTTCATAATTAGTTTCCCTATTAAAAGCTGTGACAAACAAAAACTACTGGTCGGAATGCTGCAAAATTTGCAAGAAATCTTAATGAGAGCATGGGGGAAAGATCTTCGCAGAAAGAAATTAGTTCAAAAATATCACCACCAGGTAACGTTTTAGTGCGAATAAAACCGGCAAATAATCCTTCTGAAGCAAAGAAAACAATGAGGAGGTTATAAGTCACGTGTTTTATACCTCTGCGCTGTGGGTGAATTTGCATATCAGCAATTATAACACTAAAATATCACCTGGTGGGGATTTTTTTGAATTATTATTTTTCCAGGCATCTCTCTCTCGTGGTCTTATTAAGGCTTTCTGCAAACATGGTAACACTTTGTCCAGTATATAGTGTATATGTGCGTGTAACAATTTATTTATATACGTTTGTTCTTTTTTAAGCTGCGGAAAAGAATTCCAATGTACAAGTATTTTTCAAGCACAAATTCCTCGACTGTGATTTCAAGCGAAAGAAATACAAAATACTGAAGTAAGTAGTCCTGTAAATTTTTCAATATTATTATGAAAAACCATAACGCTGGAAATTCATTCGTATAAAAAAAAACAGGAAGTACCTAACTGTTTTTTCAAATTATACATTAAAAGAAAAAAAAACTGTTGACTGAAACTAACGTGCAGAGATCGATTGTGACCAACAGGGACCCTGGGCACTGATGAATTTAGGGATTTAGGGGGCCCATCTATGGAATTTGTTTTATTTTTCATAAAATTTTTATATAAAAAAGAATATTTCAGAACAACATTTGAAGTTGGGGACCCTTTTGAGCTGGGGGCCCTGGGCAAAGTCCCGATTTTCCCATGCGATAGTAAGGTCCTGCTAACGTGTCGTTTTGTTTTACATCATTTTTTGCTGTAACCACATCCATTCACGGGTACATTTCTTGAAATTTTTATTGACGACGAAGTACAATTGATTTCTGCCGCGTGTCCGTTTTTTTTTTTTTTTTTTAAACCAATCTTTTGGTCAGCTGGTAAAACGCCTTTACCTTCGTTATCTCTCGCTGAGTAGAAATTGTCATTGTGAGGATACTTTTCTGTTTAATGTTTAGGTTTTACTTTTTGTTTCTCTTTTACAGGCCGGATGGAGAAATTTTAGAAGACAGTTCTGACCTATTGATTGGTTGTGATGGGGCTTATTCAGCTGTCCGAAGGCAAATGCTGAAGATGCCTCGATTCAACTTCAGCCAGTTCTACATCGAACATGGCTACCTAGAACTCTGCATTCCTCCTACAGACTCTGGAGAAGTGGGTACATATATTCGAAATCGTTTTTAATAAAGGGAGTCCTTATTGCATTGCTTTTTCACATATATTCTAAAAAAATTAAATTAAAAAAAGTAGCAAATTTCGCTGAATCAGCAAAGTTGGAGAAAAAAGTAAAATTCAACACCAAAAATGCATTCAAACCATTTTTAAGAATCATAATAATAATAGTGCATACTTAACCCCTTTGGCCCTGATGTCCTAATAGTAGAACACATCTTTGCATTACTCTATATTCTTCATTTTCAAGAATTTTAATACCAAAACCTAGTGTCCTACTAATATAATAAATGCAAGAATAGCAGAACGTTATCATTTTTGCTCTGTAGATGGCAGAAAATCTCTAGCAGAGAAAATAATGGACGTGTCAAGCCATTTGAAAGCAGAAGTTGAAAATATCTTTAGGAATACATTAATGAATGCATGCATGCAACCAAAATGCTGAAAAGTGTGCAATATGTTCATGTTTTTCTTTCCGTTTCATACAAACTAACTGTAAAAGTTTTTTCTCGTTTTGCTCAATTATAGACTCTTGTCCTGTTATTTGAACATCTAAATAATAAAAGTCCTGTTCGTAACAACTCCGGGATCGACTAATCGCTCCCGATGCATCTGCCGCAATTTGAAATTTTGATAAAACGACATTTTTATCTTTAACTAAAAGCAAAACTTTTTATACAGTTCGAAAGATCTGTAAAAAATTAGCCTCTTTTTTTTTAACTTGCAGCTACTTTCAACTCTAAGTATCTAGCAAGATATCACGCCTTGAAAAGTAAACAGAGAACAGAAGACGATTCATTCCTTTATTCTTTGAAAAAAATATCACGAAACATAATCTATCGCGTACATCAATTAGTTGACGTTATATACTGGCGAAAATACTCCTTTTGCGTGACAAGCAATGCAAGACAGTTTTATTTAATATTTAAGTTCTATTTAACTGAAAAATTTGGTAGATTTTGGGCAAATTTATTGAGAATGTGTAAAATTTTGTTTGCACAACACTTAAACACCTATTTCTAGGAATTCTTTTTTAGAAATTGGCAACAGTCTTTGAGATGAGAAAAACGTATTTGTTGTTGTTTGTAGAGGTCAAGTTTTTTTTTTTTTTTTTTTTTTTTCATTGCTCTCACCAGAGTGTTTTTACATGTTGACGGCGTGATATTTGTGAAATCCTATTTTAAAAGTGTTTGAGTGTTTTAGATTGTTTTCGTGACAGCGTTTGTTTAATTTTGAATTCGTTTAAACGGATGCATTTTTATTTCAAAGTTGTCGGATCGTAAACTTTATTTCGATTGTTTTGGGGCATTTGTTCTATTTTTGTCATGAATCCATAAGCGTTAGTTTAATTTTGAAGTTTAATTGAGTGTTTTAGATTGTTTTTGGTAATATATCTTTTTGTCACAAGCGTTTGTTTAATTTTGAATTCGTTTAACCAGATGGATTTTGATTTCAACGTTGTTGGATCATAGCTTTTATTTAGGTTAATTTGGTGTCGTTTATTTTGTTTTTGTCGTAAATCTATAATTACTAACCGGCAAGCCGTCCAGCATCGCTGGCCCGTGAAAATTCGCTTAAAAAATTGCCGACCAGTAAGGTAGACTTCGTGCCTCTGTTAACTGTGTCAGTCAGTCTAACGACTACGTCTATGATTTTATTTTTTAAAAATTGGAGTCGTGTTTCACAACTTACCTCTGAACATGAACTTTAGAATTTCTTTCTGTTGAATCCAATATCTTAAGAAAACAGAAAGAAATTCTAGAGTTCAGATTTGAGTTGTTGAAACACGACTCCAATTTTTAAAAAATAAAATCACAGACGTAGTTTTAGACTGACACAGTTAACATCCTCCTCCGTATTCAGCAGGTCGCCGAAAGCGAGCTGCCTGTCGGTTGCTTTTTTTTTTTTTTTTTTTTTTTTTTTTTGAAGCGGCCCGTTAGCGGACCAGGTGGTTGCCGACGGCGGGTAGCCCGTAGGTTGCACTTTGTGGTCGCGAAGTGGCTGTCGGCGGACCAGCTGGTCGCTGCAGTCGGCTTCTCACCGAAACGTGTAAAAGCGGCCCGTACGTTGCATGGGCTGGACGTTAAGCGGTCGGACCAGCTGGTTGCTGAAGGCGGACGACCCGCAGGTTGCAAATTTCGGTTGAGAAGAGGCCCGTGTGCCGTAGGTTGCACAAGCCAGTCGCGAAGCGGCCAGTGTGCTCTAGGTTGCACATTTTGGCCGCGAAGCGACCATCGACGGCCAAAACTGGTCGTCGAAGGCGGCTAGTTTTAAAAATAGTTTGGTAATAGGCTGAATGTTATGATATTTCATGTTTAAGATACTTACATAGTGCAGCACATCTAACCACTCATTGATTTTTTTATCTGCTCTATTCAAAATTCAGGGCCGAAGGGGTTAATACATATAGAATTGAGACTTCATAAACGGTATTCTTAATCTTTTTACAAAAAAGTCGGTTAATTGTTTTTATTTTTCCGTTTCGAAGCTCCATTTCTTTATTCGCGATTTGCGAAGTTTTTTTATTAGCATCTTGTCGCAAAGTGATGAATCGTCCTGCTAATTGGTGTGGTGTCAATTCTGACTTGAAATGGCAAGCATAAACATTGGGGAGGTACAGAAAATGACCTCGGTCAATCAATGGTCAGCTTTAATCTGGTCTCCGAAACCTGACAAACGTCATATTCGTTCATCGTATCTTGGGTGGGGGAAATAGAATTTTACCTTACTTTTTTTTTTTCCAATGCAGCAGGCGATTACAGACATTATCCTTACGCCGTATACCTTTAAAAAAAAAAAAAAAAAAAAAAAAAAAAAAACTTTTTTTTTTTTTTTACCTTAAAAATAGACTTTGCATTTGTTGATGATCATGAAAGGCGTGTATTTATTTCTCTATATTCCGTAAATAATCGTCGTCCAAAAAAAGAATCACGGAAGAACGTGGATAATCATCAAAACGGATAGTCCGCCAGCGGATAATCGGGAGTTTACTGCATCCATTTTTAATACTTACTTTCATAGATATACATTTTTCAAACTTAAGAATAGCATTCGCATATAACATTTTCTGAAAATAATATAAAACTGTGTAATGTTGCCATCTAGTGATCAGAAAAATAAATAATAGTATGTAAGAAATGATGGGTGTACAATTAAAATTTTCCTTCTTCCCGAGCTACACTCGGAATAAGCCAGGATGGAATGTTTCGCCAGGCCGAACTCAGTTCGAGCAAAACCGGCCAAGGTTTTTATGATTGTAGACCACATGATGGGTTCGATAAGTATATGGCGGAGAACTTTGCAAATTATTTCACTTTTACAGGAACGATATAATTGTAGTTTTCTTTTTTCCCATTTTAGTATGCCATGGAGAAAAATTATTTGCACATTTGGCCAAGACATACATTCATGCTGATTGCCTTGCCAAATCAAGATAAGACTTACACAGTCACTCTTTTCATGCCTTTTCCCATGTTTGAAAAACTTGACACACCCGACAAGCTTGTGAAGTTTTTCGAGGAGAATTTCGCAGACGCAGTCCCACTAATTGGCAAGTACGTCTGCAAAATTAATCACATTTTGATCAGACTTTTATTATTTTTGTTGTTGTATACAAAGTTCAACCCGCAGTGCATGTGTGTGTCATATATATATGTGTACACAGGGCCCCAGAAAGGTGGTAACGTGCTTTAATTTTTTATCTATTAAAGATAAGTAGGCAATATAAATTGAAAAAAGGATTCAAAATAAGGTAAGAAAAAAGACTACGTTAAGAAAAGACCCCTATAGTTAATTTTCAAAAAGTTATACTTTTAAATTTGTATTAGACCGTCGTGTAAAGTTTGGGAATTTTATTCGAAAAAGTGTCAGAGACATGAAGAGAAATGTATGCTGACTTAAACTACTTTTCAATGGCTCTTGAAGGGGGATGATCGCTTTTCAGGAGTCACGCAAAAATCGTGAAAGATTTTTAAAAAAAAATGCTGTCTGGCATTAAACGATCCCATTCAAATTTATGTATAACCCCTGATCATCATTTTTCAAAGCTATCTTGCGGATGTTTCATGATGAAAGTCTGAAATTTTGTAAATCGTCTCATTAGTGTATGAGGCCCATTTTACTAGTTGGGAATTTTTTGTACGGGGTTGTATACAAATTTAAAAAGTGTTACTTTTGAAAAACGAGAAGAATTTAATCTTTATATTTTTTCCTACCTCATTCTAAACATTTTTTTTTTTTTTTTTTACAATTTAGATTGCCCACTTATCTTTAATTTATAAAGAACTAACGCGTGTTACCACTTTTACGGGACACCCTGAATATATATACAAGTGCACAAAAATATATACCGTGTACCGTAACTATCAGTACAAATTTTAAGAGGAGATGCGGCACAAAATAAAGAATCAGAATCACAAAGCAAAGTGGGGTCAAAAACGCCGTTTTTACTCCCTGTCAATCCTTTAACGCGCAGTGTTCCCGCTCTGGGAACACCAAACTCTAACGTTTTGACTGTTGCCACTCACGAAGAATAGATTTGATTTCTAAAAAATAGTTGCGGGTGACATAGCTCCACGAGAATCCTTTACTTTTTAGCGCGTCATTTCCCGTAAAAAAATGGTCACGATTATTTTTAACAGCACTGACATCTGCTGAAACATGGAAGAATGCGAGAACAACTGGATAGATTGCCCAATGCTGAAAAAAGGGCAGCCGTTGCCATCGCTCGACTTAACTACCAGCAAGATGGCGGACGATCGAACGCTGTGTGGCACAACCAGCTGCTTCAAAAAAAGGGCCTCTAGATCTGTGGCACGCGATGAACGTTTCGATCGTTCGCCATCTTGCTGGTAGTTAAGTCGAGCGATGGCAACAGCTGCCATTTTTTCAGCATTGGGAAAGGGTTGCGCCTCAAAGGGTTAATAAATCACTTTGGAAAAAGTGTTGAAGTGTTCGTCTAATTTCTTACAAAGTTTCGTAAAGAATGAGCTTATCTATAAGAAATTCAATCCACGAAATGAAATAGAATTTTTGAACTATCAATTTCAGTCACTCGTTTTCTGTGAAAGATACATTAGTTGTTGACAAACAATGGTGAGGAAGTTCACTTTTATTTCAAGCACTTCTTCCAAAGTGATTTTAACAGTACGTGAAGACGAAGGACGTTTCCGACCCCTCATTGCTGTGTGATTTTTATTCCTTATTATGTGTTCTATCTCTCCTTAAACTTAAAAAATAATATATAGGTACGGGACACAGAAAACCCTCCTGAATATACAGTGTGTATATACACACTGTATATTCAGTCTGACGAATTTCCTGTACGTAGTATTTTGTTTTACGTTGTGTACAAAAGAAAAATAAATCATGACAATGGTATCCAGTGGTAGAATTCAACAACGATGTTGTTGTTTCTGATGCCTCCTGACAACCGCAAACGGCGGTGCCAGATCCCCCGGAAATGGTGCGATGGGCAGAAGGGGTGCGCCTTCCATTTTTAGGGACCCCTTGGGTGGGGAAGTACTATTTAGGCCGCGGTCCCCTAATTTTGAACCAATTCCAGACGGGTAACCAACCCCCAGAGATATCATTTAACAACTTGGAGGACATTGGAGTCCAGTTCCCATCAGCGTACACGACCCCACAGTAGTTGAGCCGAGAGGAACTTGACCCTCCCAAGCACTGGCCAAGTCGGATGCTGTTTCACTTGCCGTGTTCTAATGGGAACGCAGTTTAGCGGCCAGATCACTGCGAGACTTCAACAACGATTTAACTGTAAACTGAAAACAAACTTTACTTTCGGGAATTCTGAAGTGTATGTTATTATTTAGGGTGTTTTAAGTTATGAATTAATTATTCATAAAATAATGTAAAAAAAGCGCGTATTATCGGTAAGAAGTATCACCGTTCTTTAACTTCCAATAATTATGAATTTTTGAAATAATGCATGGTAAAATAAGCTAATTAAGTAGTAACACGTGGTGATTATTTTAATAATTATAGCCCACTGTTTGAATTTTCTCAGGAGCCCAGTTTTTAATGTTCAACCCATTTTAATGTACTATAAGCAGTGATGGTGAATTTTTAGTAAAGTAAAACAATACCTGACCTTAATTAAAACCGAAAACTTCACTCTAGTTCTTTTTTTTTTTTCCGTAACCTGTACTTTAAGCAATTACATCTCATAGACCTTTGAGTGAACCAATATTGTATGTTAATGCAAGTTTAAACAATTTTGAAAGGCCATTCTTAATTTCATACGTAAAATAATAATATATAAATTGATCATATTTATTTTAAATTATGGTTTCCCATAAAGGACGGATTAAAGGGGGAGCGGTCTCCCCCCCCCCCTTCCCCGAGAAAAATGAAACGATCCCATGCCCGAGAAAAAAGAAATTAATGTAAAAGATCCTATTTTACTTCCATAAAATGGATGTGTATGTCAATCTTCTAACTAACCACCCCCACCGACAAACTTGCAATAATCCGCCACTGTTTCCCTTCTACACTGATTTTAAGTAACATTATTTTCATGAGTAAAAAAAAAAAAGAAAAAAAAATCTGAACATTTTTGGGAATGGCTGGGAAAAATTCATAATTGAAATTTTGACCTCAAGCTAATTAGTTCAGCTAATTAAAAATTCGAATTTGGATATATCAAATGGACATAAAAAATATTTTAATTCAGTGAAAAATATTTTTATGTGAACGATTACTTTTTACTCTTCCAGGAATAAATTAATTGAAGATTTTTTCCGAACGCCTCCATCAGCACTCGTTTCAATAAAAGTAAGTATAAAAATGTACAGATTTTAACATATATAGTATTACCTTCAGATATGCCCTAACATACGAGTGTTTTAAGATACGAGCCACCATTAGGTCTATTTTTGAGTTGAGATAAGAGCTATACACGAGTATGAAAATTAATTTCTAAACAAAGTGTGAAAAAAAAAAATTGCTACCATATGATAAATAGCCTGCCAATCAGTGTTCGTATTTTCTCTTTTACAGTACTCACAGTGTGTACCAAATAGGCTTTAATTCTTTATCTATTAGAGATGTAAATTTTAAAAATGTTCAAAATAAAGTAGAAAAAAAGGCTACGTCAAGAATAAATTCCTCTCGTTATTTTCAAAAAGTTACACTTTTTAAGTTTGTGCAAGACACCCGTACAAAAAAAAAAAAAAAAATCCCAAATGGTAAAATGCGAAACATACACTTATTAGGTGATGTACAAATTTTCAGTCTTTCATTATAAAACGTCTCAGAGATATCTTAACGCAAAGATGATCGGTGACTATACATGATTTTGAATGTAAAGATTCATTACTTGAGAGTAAAAAAGTATTTTCTTTTGTAATTTCTGTACGACCTCTGAAACACGATCATCCGACATGATTTTTTTTTTTTTTTTTTTTTGCCTTCGAGAGCCATTGAAAAGTGGTTTAAGTCAGCCTATATTTATCTGCATATCTCTTGCAATTTTTAGGATATAGTTTTCAAATTTTATACATTACTTCATTAGTGCGTGGGGGACATTTCGCTAACTGGGATTTTTATTTTTATTTTTTCTGTAAAGAGGTCGTATAAGAATTTACAAAGTGTAGCGTTTTGAAAATTAACAAAAGGATTTTTTTTCTTCTCATAGTCTTTTTTTTCATACCTTATTTTGAGCATTTTTTCAATTTACATTGTTCAGTTATCTCTATTGGATAATGAATTAAACAGTGTTACCACCTTTTAGGGGGAACCTTGTACATACAAGGGGCAGTCGAATTAAAACGAGACACCTGAGTAGACTGTATATTATTTCAAAATTAATTGCTATAACGCTTAATACATTTATCTCACTGTGAAACAAGACGGTGAGTGCCTTTGTGGAAAAATGTTTACGGTTGCCTACGGAACCATGCTTATACCCAAGCGTGCACCTTTTCGTCCGTAGCAGATCTATATATTTGGGCATGAATTGCACTTCTTAACACTCCGTCCGCTCTCAAAAAACAAGCTACACCTCAGTGTTCCACTTTCCAGACCTCCATCGTGTTGCCAAGCGTAAAGATTGCAATCCGACACCAATTTCAATCCGGCCCGGATTCGGTCGGATTGGCCACATCAAAACGATTTCTCTTTCGTTCCATAATTAACTGTATAAAGGAGGTTTAAGTGAGTGTATCATAAAGTTTATGAAAAAGAACGTATATTTCTTAGGAAATCAACTTATTATCAACTCTATTATAACTAAGAACCAATTACGAATAAAATGAATAATGAAAATCTAGTATCCAGTATAAGTAGTAGTTAAATTTAATCTTTACATTACATAACATAAGACTAGATCTAGGTTATTATTATTATTATTACCAAATATAATATGATAGCAAAAATTTATTTCCAATCAAAACAAAACAATGGATATCAATGAAATAGTATTTCCGTTATTACATTCTATATAATAATATACTTATAATTATATTTAATTATATGTATATTTGCATTCATAAATATAATATTTAGCAATAGTGTTTTAATTTCAGGGTTAGTTCACAAATGACACCAATGAAAATTATCTTGTAACTTACAATCTGACATTACGTTATGTAAGAGTTTTTTCATATTAAATTCCTAAATCTAACTTAATCAACTGAGTTCACAATTATGTTATTTAATCACTCTAAGCAGTCTTTAAATAATGATGACAGTTATCATAGATTTAAAGAACGGCACAGTTATCAAAATATCGAGTATTTTTCAATAAACTTTCTTTAAATAATGATTTTGGATATATCGATTATAAAAAAAATCAAGTTTAGTTTTCAAAAAAGGATCGTAGGGAACGAATTATGTTAATCGTGTCATCTGCCAATCGACTTCTCAGTTACAAGTATAGAAAGCTGCTGAAAAGGCCCTTTCAACTTCTATACATGTCGGTTTTATTGTCAACAAAAATAGTCATGAATATAAGACTAGTATTGTATTCTAACTCCTTCATTTTCATATGTAGTTTTGTGCTTTTTTAGTACTTTCTCGATCCAGCAAATTGGTACCGGATCGAGAAGACATCTAATGATGCCCGAGTACCGAATCCGGATTGCAATCCCTAGTCAAGTGACCTCAGTTCAATCACATTGAAGCGAGCGCTGTTTTCGTACGCGCTGTTTTTTTTTTTTTTTTTTTTTTTTGCTGATTTCCAATAGAGAACACTTCTATACACACACCTACCTGCTGTCTAGTTTTCATATGACTGCTCCTCAGATGTATTCTTAAGTTGTAACTATTGAATATGTGTTCATAATAAATACTTTATTGTAGAAAAATTGAAATGGTTTATTTGGACCTGTTAAAGATAAATCTAATTTCAATTAATTTCAATGGAGGAACCTGATTCGAGATACGAGTATTTTGACTAACGAACTCGATCAAGGAACAAATTGAACTCGTACCTAAAGGAACTACTGCATTAACCCTTTAACGCGCAGTGTTCCCGCTCCGGGAACACCAAACGCTGACGTTTTGAGTGTTGCCAGTCACGAAGAATAGATTTGATTTCTATAAAAATAGTTGCGAGTGACATAGCTCCACGAGAATCCTTTACTTTTTAGCACGTCATTTCCCGTAAAAAAATTGTCACGATTCTTTTAACAGCACTGACATCTGCTGAAAAATGGAAGAATGCGAGAACAGCTGGATAGATTGCCCAATGCTGAAAAAAGGGCATCCGTTGCCATCGCTCGACTTAACTACCACCAAGATGGCGGGCGATCGAAACGTTCATCGCGTGCCACAGATCTAGATACCCTTTTTTGACGTAGCTGGCTGTGCCACACAGCCAAGCTAAGTCAAAAATGATTGGGAAAGGGTTGCGCTTCAAAGGGTTAAGCTGATGATAGATATTCCCAATAAGAAAAGTACCTGAATAAGGAAATGGTTTTGAGCTAACAACTCAAGGCTGTCGTTCGAAGGAATGAAACCAGCTTCACGGACTTGGTGCGCAAATTGAAACAGGGCCTTATTATCGTATTTGGGTGAATCGGGACTTTGCCCAGGGCCCCAGGCTCAAAAGGGCCCCAACTCCAAATGTTGTTCTGAAATATTCTTTTTTTATCAAAATTTTATTAAAAATAAAATTAATTTCATAGATGCCCCCCCCTAAATTAAGCAATGCCCGGGCCCCCTGTTGTTCATATTCGGGCCCTCCTGAAATAAACTAATTGTGCCAGATCTAGAAAATTCATTATGTTCCTTCATAAGCTGCACTACATGCTAAAATGAACGAAAAAACTGTGCCTTTTATGAAACTTCCAGAAAAAATTCTTAAACAGAATTTCACAGTAAAACTTTTTAAAAATGACACATTTTGTAAATTTTTTTTAATTTCCAAGATTTTTTTCTGAAAATTTCAAACTAATACAGGTTTATCTTTTATTACAGTGTATATAGTACAGTTTGTGAAGAGACGTTATGGAAATTTTCAATACCCTGACATAATTACCTTTTTTGTATTCATGTACCAAAATCATATGACTTTTGTCGAACTGCTGTCTTAAGTTAGAAAAAAAAATCCACTGTTTTAAAGCTATTGAAATATCTGTTTCCTACCAGTATGTGAATGCCTCATGAAAAACCCCATAGTTTGTGTCATCATTTGAATGGTACGTACAGTTTCAATAGACATCTGGAGTAAGGTGTGACAGGATTCTTTAATTATGAAATTTTGCTTTCAGTGTCCATGCATACCTACATAAAGTGATCATCTTTTATAAGTTCAATAAAGGGACACTCACGTAGACTGAGGGGAAAGGATTAAAATTTATGAAAATAACTGTCTTATAACAGTCTTAAACTATCGAATTAATTTTTAATGAAAATCTATAGATTATAACATTGCCAAAATCACACAGACACATCTGTACTTGAACAGATTTAATTTTTCGCTATTTTTGCCAATTAAAAAAAAAGTAGGTGGCCCCCCAAAATCGTGATTTTTAACCCTTTGAGGCGCAACCCTTTCCCAATGCTGAAAAAAGGGCAGCCGTTGCCATCGCTCGACTTAACGACCAGCAAGATGGCGGACGATCGAAACGTAGCTGGCTGTGCTCGCGCACAGCCAGCTGCGTCAAAAAAGGGTCTCTAGATCTGTGGCACGCGATGAACGTTTCGATCGTCCGCCATCTTGCTGGTCGTTAAGTCGAGCAATGGCAACGGCTGCCCTTTTTTCAGCATTGGGCAATCGATCCAGATGTTTTCGCATTCTTCCACTTTCCAGCAGATGCCAGCGCTGTTAAAAATAATCGTGACCATTTTTTTACGGGAAATGACGTGCTAAAAAGTAAAGGATTCTCGTAGAGACCAGCAACTATTTTTATAGAAATCAAATCTATTCTTCGTGACTGGCAACAATCAAAACGTCAGAGTTTGGTGATCCCAGAGCCGGGAACACTTCGCGTTAAAGGGTTAAACAAAGAGCGGCTGTTTTCTGGCGGTGATCACAGGCGTGAAAATACGGGACAAAACTCAAGATGTGGGGCTATCCCGTGCAATACGGGAAAATTGGTCACTTCAACGTACGTCATCTGAAACGTTTGGCTTTCGATAAGGTGGAAATGCATTGGCCAAACATCCACATGTATACAGGGTGTCGCAAAAAGGTGGTAACGGGCTTTAATTCTTTATCTATTACAGGTAAGTGGGCACTGTAAGTTGAAAAAATGTTCAAAATAAGGTCGGAAATAAGAGACTCCGTTAAGAAAAGATTCTTCTCGTTAACTTTCAAAAAGTTTCACTTCTATACGACTCTCATAGAAAACAATTCCCAATTAGTAAAATGTTCCCCCCAACAACTCATGAGGTGACATACAAAATTTGAGAATTATACATTTAAAAATGTCAGATGTATGAAGATAAAGCTGACTTAAACTACTTTTCCATGGCTATCGGGGGAAAAGCACGACGATATATCGCATGAGGAATTTTTCGCCATACAAAATGCATATTCTTCCCTCCCTTATAACCCTCTCGTATACATATATGTGAATTGCACTAGTCATAACTCCCCCCCCCGCATGAAAAATTTCTGGCTACGCCACTGGTCCCCGATCATCTTTCTTTAAAGATATCTCTGCGACGTTGTATGATGAAAGGCTCAAATTTGGTATCTCATGAGTGTATGGGGCACATTTTACTAATCGGGAATTGTTTTGTACGGCGGTCCGGTCGTATGCAAATTTAAAAAGTGTAACTTTTTGTAAATGAACGAGAGAATTTTTATCTTAACGGAATCTTATTTCCGACCTTATTTTGAACATTTTTTTTTTCAATTGACACTGCCCACTTATCTCTAATTAAGAATTAAAGCCCGTAACCACCTTTTTGGGACACCCTGTATAATATTAGTAAGATTAACTGTCTCTGTTTATGTTTCAGTGCAATCCTTACCACGTAGAAGACAAGGTTTTACTGCTTGGCGATGCAGCTCATGCCATGGTTCCCTTTTATGGCCAGGGAATGAACGCGGTGAGTTAGTTCTTTTTCTTTTCCTATCTTTCGCTCAGCTAGCCCCCATGCATGCGGTAAAATTGAAGTGTGGGCAATTTAGCTCTTTCTCTTATGCGGTGTTTCTCAACATTTCTATATCTGCGGACAGTGAAAAAGGAAGAAGGGAAAAAAAAAGAGTAAAACTTTTTCGCAGACCAACGTCAGCCATAAATAATAAATACAGTAGACCCCCCCCCCCCTGTTAACCCTTTAACGCGCAGTGTTCCTGCTCTGGAAACACCAAACTCTGACGTTTTGACTGTTGCCAGTCACGAGGAATAGATTTGATTTCTATAAAAATAGTTGCAGGTGACGTAGCTCCACGAGAATCCTTTACTTTTTAGCACGTCATTTCCCGTAAAAAAATGGTCACGATTATTTTTAACAGCGCTGACATCTGCTGAAAAAAGGGCAGCCGTTGCCATCGCTCGACTTAACTACCAGCAAGATGGCGGACGATCGAAACGTTCATCGCGTGCCACAGATCCAGAGACCCTTTTTTGACGACAACTGGCTGTGCCGGCACAGTCAAAAAGACCTAGACAAAAAACCATTCAGGTCTCACATATCCGTACTTACTAAATTGTGGATTTTTATATCCCCCCAGTAAAAACCGCTGCTGCTATTGACTCTAATTAAGTAAACTACATTAAGTAATTAAGATTTTCATACAATACGTATCCATAATGTAAAAGCTGCATTCTATCTACTTAGCAGGCTGTAAACTTGAAAAAGAAAATTATACACGAAATTACTATTTCTCCACACTTAAAAGCTTCACCCCCCCTCCCCTATCTGAAATTTGGATTTTCGTTAACAAAATAACGTCAATGAAAACCTCTATGTGAGAAATCCTGCCTTTTTTCTCGGCTGAGCTACTCATGGACAGTTTTCAGTTCTAGGTCAACAAGCTTATTTAACTACCTGATATCCATAAATTATAAAGTTTTTGTCCAGTTTGTCCACCCTCTAAATACGGCTATACACGTAACATTTTGAAAATTATCGAGAGGAATTCTTTCTTAATGTAGTTCTTTTTACAATAATTAAAGGGTATTAACATCTTTTTGAGACTCCCTGTATATGATATATATAATTATGCATAACATCATATTATTCCCTTAATCAATTACATACTGTATTCCTCATAATTTTTAAGTGAGATTCAATTCCATCACAAATCCCTGTAAGTTCTAAGAAAAAAAAATGAGACCCGCTTTTCTGCTAAAAATTTTAAGAACTTAAAAGAGTGTTTTTAAAAAGTTCCTTTTAAATTGAACTTATTTGTGTTTTGCCGGTAAAAGAAATCTCGAGCTGAATAACGTAAGAATATTTTACTTCTGAAAAATTGCTGAAGTTCCTTTAACTTTTCAGGGTTTTGAAGATTGTGAAATACTGTCAGAGCTACTTGATGCGTATTCTTATGATTTAAGTATGTTATTCGACATTTATTCTTTTGTTATATTATTAAATTAAAACATTCAGTGGCATATTTCCCATATTTCATGTATGTAATCATGATGTCCCTCAAAAATTCTGTTTCCCAGTTGAATGGATTTTTTTCTATATGACTATACATGCACCAAGAAAGACCATATACGATACGACCATGCATGCATGGACCACCTAAATAATTCTGAAGGCAATAATTAAAAAACAGTTTCCAACATCTTATTCGTGCATGTGACACTGTTAAACGAATTTTTCGACTATTCAATCCCTTCGGTTTAACGAATTCCTCGACTATTCGATCCCTTCGGTTTAACGAATTCCTCGACTATTCGATCCCTTCGTTACAGATGTGCGACGGTCAAGGCCGTATTTATAAGCTTCGAGGAGCAGTTCTTCGATTTGTACCACGAATGTTGAATGATCAGTGGAAGATACACCATTAATTTAAGCGAATGTTGCTATGCGAATGTGCAGTATTTGGAATGTATTAATCAGGATTTTGTTTCGAAGGCGGAGCTCATCAAGTCGAAACCAAAAAAAAAAAAAAAAAAAAAAAAATTCTGGATGAAATGGAACTCAGGAAAATTCGAATTTAATAAAGAATTCACTTTCATAAAGGGTATTTCAAATCACGTTCATATATGTTGGAATGGCTTGGTAATTTCTGTTTTGTAAATTTTTAATAGGGAACGAAAAATTGGTAGAGGAATAATTTTCAGATAGTTTTAGTAGCCAATGTATTTGTTTCCCTTTTTAACTTCCTTATACTGATCGCGAAAATTTTTGGTAACCAGATTTTGATGAAAAACCCGATTTTGACAACCTCTAAATTTACTTTTGAGAATTTTTGCGATGCATCTCATCGTGCGCATGCATGTACGTTCATTTAAATGCATGTACAACCCATTTTGACCGACCGCAAGTCCATTTTGACCAGTTTTTCTCTAACGTCAGTACGTACGTATGTAACTCGCATATCTCAAAAACTATTGGTCATAGAATGTTGAAACTTTAGAATTGTTGTAACATCTAGTTGCGCATCTCCCTTGTTGGTACCAATCGACTGGATAGTTTATGCACAGAGCCACCCAGGAGATTTTATACACATTATGATTACGCTCTATGGACAGAAATTCATTAAAACGTATTTTAGAGGTGTTATTCCATTTCAAACGACTCAGAAGTGATATATGTTGTTAAGAGTTACAAAATGAATCTCTCCATCGAAAATAGTGTCTTTACAGTTCTTCTACAGGAACACTCAAAAACATTTCAACACATTACGGTCAATGGCAGTTTTTAGAGACATTCATCCATTTCAAGCTCAATACCGTCCTACTATACAGGGTGATTCGCTACCAGACTAACAAACTTGCAGGGGGGTGTAGGGGGTACAGAGACTATTCAGAATCACACAGCAATGCGGGGTCGGAAGCGTCGTCTTCATGTACCTGTTAATAATCACTTTAGAAGAAGTGTTACTGACTTTTATTATTGGAAACCCGTAGTTCGTTGTGAATTTAAGTTTTCTGAATACGCCTTTTACGATAGGATATACTTGTGCAATGACTTTTTTGAGATAAAAAGGGATATCAATTGGGAGATTTTTAATTTTAAGCTTTATTGAGTTTTGCGTTGACTACGGGTTGCTGACATTTTTTGTTTGTATTGTTGTTATAAAAATGCTGCTTTTGTAGGAGAGGGGGGGGGAGGGATAATTTTAAAATTAATGGAAAATGAAAAAATTAGGAAGCTATAGCAAATAACATGCATTTACTTTTATGTGCTCTGGGATAATAATATCGTTGTAACTGTAGATAAAGGTGTAATACGTTTTTTGCCGACGTTTTTTGTGTCTGAAAACAAGATGTTTGCCATTCTGAAACTCGGGAGTTGCGTCAAGAGTCTGAAAGGTAAACCTTTTACAAAACACGATACTTGGCCCAGGTTTGGCGAAAAACAAATGGCGCCAAGAATGGCGGGGGGGGGGATACTAAAGCTGTTCAGGGAATTTTGTTTTTTATGTAAGGTAATAATGAGTTTCTTTTTACAAAATGCTCTTCTTAACGAAATTGACTAGAGTTACTTTTATTTTGTAGAATCTACGACAGTTAAAATGACGTTACATTATGAGATTTTTTTCTAATTTATGAACTTTAAAGTTCAAAAATTAGAAAAGTGCTTTAATATTTTTATCTTTTTAAAAAATAAATAAACTGAAAAATATTAAATATCTGACCTTGTACAAACTCAGTGGCGCACCCATAGTTTAGTTTAGGGGGGGCTGAGCCGAAAGGGCCATTTAGTTTAGGGGGGGGGCTGAGCTGAAAATACTGCTGAACTCGGTTATAGTGAGATCGTTCATAGTTACAACCCTCTTATAACGTCAAAATATTCTGTACCACTCGATTTGCCCATACAACACAAGCCCACAAGCAAAAACTCATTATAGAGTCATAAATAATTATCTGATCTTTTCAGTGATATTGTAACCGACTTTAATAGTGTTTCATAAACTCTCTGTAAGTATTTATTTAAAAACTGACATCTTTTTAGGTAAAAAATACTTTAGAAATAATTTGAAGACAATAAATAATAATAATAGTAATAATTCATTAGTGACAATTTTCATTTTTTTAAGTTTTTCACTTCAAACTTTCCACCTTTAGGGGGGGCTTCAGCCCCCATAGCCCCCCCCTTGGGTGCGCCTATGTACAAACTTTTATCACAAAATCAGTATTAAAATTGACGAGCAGACGCGTGCCCCCTTTCCCCCCTCCTGTTCAGGGCAAAGACTCGGTATTTGGTTCAGAGTACCATTCTTCGGAAAGATCGACTAGTATGGCCCGATGTCTATCAACGCATCTTTTTTAGAATTTATGGAATTAAAATTATTTTTAAGCTTTCCCCTCAGAAAAAATAAAATATTAATTAAAAACATCAAGTATTTTAACCGTGTCATATGTCGCAAGGAAAAAATCATAAACGAAATATTGGAAAAGGAACGTTTTGGACTGTCGTTGTTTTGCGAGATCGCCCAGTACGGTCCGATGTCGGTCTATATTTTGTTTTTTTAAGTGAGATCAGTGAAATTTAAAAAATTAGTTATAGTATTTATAACCTCTATCGAAGAAAATAAATAGAATGTCAGCTTAAAAGATAAATAAAAAGCTTTTTTATGATTCTGAATATCGCTCCCTTTTCTTTATTTTCTTTGGCCTTTCTTCCTTCCTTTTCTATCTTATTATTTTGTACCTTTACGGTACCGGAGTAACTGAGACAGCCACTTGTGGCAAAGTCTCGATATTTGTATATTGTGTTTGTCCCATTTGGATTAATAGAGATATAAGCAATCTTCATTTGCCTAAGCAAAAACCTCAAGAACTTATGAAAAACGAAAACGAAGTAGCTCAAGAGTAAATGTGAAACAAACATTTGTGAAAATTGAAATTAATTTCTTGCCAACCCAATAATTTGACTGCGTTAATAATAACTGTGACAACACTTTGTCACGACTTTCAAATTGTAAATTTCATGAAAAGCATTTCCCCATCCAAGTCTCATTCGGAGACTAAAATAACCTTCTCTTTTAGTCACCCGCGAACATTCGAATGCCGTGGTGTCTCGTGGACATCAGTTGCTAGTGGATAATAGAGATGAGTTCGGGCTCATTTTTTGAAGCCCGAGCCCGCCCGAGCCCGAAGACTTTTAATCCGAGCCCGCCCGAGCCCGAGCAATATTATTAAAGTTGGAGCCCGAGCCCGAAATGTCAGCTAAAGACAAATAAAATGAACTACTTCATTAATAGGATACAATAAATTTTGGAGCTTCACACACCTTCTAGTCGCCCGTGCCGCTATTTTTTGAAATAAGTACGTCTATTTATCCCATAAATCACTTTTTAAAATTTGTTTCAAGGAGTATATTCAACAAAGGAGAAATTTTTCACGATCCCGAGCCCGAACGTAATCGTGAATTACAGAGCCCGAGCCCGAGTCGGGCCCGGGCTCGGGCTCGGGCTTTCGGGCTCGGGCTGAACCCGTCTCGTCTCTAGTGGATAAGAGCCCAGTCACTCCATAGATCGGGGGTTCGAGTTTGGGGTTAGCAAAATAAGAAATGTTCAAAAAAAAAAAAATCTGGAGTGACTCCACTCGACTTTCCGATCATTACCAAGCATTTAAATAAATTTTAATCGATGAATAATTCAAACATATATACCAAATTGAAACTCAATCGAATGCACCATTTAAACGCTAGCGCACTTTCAAGACTTTCTCCCCATACGCCATAATGTAAAAGAAATCTTTGTCGTAGCCCTGTTGAAAAACTATAAGTCCTATATACACCAAAATCATTACCGGTCTTACGATGGTGTTTTATAACATATATACCCAATTTGAGCTGAATCGAATGTACCGTTTAAACGCTAGCGCACTTACAAGAATTTCCCCCCATAGACCATACTGTAAAAGAAATCTTTGTCGTAGCCCTGTAGAAAAACTATAAGTCCTATATACACCAAAATCAATACCGGTCTTGCGACGGTGGTTTCTAACATATATGTCCAATTTGAGCTCAATCGAATGATCCGTTTAGGAGCTATCGTGCTCACTCACATACACACACACACACACACACACACACACACACACACACACACACACACACACACATCTCGTAAAAACAGCATAAATGAATTCAGAAGACCTCAAAACGTGTCAATACATCAAAATCTCGAAGTCGAATTTTTTCATGATTACAATACTTTCCCTACATGTACATGTTCGGAAAGTAAAAATATTATTATGTATCGCAGTTAGTTAAATTGTTTGCTTAAAACGTCTTTTATGATACTTATACTTTTATGGTATATAAACTTTTTTACAGTATACTATACAGTATACTACCATAGTATATATACGGTTATTTGGGACTGAAATTTTTTGCAGTATAACCTCATACACATTACAGGCAATAAATTGAGAATGGCTGGTTTCAATTTAAATTTTCTGAGTGATGTTTATAAAATACAATTACAGCTGCTAAAAATTGCTTTGTCTATTGCAGCCAACAGTTCCTTCTTTTGCTATCGGAGCGCTCTCAAAAATTATTTCTTCATTTCACGGAAATTTTACAGCAACTATTGCTGCCGAAATATTTCCATTAATTGACGAATATCCGTTTCTTTTTTTTTTCTATCAGCTGAAGTAACCTCTTTAGAATCAACGGAATATTTTCCTCTTCTGCAGATGTTCGGGAAGAATTCACGGAAATATTACGTTTCCAAGGAGTACGGAAATTATTCATTGAAAAATGAAGAATAAATTAGTGTATAAAGACTCACTCTCAAAAAATACTCACTTTCTTCAATTCGCAGAAATTTTACTGGCAGCAGTGATGCCGGAGTATTTCCGTTATTTGACGAATATCCCATTCTTTTTTTTTTCTTCTGTCAATTGAAGAAACTTCTCCAGATTCAACGAATTATTTTCCTCTTCTTCAGATTTCGGGAAGAAGAATTCACGGAAATATTACGTTTCCAAGGAGTACGGAAATTATTCGTTGAAAAATGATGGATAAATTAGTGTATAAAGACGAATTTTTCTGAGAGTATAGGGTTTGTCTAGAAGCCTGGCCTAGCGCTCCCAATGTCCGACTATTGATAAATACGGAACTGACGGGGGGAATGAAAAAAATATTATTTTTAATTTGATATTTTGTAGACGAAAGAACAAATTCATTTAGTTATCCTTTAGGAACATATGCGGTGTATATGTATCGATTAAAACTTAGAGAGAACTTGAAAAACTATGCCGGGCGCCTCCATGCTGATGGCAGGGAGCTCTGCTATGATTAGTGTCAAATCAGTTTCTAGCACTAGCCCTGTAATTTTTATCAAATTTTAAAGAATATTGTATATTTCGTTTTTAATTACAGAAAAAGTTTTACCTGCTTTTACTGAACAGAGAAATGTAGATGCTGAAGCTATCTGTGATCTAGCAATGTATAATTACGTTGAAGTAAGTGCATATATTTTTATTCAAAATTATTGAACAAAATGCAAAAAAGAAATTTCCTCGTTTAGCATGTTATTAATTCTTGTATTAACTGCATACGGCCGTTCAATATCAGTATGTACAGCAAATTCCGTATGGCACTCCTGATAACATGCGAAAGTTTTGGCAATTTACTTTAGTATGTACTAGTTGCGTGCCCGTTCTTCGCACGGCAAGAAAGGAGTATTTTCCTACCGTAACAAAATCTCAAAAGAAAAAAAAGTTCAGGTAGTCCTTTCTGTTGAAACTATTGTGGGATATATTAACGGAACGTAGGATTATAGTTTAGTTAGTTGTAAAACGACCGTTGAAAAATGAATAGAACACTTTTAATTTCTCTAAATATTTATTAACGTGGTATACTGTGCTTTAATCCATATTAACTTAGCAAATCTATTAATACTACCTATTACTTATACCATCAATTACTATATTAATATTGTTGCAGAAAACTGCTAGTTTCTGGGTTCGTCGTTCTAAAGTCCAGTAGGTGTAGAAAGTTCTATAAAAGAGTCCACTTGTCAGGATGGAACACAAACTTTATTGCTTCTAGAACTTAGTCCAACAATCAGCTGTACAAAATTCACAAGCACAATCAGCCAGTAATGTGCTTTTAACAGTACGCTTTGTACAGAAGCTTTCACAAATGCTGTATTTCTCACGCTAAATAAAACCCTTCCACAGGCAAAAATTCAGTAGAAATATACGAGGGATATTGCAAACAGTCCCTCAAGACTCAGCAATGAAGAATTTAACAAAGCACTTAAAAACAAAGCTTCAAAAAGGCAAGTGAAGGGGGGGGGGGTCTGTCATGCCTGTATTTATAGGTGACGCAGAAGCTACAAGGAGCTTCTAGAAGAATGTATCTTCCGAACATTTCACAAAACGGGACTTTTAATTGCGTCATAGAAGAGAAATAGAGTAATATTAGGTTTGATGCTTATGCAGTAAAGCAAACTTTACGAGCCCCATTGGGAAAATCGCGCCAAATGACCGAAATGTCGCTAAGCCTGACGACTTTTTGGCGAAATATCACCAAATTTGGCGCCAAAAAATGTCCCCAAATGTGAGGTTAGCGAAGGTCTATGACCGATATTTACTGAGATTTCTAGAAAATGCTATAGAAACCAATGGAGTGATAAAACTCCATATCTCGCGTTCTAGTTAACCGATTTTGATGCAACAAAAATCAAAATTTGACTATTAGACGCGTAGAATACGAATTTTAAACTATTTTTAACAGCCAGGATGCAGAACAGTCCGAAAATTTGTAACAATATTTTCTATCTTCGTTTCTGTCTCTTTAATGGTAATTTAAAGAAACAAGTTAGATATTTGAAACCAATGGTTGCTTTGCTACTCTTTGGTGATTCTTTGCAATTTATGCATTAACAAAAGCGATAAACATTTTTTATAATAGTTGCCGTTAAAACACCTCTCCATGTATTTTTAAGCATAATTCTTGTCAGATTGGCTTAGCACTGCAAAATATTTCATCTCGCCGTGGCGGAAAATATACAAGCTGTTTCCAGTCTAAATATTTAAGTCCTCCATGTTTCAGTCTCGAGAAATAGATCAAACTGTGTAATCTCGAGGAGCTATTAAGAATCGCTCAAATTGCGAATAGGACGTGTTAAACTGTGCTGCAGAGTTTAATAATTTCACGCAATTTTTAATTTATGACGTCACGTTCTTACTCGAGTAGCTGAGTCTGGTTATTTCGCACAGTAGTTTTCAAACGAAGTAATATTGAAACTTACGACGTTAAAAAATCTCACTTGCAAAACAGAGCTTTATCATATATATATATATATACTGTCAAAAGTCAAAACTTGGCGACATTTTGCGCTGTTTTGGGGAATTAATACTACGGCCGTCGTCAAACAGATAGCGAATACTATGTATTATGATAATAAGTATTTTCCACTTATGTATTATGATAATAAGTATTTCCCACTCTTTTAAAAAATCTGGAGTGACTCCACTCGACTTTCCGAACACTTACGATTAAGATCATTACCAAAGCATTTAAATAAATTTTAATCGATGAATAATTCAAACATATATACCAAATTGAAGCTCAATCGAATGTACCGTTTAAACGCTAGCGCACTTTCAAGAATTTCTCCCCATAGGCCATATTGTTTCGCAGCACCAATATTGGGTAATATTGGGTAATATTGGCCAATATCGCCTCAACAATGGCCAGTACTGCTGTGCTACTTGGGTTAAGGCTGTTTAGTTGTATTTTATTAGTTTTTATTTTTCCTTCTCCCTTTCCTTTATTTTCTTTGGTCTTTCTTCCTTCCTTTTCTATCTTATTATTTTGTACCTTTAGGCTACCGGAGTAACTGAGACAGCAACTTGTGGCAAAGTCTCGATATTTGTATATTGTGTTTGTCCCATTTGGATTAATAGAGGTATAAGCAATCTTCATTTGCCTAAGCAAAAACGTCAAGAACTTACGAAAAACGAAAACGAAGTAGCTCAAGAGTAAATATGAAACATACATTTGTGGAAATTGAAATTAATTTCTTGCCAACCCAATAATTTGACTGCGTTAATAATAACTGTGACAACACTTTGTCACGACTTTCAAATTGTAAATTTCATGAAAAGCATTTCCCCATCCAAGTCTCATTCGGAGACTAAAATAACCTTCTCTTTTAGTCGCCCGCGAACATTCGAATGCCGTGGCGTCTCGTGGACATCAATGCTAGTGGATAAGAGCAGCAGCAGCCAGTCACTCCATAGATCGGGGGTTCGAGTTTGGGGTTAGCAAAATAAGAAATGTTCAAAAAAAAAAAAAAAAAATCTGGAGTGACTCCACTCGACTTTCCGATCATTACCAAGCATTTAAATAAATTTTAATCGATGAATAATTCAAACATATATACCAAATTGAAACTCAATCGAATACACCTTTTAAACGCTAGCGCACTTTCAAGACTTTCTCCCCATACGCCATAATGTAAAAGAAATCTTTGTCGTAGCCCTGTAGAAAAACTATAAGTCCTATATACACCAAAATCATTACCGGTCTTACGATGGTGTTTGATAACATATATACCCAATTTGAGCTGAATCGAATGTACCGTTTAAACGCTAGCTCCCTTTCAAGAATTTCCTCCCATAGGCTTAATGTAAAAGATATCTTTGTCGTAGCTCTGTAGAAAAATAATATATGCACATCAAAATCAATGCCGGTCTTATAATGGTGTTTTATAACATGTATGTCCAGTTTGAGCTCATTCGAATGTATCGTTTAAACGCTAGCGCACTTAAAAGAATTTCTCCCCATAGGCCATAATGTAAAAGAAATCTTTGTCGTAGCCCTGTAGAAAAACTATAAGTCCTATGCACATCAAAATCAATACCGGTCTTATAATGGTGGTTTATAAAATGTAAACCCAATTTGAGCTCAATCGAATGTATCGTTTAAACGCTAGCGCACTTTCAAGAATTTCCTCCCATAGGAAATAATGTAAAAGAAATCTTTGTCGTAGCCTTTAGAAAAACTATAAGTCCTATACACACCAAAATCAATACCGGTCTTGCGACGGTGGTTTATAGCATATATACCCAATTTGTGCTCAATCGAATGCCCCGTTCAGGCGCTATCGTGTTCACTCACATACACACAAACACACATACACACACACACACATACATACATCTCGTAAAAATAGCATAAATGAATTCAGAAGACCTCAAAACGTGTAAATACACCAAAATCTCGAATTCGAATTTTTTCATGATTACAGTACTTTCCTTACATGGTACATGTTCGGAAAGTAAAAATGCATGTTTCCTTTCGTTATTATGGTTGCTGAAAAATTGTAGTGTTCATAAATCGTCAAGGGTAGCTCATGCATTAAACAAAATGCTTTTGAATTTGGCTGATTCCTAGTTTAGGGTGCTTCTTCGCCAACGAGGCGATAACAGGTATAATGTGCTAACCTTGGCGACTGTAGTTTGCGTTCTGGCAACCATGTGAAAATCCACCATTTTGTTTCTGTAGCGCCCGTTATTGCCTCTGACGGGACTCATTTGTTTACATTATTAAATTTATTCTCCTAAAAAGAGAAGGGGGTTTGAGGGGGGGGGGGCACAGCCCACTCACATGAAAAGTTATTAAATTTTACTAAACCGATTCTATTTGTACATGTAAGCACTTGTGAGACGTCATGCGTTAAGTCGTTTCTTCGATTTAAGGCATGGTTTGGTTTATGATTAGTGTTTTGATTTTAGGTTTATGGTTTAGTGTTTAGATTTTTGAAAATTTGTTATAGATTACAGAAAATCCCTTCTAAAATAGTATCCACACACATTTAAAAAAAAAAAAAAGAAAGAAAAAACCACTACTACTTGACTTGTGAGACTACGAATATGATAATTTAAATAAAATAAAAAATCAGTTGTTCAACAAGTTATGCAAGTACAATAATTTTTGTTGTTTAAAACTTTAATATTTATGCTTTTCAATTTGCTTATTTTATGTATTTATCGCTAATTTTGGGTGTCTTTTGGAGCGTTTCAGCTCCCAGAGACATCCCAGCCCCCATTCACTAACCTCACTTTTAAAGACTTATTTTTGGCGCCAAATTTGGCGATATATTCGCCGAAAAGTCGCCATGCTTGGCAACATTTCGGTTATTTGGCGTGTTTTTCCCCTTGTTGTGGGCGGTTATTTGGCGTGATCCCCCCCTCCGTTGGGCTCATAAAGCTAGTTTTCCTGCATTAACATTACATAAAACCTAATATTGCTCTATTACATAATCAAAATTCGAGTATACGGGTATCTTTCGAGAAACAGTTTCCTCCAGAAATTTCTAATAGTTTCTGCGTCGTCTATAAAAAGGAGCGAGCTGCCCCGATCCTGTCAGTCTTGCTTCTGCTTTTTCAGAGTGCAGATGTCGTGAGAGCTTAAGGCTTTGTACTGACGATATAGAAGTGGTATTTTTGCTTGTTTTAAATGCCTTGTTTTAAAGTGCTCCATTGCTGAGTCCTGAGGGACTGTTTGCTATTTCCCTCGTAAGTTTCCACTGAAATTATGCCTGTGGAAATGTTTTATTTTGTGTGAGAAATACAGCATTCGTGAAAGCTTCTGTACTAAGCGGGCTGTTATAAGCACGTTACTGGCTGATTGTGCTTATGAATTTTGTACAGCAGATTGTTCGACGAAGTTCTAGAAGCAATAAAGCTCGTGTTCCATTCTGACAAGTGGACTCTTTACTAGAACTTTCTACACCTACTGGACTTTAGAACGACGAACCCAGGAATCAGAGTTTTCTGCAACAATTCATTACAATGAAGAACATTAAAGGATTTCTGTATACTGTAAAAGCACTTATTTTTGCGAGTATTAATTTGTGTAAAATAACGATATCGGTGATTTCGCGAACTGAAAATTTCGCGAATTTTATATCAATGGAACCGAAAGTTGAAAAATTCCGAAAATACTTATAGAACCCCTTTTGCATAAGGCATTTTAAGAAACTTCTTTGCTTCTTTTTGTCCGAAAAGTTCGTTCGTTCTTTTTGTTCGAAAAGTTCCCTCCCCGTTTTGAATGGCTTCAAAGAATCTGGTTTAAATATTGTAAGCGAATGAGCTGCATTCTATTAGTTGTATGATCGTTTTATATTCAAGAAATAGTCGTAAAAAAATAAATCAAGTTGTAACAAAGAAACTTGGCAAGAAAGAGTTTGTAACTGCAATAAATCGTTAAATTTCGGTAAGTGAAAATTTTCTGTTTTTTTATTATTATTTGAAACGGCAAAAAAAAAGTACTTCGCGATTATATAATTTTCGCGATTACGACGGGCTCGCGAAAATAACTGTTTTTACAGTACATAAATAACATGTATTTTCATACAAACAGCAAATATAACTATGCACATACTACACAAATAAACTTCTTTAAAAAATAAACAAAAAAGTATTGCAGGGCCCGATCATCATAATATTGGGCCCCAGGCAAATACAAATCTTTGCGCCTTACGAGAAATTGCATATTACGTGTTTAAGTTGTTTTGGGCACACATAGTTGCAGAAATTTATATCAAGTTTAAATACCAAATATATTATTCGGATAAATAATTTCTGGGTAATTAATTATCGTAGAACCTGAGAAATTGAGATTTGAGGTTATCTTAGCCGATAAATCATCGATATAAAATTTGAGGAATATCTAAGTTGGTGTGGTGAACTGCACTGTTTGATCCGACATGGAAGGACCCTGGAGTAAAATGCCAGTAAATTAACCCTTTCGCGCCGACTGTCACGTATACGTGCCAGCAATAAACGTTTAAATATAATTACAGAACCGTTTAAATACTCACTCTTAATTATTAAACAACACGTTGATATTTCTGTTTTTATTTCTGTCTTTCGAACATTATTAAACAACACGCTGATATTTCTGTAATTTCATGGATTTAGGGTTAATAGCAAAAAATTCTCCAGCCTTGGACAGAAGTGAAAGAGACTGCCGGTCTCAAAGATAAGTGGGCGTTTGCGCTTCCCAGTCGCGAAGGGGTTAACCACCAACTTTTGAGTATTTTCGAGAAAACGATAATTAATTTTTTATTCAAGAATATACTACTCTATGATTAGAATAATTTGATTATTTGTTTATCAGCAATCTTAAACCTTTACTCAGTGGCGTAGTGGAAAACTCCACGGTGCGAGGGGACCCCTGACTTTAAAATCGTTAAATGTGGTTTTTAGGCACGTAAACCTAATTTTCAAATGTTACATTTTCTAATACCCTATTCCCTCTAAATTTCCCAGTAAGTGGCATCATTTAAATCTTTAGTCGAGGGCCCCCAAAGGGGCCAATCCGGGCCTGAATTTCAGGTTTTAAGATTAAAAGAATATGGAGCAATTTCCTATCATTAGGACCTCGAACGATTAGTACAATTTTACGATAAATGTCTTAAGTGACTAGGAAATTATGCATCAAAATAATGTACTGTGTGTATGCCATGTTGTATTGTAAAGCACTTCTAGGGAGTTTTATGAGAAATTTTTCAATTAATTGCTTGGCAAAAAAAAAAAGCAAAAACAAACAAACTTGAAATCTAGCCATGAGGCAACTATGTTTTTATTTAATACATTGTTTTTCTCTTTTTAGATGAGGCACCTGGTTACATCCAAGCAATTTCTCTTGAGAAAGAAGTTGGATAATGTACTTAACTCACTATTTCCAAAATCATGGATACCTTTGTACACAATGGTAAATATAAGGAATTTGAATATCTATAATAGAACACCTATGTGGGGTATCAGATGTTTACGAAATTTTGGAACAGATACTGTGTGTTCCAAGACAACTTGGAAATTCACATGATCGTTGAAATTTCATTCGTAGTACTGTTAAGTCACGTTGGGCAATTGAGATTACGTATTTGTACTGTTTATCATGCGTGCTATTGAGTCTACGTGCATGGAGCACTAGAACTGATTCAATCATGCCGTAGTAATTTGGAAAGGTCTCAAATAAGTCATTAGCACTAAAGCTTTTCACCTGGAAATCAAAGCATTTCACCAAGTAGTATGCACAAAGCAACGAATTTCTTCGAACTTAACCAAATATTTTTAAGGGATTTGAAGAAATATTTTTGAACAGCTCACAATTGACTGTGACGTCATATCTTTTAATACCTTATGGAAATGCGGTATCATTCATCATCAACATTGGCACGACAGCCCCTTGTGGGCCCTGGCCTTCTTCAGAAGTCTTTCCCATTCCACCTTCTTCCCTGCAATGGACCTCCAGTTTCTTATTTTCAGTTTGGCAAAGTCCTCATCCAGGCTGTCCCTCCATCTTTTCTTAGGTCTTCCTCTAGGTCTTTTACATAAAGGAGTGGCATTGAAGACCTTAAGAGCAGTTCCCTCGGCACTCATTCTCAGAAGGTGACCTGCCCATCTCATTCTATTCAGTTTTATGTATTTAATAATGTCGTCATCTTTATAGATTTTATAGATTTCAAAGTTATATCTTTTCCTCCAAGTATTATTTTCTAAAACAGCACCAAAAATAGTTCTTAGAACCTTCCTTTCGAAGATTGACAGTGCTTTTTCCTCTGTCGTCGTTAAGGTCCATGTTTCTGGGGCATAGGTTAAAACTGATCTTATTAACACCTTGTGCAATAGAATTTTTGTTCTTCTCTTTATCAGATGGGATTTTAAAAAAGGTCTTAAACCAAAGAAACAACGATTTGCGGCAATAATCCTTTCTCTGATTTCAGGGTTAATATCATTTTGATTGTTGATCTCAGAATCCAAATAGGTGAAATTTTTTACGTATTCAAATTTAAATGGGCCAATCTCAAAAATATTAGGTGGGTTTTCTTTTTTCCCACAGTACATATATTTTGTTTTCTCTACATTTACTCTAAGCATCAATTGTCCAGCCGCCTTCTCCAATGCCATAAAGGCTTCTCCTAGCTCAGCTGCAGATCTTGAAATTACATCCACATCATCAGCATGTGCGAGAATATGTACTGGTTTATTAAATATAGTACCTCTTGTATTAATACCAGCATCTCTTATAACTTTCTCCAATGCGAAATTAAAAAGGAGGCATGCAAGTGCATCCTCCTGTCTTACTCCATTGCAGATCTCAAAAGTTGTAGATAACCAGAGTTTTAGTCTCTAAATTCTGGTATCATTCAGAATTTAGAAACTAAAACTCTGGTAGGCTTTTGCAGTGGACTGTGTGTCTTCTTCATTTTAATGAATAAAATGGATGTCATCCGCTATCGACATTCATGCAGTACTGGCAATTTACGTCTTATATGGGAAACGTTGTTGGGGATCATATTAGAAGTTACTGAAGGCAAGTTAGTAACAACTGATAAGTTATTTAATCAAAAGTAAAAACTTCGAATCAGAAAATGCATGAAGCTGTTCGACTAGGTAATTATTTTGGGGACCTGCATAGCATAATCTTGTACCATTATTGCATCCATACTGGTTGGTCCATAGGAAACAGAGTTCTGACCTTATATATTAGTTCTCCAACGCATCGAAGTTCAAGCAAATCTCTAAATGTCATGTAATTTTATAAAAATCTAAGCTAGGACTTCGTTTATTTTCCATGTCACACACATTGTTGAACGGTGTATGAAATTTGTGACAGAAGCATCCGCAAAGAGTTGGTGGAATCAGACTTTAACCCTTTAACGCGCAGTGTTCCCGCTCTGGGACCACCAACTCTGACGTTTTGACTGTTGCCAGTCACGAAGAATAGATTGGATTTCTATAAAAATAGTTGCGGGTGACATAGCTCCAAGAGAATCCTTTACTTTTTAGCACCTCATTTCCCGTAAAAAAAAATGGTCACGATTATTTTTAACAGCACTGGCATATGCTAAAAAATGGAAGAATGCGAGAACAGCTGGATCGATTGCCCAATGCTGAAAAAAAGGGCAGCCGTTGCCATCGGGCACAGCCAGATGCGTCAAAAAAGGATCTCTAGATCTGTGGCACGCGATGAACGTTTCGATCGTCCGCCATCTTGCTGGTAGTTAAGTCGAGCGATGGCAACGGCTGCCCTTTTTTCAGCATTGGGAAAGGGTTGCGCCTCAAAGGGTTAACGCGTTAGAACCTGGACTTTTTTTGCTTTCACGCAAAAAAAGTATTTGAGTGTAAGATAAATTTCCTATTATAGTTTTGTGAATAACTAATTTATGATTTTTAATAACACACAAATGAAAAGAAATGTAAGAAATTATTATTTTATGCATGATTCATTTCTTATAAAGAATAGTATGTTATATATGAAATCGACTTAGGAAATACGAATTATATTCGAGCACTTTTTGAGATGATGTAAGTAACCTTTGTCTAGATCAGGATTTAAAGTGATAGACAACTTCATCGTATCCGCATTTTTTTTTCTTGACCAATTATGTCTGATTTGATCACAAGGAAATTTTTTTCCACCTCTCCCTGTAGATTAACTGCAAGTGCTCTTTTCACATCGGCATGGTACAACATTTTATAGTTACCACATACGAAATATTGTACTGTATTGTTGTGATATTGCATTGTATTGCAATTGCATTGTTTTGTGGAAAAAATGTCTTCTCTCTCCGAGACATTCCTTCCTTTGTAAGTCAGCGTTAGTGGGTTTCACCCTATCGAAAAAATTAACACTGGTAATTAACAATTATTTAAGAATTCTCAAACAAATATTTTTTTTATATAATGATCCATGAATAATGAGTGTTTATACTCTCTATTTTGCATCGCCTTCCTATAATACATGAAAAAATGCATTTTTTCTTTCAAAAATTGCAAAATTTGAAGTGCTATGTGAATTCAGAAGATATTATTTGATCGGAAAAATAATTTAGGCATGCCTTATTAAATCCAGTGGACACATTTCTCGCCCTATTAGAATAAAAACAAGGAAAAAGAATTATGCTTTTTAAGCCCAATAAAAAGTGTCTTTTTTTACCCAAATTCCGAAAATTCAAGTCCCATGCGGATGCAGGGCAGAAGACATTATCCGACCACAATAATATTTTACAAAGTTTTTATTGAACCCAGAGAGAACTCTTTCTGCACTATTAGAATAGTCATTAAAAAAAAAAAAAAGAAAGAAAGAAAGAAAAAAAAAAGAAGATAAGAAAAAAAAAATTTTTTTTTTCGGCCCACCCTAATAAGTATAGAATTATTATCAGAGATGGGCGACTCTCTTTTTTATTATTTATTTATTTGTCCATTTTTAAGCTTGAAACCATTTTACCGTGCTTTCTCTCGTCATTGAAGCGCAAGCATTTTTATATTAATTCAGAAGATAGACTGCCCATCGCTGAAAAAGTGCAGCCGTTGCCATCGATCCTTTTAACAACCACTTTTTTTTCACTTTTCATCCCACCGGACCAACTCACCATTCTGGTCATGAGCTTTCTATGAACCGGCAGGGTCATTTATTATAAATTCCAATGCTTAAAATGTAGAATTTTGAATAAACATAATAATATGGTCCATAAAAAAAATGCATAATAATAGACACTTAAATACATTTAACTACCAACAACATGGTGGTCGATCGAATCGGCCATCTGGCGCCAAAGAGCTAAAGAAGTTTTCCGTCACAGATGGGCGATTCTATCGACCGTCATGTTGTTGGTAGTTAAATGGATCGATGACAACGGCTGCACTTTTCCAGCGTTAGGAGCATTTAACCATTTTTTTTTTTTCGATTAACCGTGAAGCGCTGAAATAGGTAATTTCACGACACAACCACCGTGCGTCAAAAGGTAACGCTCAGCCTTAAATCGAGTGTATCTTTTCAGAGTAATCAAACTTTACTATAAACTTTTGATATTTATCTCATAAAAATATAAAACACAGAGGTTACTCTATGCATTATAACAAGAATTTCTTTACGATTTTTTTTATATTTTTTAATCTAAATTGAATTTTATTCTTTGAGGAAAAGGTTAGGTTTTGACCTTGAATTGTGTGCGATTCAAACCATTATGATCGATCCCCCGTCATGTATATACCGAGATTAAAATATGAACCCCTGGACAGACAAAATGTAATCGTTATTATTCGTAACATATTTATTTTTTTTTTAATCTAACTATATTTTCAGAATTTATTTCACCATATAATAACGTCTGGATTTTAGATATTTTTGGGAATTGAGCCATTTCTGTCTATATTTTTACATTGGCTTAAAAAACAGAATATAGTGACGGGTGGTTTAAATGGTTGGTGTCGTGTCCATGGGGAGATCTATAGATGACCAAGAGTGTGCAGAACACAGCTGGCTATCGCCTTGATGTTATCTGAGTTTAGACTCTTTTCGATGTCAAAGGGGGAGAATCCCCCGAGCTGAGCCAGAGATCTTAAAATGGCACGGCAGTCAAAAATGTGTCTTGGAGTCAGTGGAATATTATCGCAACTATTGCAGAGACGGTAGATTCTATTTCCATCTCTTTGGATCTTCATGTCTCGATAGTGGCCTGTTCTAAGGCGAATAATAGTTTTAGGGAGGTCGCTATTAGCGTTTATTTCACCAATCTGTGAGTCTTTTTTAATGGTGTTTTCTCTTAGACGATACCTTGCAATCTCATTCACATCGTCAAGAGTGACTTTGTTGATATTTCCATCATTGAGATTTCTCCCTTCCTTGGCAAGTTGATCTGCCTCCACATTTCCAGGAATGCCAACGGTGTTTAAATGATAAGTGTAATATTAAGAATCAAAAAAAAGATTTATTGTTCAATGTAAGTAAAGGTATGAATTAAGTTTGAAGGGAGGGAGGGGGAGGGTATATCAAGATGACTCTGTAAAAATTTATGAAAATGGCTATTTTCATGGGGTTTTTTCCCCCGTTTCTCACTAATGATAGAAATGCAACTTCTGTTTCAAAAAATCAAGTTATATTTTTACTTAATCTGATAATTTTTTCAAGTGAATATTGTTAAAAATACATTTTTTAATAAATTTTTCATTTGATGTTCCCAATTGGGAACATTGGCTTGTAAAAGGTTAAGTCATTGCACCGACCAGTAGAGATACTTTGAAAATACATTTGTAAAAATTTTTGTTAAGATTATTTTATTATTATTACTATTTAAAAAGAAATGGGCTCTAATTTTTTTTTTTTTTTTTTTTTTTCAGGTGACGTTCACAAAAATACGATATTCCCACTGTGTTGCTAGAAAACAGATGCAAGACAAGGTAAGAAATCAAGTGGGGAAAAAAAAAATTCAAAATAAGACTGGAATTGAACTTGATTTAAGTGGAAATCCGCATTGAAAATCTGTGTTTAAAAACAAAAGCAACTAATCCAAAATTGTTTTTTTTTTTTTTTTTTTTTTTTTTTTTACAGGTGTTTAATATCACAATTTCCTTTTTGTAAGAATTAACTCCAAATGATCAATAGAGTTACGGGTAAAAGAAATGCATTGGCATACAGAGTGAGACAGAGGAAAGATTCCGGAGAGTTCTACAGAGAGAAAGATTAACCCTTTGAGGCGCAACCCTTTCCCAATATTGAAAAAGGGGCAGCCGTTGCCATCGCTCGACTAAACTACCAGCAAGATGGCGGTCAATCGAAACGTTCATCGCGTGCCACAGATCTAGAGACCCTCTTTTGACGCACAGAGACCCTCTGTGCCCGGCACAGCCAGCTGTCGTCAAAAAAGGGTCTCTAGATCTGTGGCACGCGATGAACGTTTCGATCGTCCGCCATCTTGCTGGTAGTTTAGTCGAGCGATGGCAACGGCTGCCCTTTTTTCAGCATTGGGCAATCTGTCCAGCTGTTCTCGCATTTTTCCATTTTTCAGCAGATGTCAGTTGCTGTAAAAAATAATCGTGACAATGTTTTTAAGGGAAATGACGTGCTAAAAAGTAAAGAATTCTCGTGGAGCTATGTCAACCGCAACTATTTTTATAGAAATCCAATCTATTTGTCGTGACTGGCAACAGCCAGAACGCCAGAGTTTGCTGTTCCCAGAGCGGGAACACTGCACGTTAAAGGGTTAAAGCCTCTCTCGTGAGTTCTCCAAGTCTCCATGCCCTATTTCTTTAATATAGGGGGAGTTGGGGCTCATTGGACCTAGGGGCACAGTGGACCAGGCTCAGTTATTTTTGAAATGCTATTTTATCTTATTTCAGTTTATTATCAGCAAATACCGCTAGTAGTAGCACAAATCCTATAAAGAAACCACATGTTAAAGTGATAAGGAGCCATTTTTATTGCAGTAAGTTGTATTTCAGCACTGCTGAGTAATTTTCAGAAGCCTGCTACTTTATTTCCTAACATTTGTTTAATTAAGATTGGAGCACTAAACTGAATCTCTGTTGTAAGGTAAATTTATTGATTTAATAATTATTTACACTTAGTTTAGTTTTTATGATAAAGAAAAAAATTATTACTGTGTTTTTGAAATTCAATAATATGGGGTACCTTGGTCCACTCGAGTTGGGGTACATTGAACCATGATCCATCCTACACCAAGTAATAAACAATAACTTTTTAGCCTTTTTTTTTTTGTTTTTAATTACAATCATTACATATTATTTTATTTATGTTTCACAGTTCTGTTAACACTACACACAAGCCTGAAATACATAACAATTAAAAAAAAAAAAAAAAAAAAAAAAAAAAAAGACTTTGGAGAATAAAAGTTAAGCAAAAAGGGAGATGCTCTCGAATTATCACTGATGCACCTGTTAAGGCAATTTTGGAAGATGAAGCAAATAAAAGGATTGAAAAGAAAATGAGACAAGATTCTGCAGCTTTGTTTGTTTTAAATTATTAATGATAAATACCAAAGATTTATTTTTTTCAATGTTTACCAAATAACTTAGTTCTAAGAGTGATTGCTTTTTATTTTTTTTACAATTCAGGATTTCTTTTGCTAATGAAAATTAATTTAACTGGATCTACAAATCAAAAAAAGTAATTTGTTTCATTATAAAAAGAAAAAGTAATAATTCAAATACAAAATTGGATAATATTTATTCTCAAATATTACTATAACTAAAAACTTTGGTATAGCATGGTCCAATGTGCCCTATAAGGAAACATCAATTTGTTCCATAAGGTGGACCAAGGTACCCCAGACTTGGGGTACCTTGATCCACTCTCCAAACTTCTTTTGAAAATTAAATATAAAAAAAAGATTAACGCACAGAATATTTTGAAAAAAATCTTGGATGCTGAGAAATGTGTAATGAGTCTTATGGAAAAAAAACAACGAGCTGTATAGTTAATTTTTTGATAAAATAAAAAATGAAAAGCAGAAAAGCGGGCCACTGTGCCCCAGATCCCCCTACCATTCAAATTTTGCAGTGAGCTCAGACCCGACGACACCATTCAGCCAAAAGAAGACACCTTTAAAAACTAAAAACAGCAGTTTATTACTTCCAAAAATGGTGCGACTGATTCTACGTAATCTAAAACAATTATCAACTAACAGCAATAGTTTCCGTCTGAAAAAACTAGAACACCACACATTCCATTTGCCCAGCCAGGGCCGGCCCAAGCGGGGTGCGAATGTAGACGATCGCCTAAGGCCCCGTGCCTACGCCTTTTTTTTTTTTTTTTCTTTTTTGCTACCACATTAAAAGCGAGAGTTTGAGAGTTCAATTTTTGTGCAATTTCTTTTGAACGAAACCGTAATTTTAAAGCAGTTTTCACTGTGCTGGACAGGGGAATTCACCTACACTCTTTACTTAAACCTTCCTTGGCGCCATTAGCCATCGAAAGAAACCATGATCGTATTCCATTAAAATGTGTACAAATTAAATGTTTAAAATTTTTTGAGAAGACATTCTTTCTCCGCAGAGCGATATTTACAGGGTTTCAATCCCCACCAGTATGCAAATTGACGAACGGGTTAAAAGATTACCGTGGATCGTCCTCCCCAAGAATATCATTAATGGGACCAAGTTAGGGCACATCATTTATCCCCACATCATTATCCCCTTAGTTAGAACTAATGTGAGTATAGATTTTATTCACGGAGAGGAATGTACTTAATTTCAAACAACTAGGGATAGCTGGTTGATAAATGTAGGGGGGGGGGGGGAAAGACTGTCTCTTCTTGTATAAAAACCGTAAATCCGTGCCATCTCGCATTCATCCCGACACAACAATCGTGAAATGATAGTAAATTGAATGAATCTGTATTGTGGTGTTGGATTGGAAAAAAGCAGAGAAATAACTTACATAAAACGGAAAAGAGGTCCCGCTCTTCCGGTTCGCTTGGGGCCCCGCACGCCCCTCGGACCGTCCCTGGCCTAGCTAAAATCAGTAGGCCAAAAAGCTCCCGTTCATCAGACTTCTACTTCTGTCTGAGCTCCAGGCCAAGCATGGGCGTAGCCAGCGAGGGGCAGGGTGGGGCAGCTGCCCCCCCTAAAATGAGTTAGTCATAGGGTCTGATTATGACAAGCCGGGCATTTTCCGGTTAGACTCCATCCATGTCCTCCCCCCCCCCTAATGAAAATCCTGGCTAAGCCCTTGAGGCCAAGGGTACCCATGGAAATTTTCTAGGTGGGGGAAAGCTGACTTCTAGAAAATTCTCTAGAGTCTAGTCTAGAGGTTCCAAATTTCACACTTGTAGTAATTTAAGCTCCGATTTTGCTTTGCGTTGCAATTTTGTTTACATCATAAGACAAAATACTAAAAATCTATTCCGGTGGGAGGGCAAGTGCCCTACTTTGCGTACCTATGTGCGCCCGTGCTTCCAGGGCTGATTATGACCAACAGGGGCACCGGTTATTGATGAATTTTGGGGCCCCCATCTGTGAAATTTGTTTTATTTTTCATAAAAGTTTGATATAAAAAAGAATATTTCAGAACAACATTTGAAATTGGGGTCTCTGCCCTGGGCAAAGTCCCGATTTGCCCATGCGATAATAAGGGCTTGCGTGCTCCAGGCTCAGGCTTCTGCTGCTAGACTGCATAAGTATCTCTAGAGAGGATATCTACCGAGATCCACTCCTTGTTCTCGACTGACTTTTTTAGACAAAGGATGAGTATCAATAACAACTCCTTCCCAAAATCATTCAGAAATTCAACAGCTAGATTCAACATTGATTCACCGCCCAGTAACAATGTTGTCAATTTAGACTTGTCGTGAAATTAAGCGAAATTTCATTTTGTCCCATTTTTGTCCCCCCCCCCCAAAATAATTTTTCTATTTTAGGATTAATAACAGGGATTTTTCTGTTTGATTTAAGGACTATGAATTCTGTCATTTTGAATCGTCATACGATGGATATGGCTTGAGATGCACGTTAATTGTATTGTTCAATGTAACTGTTGGGTTGGGGGGGGGGACCGAAAAAATGGCACAGTAGTGGCATTTATCACACCATACGTTCGAAAGACATGTTCAATATGCCGTCAATCACTTTCTACTGCAAGCTGAAACCGAGAAACAGAATTATCCCACAACAGATCGGAGTGTCTCGGGAGTCATGTTGTGAATGTACATTGCACAATGCGAGCCTTCAATCACTTAACTTACAACTGGATCTCTAAACCATAACATTTTTCAGATAACCCAGCAGCCAGAAGTCATTAAAATCATGTAATCTTGATGGCCAGACTGTTGGAAAATGAGCACTAAAAAATCTACCATTTCTGAAATACCTCTTAGACAGTTGTATAATTGGCTTTGCAATGTGTGGAGGGGTACCCTCTTGCATAAAAATGATTTTACCCACACGAGCATGCTGTTGAAGTGTATGAATGATGTAATTGTACAAAAGGTTTTTATAGTGCTCTCCCATAGATCGTGCTCACAGGTATGTATAAAGTTTGGACAACTCCTCGTGCAATGCACATTTGCACACCATTACTTGCTCTTTTTGGAGCACTGTGGCTGCATCTTTTACTGATGTTGCAGCTATTTGTTTCATCCTTGTGCCAGATTTCACCAAAAGAACGCACACCTTCAAATTTCTTTCATTATCTGACGACCCTTGGCAGGCATCAGACCATAGCGTTTTTCATATCCTTTATTGTCCAGAACTTTAGAGTTTAATGGTACGCAATCACTATTCTTGTAAAAGATTTTCACCGGCAGAACACAATCTTTCATTAAGAAAATTATGACCAGAGTCGTAGTTAGGATCATGAAAGACCCGGCAAGATTTAAATTTTACATCCCTAAGACTTCTTACTTACTATTATGTAGGAAAAGTCTGCAAGGTACGTCCTTCTGAGACTGGCAGCTGCCCACCTGGCTAGCTACGGCAGGGTCATGCGAGCTTCTTAGACGAAATGTGAAAAACCATCATGTAACCAGCATTTTTATAACAAAGTAATGTGTCCTGCTCACAACACGCCTATTTTTTTGCTTATAATGACACTTAAAGCGGCATCTATTACTTAAATGTGGAACTAATTTTTATGCCACACCATTTCTTTTTCTTCAAATACATTAATGGTTCTTTTTCTTCCAGGAATCATTACAATTTACAGACAATACTTACAATTTTTTTTAAAGTTGAAATTAATTAAATTATAAATAAATTTCTGAAAGACATATAGCTTAGCCTAACTAATCTGAAGTTTTAGAAGGGGGGATATATAAATGCAACTCTTCCCTAGCAACAACAACTGATATTCAAGTAATGATCATTTATTTAATCTTTACGTTTTGTACAGCATCAAATAACTGCAGTTTATCGGGGGGGGGGGGATGACCCTCATTCATATGTTCAGCCTACAGTGCGTCCCAAAAGTTTATAGACTAGCGTTTTTTCGGATTTAAGAGTTCATAAAAAAAAATAAGAAAGACGAAAGAAATTATGCAAATGTG
Organism: Cheiracanthium punctorium; assembly: GCA_038373885.1. Lineage (NCBI taxonomy): Eukaryota > Metazoa > Arthropoda > Arachnida > Araneae > Cheiracanthiidae > Cheiracanthium > Cheiracanthium punctorium. The sequence goes on along the minus strand of JAWZYV010017627.1, from coordinate 80,220 downwards.
TATTGACGCAACAGAAATAGTAAAATGCTTAAGTACTTTAAACAGTCATAAATTTAATATAAAAAAATAAAAACGGAATAATGCTGTTCCAAAAATATAGGCAACCGGTGTTAAAAGTTGATTGAAGTAATCATCTCCAAATTTGCATGTTTCAAGGTCATGTACTGGTCATTCAATAACTTTTTGAGATAAAAGCGAAGCTGCCTTTTTTTCTTCGACTGATTGTAAAGATGCCTCGTAAGTGCCGTTTTCCGAAACTGAAATTGCCCAAATCTGTCGTTTGGATGCTCGGGGAATGAAAGTTGTAGATATTGCAAGAAAACTTGGATTCAGTAGGGCTGGTATTTATAAAATTCTGTCAAAAGGTGACAATTTGAAAGCAAAATCTCGCACTGGACGACCAAAGAAAACAACTAAACGGCAAGACAGAGAGATCCTCAGGTTAACTTCAACCCAGAACTTGTCTGTACGGTCAATTTCTAGAGAAGTGACCATTCCAGTATCAAAATCCACGGTGCATCGACGGCTGCAGGTAAGTAAATTGCTTCCTTATCGCAAAATGCTTCGTTCACCAAACTTGACAAAAATGCATAAAGACGCTCTTGTTCAGTGGGCTCGAAAGCATATGAACCGGACAGATGAATGGTTGAGTGTTCTGTTCAGTGATGAAAAGATGTTCAATTGAGAAGGCCCCGATGGATGGCATATTACTGGCACGATATTCGCAAAAACCGTAAACTTTTTTCAGCAGACATCAAGGAGGGTGTTCACTCGTGGTATGGGGAGCATTTTCCTATAATGGAACTACCGATATTGTTTTTTTAAAAGGTCTTCAGTGTTCCGAGGATTGCAAGAAAATGCTTGAAATACATTTACCCCCATTCGGAAAGTTACTGGGGGGGGGGGGGCAAATAGGTATATCAACAAGACAATTGCTCCATTCACGTTTCAAACTTCACAATGCAGTGGTTTAGACGAAACCAAGTAGCTGTTAGGGACTGGCCAGCCCTAAGTCCTGACCTGAACCCAGTGGAGAACCTTCGGGGAATATTAGCTAGAGACGTATATGCTAATGGGCGTCAATTTGCAACAGTTCAAGTTCTAAAGCTGCGAATTGAAAGAAGTTGGTTTTCTCTACAGCCAGAATCTCTTCAAACTCTTATTTCGAGTATGCCTGATCGAGCTTTTGAAGTGATTAGAAAAAATGGCTCAAAAATTTGAATGTTAATGGGGGGGGGGGGGGGAATGAGTTGTCTTAGTTGTCTATAAACTTTTCGGACACTAAATTTTCATTTTTAGTTTTTATCACAAAGTCTGTGATTGTGTGATATTGCTTTTGTATAGTATTATTGTCTTGATGTTAATTAGGGAATGCAATCCCGCACTCTTTTTCGCCTCGCGGGATTGAGATTTATGGATCCCGCGAAATTAATATTTCATTCAACTAAAAATTCATTTCGATAGAGAAAAGTAAGAAAAAGTAAGATTGATGAAAAAGTAAGCTCTAAGAAGTTTCACTTTAACAATAATACTTTACTTTATTCGATAATTAATACAATACCTTACATAAATATGAAATAATATTATAGTCAATAATTAATATTATAGTCATGATGATATTCATAATAATATACTGTTATTTCGTAGTTGCTAAAAAAGAAGAATGTAAAAGGCAACGTAAAGAGGCACGCATCTTCCTAGTCTTCATCTAATTTTGATAGAGAATACAAAAGCGCTTAACAAGACTTTTTTCTTTGTATGAAATACTGCGGGAGCCATACATTTTTAGTGGTTAACTAAAGTTCATCTTTTAAAGATATCATTAGCATGGGCGGCCATTTGGTTGTTTATGGAGGGGGGAGGACAAGTCAAGGGTCCTGTCCCAGAAAGATACAATATTTAGTATTTAAGCACTTCTGCGTTATACCAGTACATAAATCTTAACAATATGGGAGCTGGGGGGACTAGGGTGCCTACCTGCCAATAGATATGAGCGCCCAAGATCACTGGTTCTTATTGTTCATTTTATGCAGAAATTTTTGGCCAATTGAAGATCGGGAAAGAGGCGTGAAATTATAATAAAAATAATTTATTTTTCAGTTTCAATCCCGCGGGATTACGGTCTTAATACCGCGAGACTAGTCCCGCAAATATTTGTGGGAGATCGGGATTGCATTCCCTAATGTTAATTATTAGTCCAGTCATTTGGTAGTTTTACCTGGAAATTTTTCCGGGAGTTTTGAAAATGGGCAATTTTATAGATTTCGATGTGCTCTTTCCGAAATTCAACTTTGCCGCTCGCGCCGCTATATTCGAAAAATGGCGCCCAAAAGCAGTTTTTTGGCAATATCTCCTTTCCGACTCATTTCACGAAAAAAAAACAATTACAAAAAAGGAAACTAGAGAAAATTTCCTACAATTTATGCAATTACCTTTTTTCGTAAAATCAATAGTTTTAGCGTACGAGCGCCGCAAAGTGTAGTTCAGTATGCGTTTTGGACAAACAACGCATTTCCACACCACCTTGTGAGGTAGAGTAAGCGGTGTTTTTTTTTTTTTTTTTTTCCGTGGTATCCCCAGTAGGCCCCATTAGTTGTTGGCGAAGATGTAGATCTTCTTATTGTTTTGATGGCTGTATCTACGCGTTAAATCATATATATTCTCAAACCAGGAAAAGGAAAAATTTCGCAACAAATATATTCAACAAAAAGTATCATAGATAAACCCGCCGCAGATCATATTTTATTCTTACATGCCTTCAGCGGCTGTGATACAACATCAGCATTATTTAATCGAGGAAAAATGAAATTTATTGATGCACTCCGAAAAAGTTCAGATTTAAACGTGGTTATCCAGGTAGTCAAAAATCCGAATGCTGATCCAGAGAGCATTGCTAAAGCTGGAGAACGCTTCCTTCTTGAACTATACAGTGACAGTAATGTGAAAAGTAAGTCTTTAAATAACTATAGATATGCATGCTTCACAATATCAGCATATAAAAGTAAATTTAGTATTGCGTCGCTACCACCAACAGAAGGAAAAGACAACATTCGCTCCGAACCTATCATCAGGATCAGCAGTAGTATGGGAATGAACAAAATGCAGAGCAATGTGGGTGGAAAATAAACAAGGACGGACTAATGCCTGTCACCACACTCGAGCCCCCAGCTCCTGAAAGCTTGTTAAAACTTATTTCTTGCAAACGCAGAAAGAGATATCAGAAAGCCTGTGGATGCAGAAAGACTGGGTTAAAGTGCTGCGTTATATCAACACCTCTTTCGTATAGAAAGCCTAACAACTGAAGCTTTGACGTCACGACTAGGCCGTCAAGAGGGACGCCATCACAGTTTTACTTTCATAAAGTAAAACTATTTAAATTTTCTGGTGACTGCTACAAATATTAGAAATTAACTTAAGTTAAAGATAAAAAATAAAATACCTTTGTGATACAAAACAATTCATTATGATCTATTTCCTTATTACACTACATAATTAGTTACAGTTAAAAACTTGCCTTTTGCTGTAAAATTAAAATTTTCTATCTCAAATCAGTAAAATGCTGTTGTGCGTAAGTAAATTCTCCAGAAATTTTGAATAGTTTTACTTTATGAGAGTTAAATTGTGATGGCGTTATTCTTGAAGGCCTACTGATGACGTGAAAGCTTGGGGACGCACCAGTTGTTAGGCTTTCTATATCTAAGAGGTGTTGGTTATATGCACGAATTGCAATGGTACCTGCGATAACTCGCAAGTTCCAGTACAAGATAATGATGAAGAGGAAGAATCGGAGACTATTTTCGAGCAAACGTATGATGAAATCGAGAGCGAAGAAGATTGCGATGAAACTGATAATCCCATCGCGGCTGATGTGGAAGAAATTTCTGGCTGTGACATTTCGATCGGTACTAGAGACAATGAACTTGCAACACCTGGTCCATCAAGAACAGCGAAGCGAAGGAGAATGCGCTAAATTTTGGATTAGTTAAATCAGGGATGGGCAAACTTTTTCGGTCGCGGGCCAAGATAAATTTTTCTAAAATTTCAAAAACAATATACAACTATTACAATTTAAATATGTTAATGAGATGAATGAAATTGTTATTTCATTTTTTAAAGTTCCTTATATTGAGGTTCGAAGTGAGATGTACTCATTCTAAGGAACGGGGCTAAATGCTCATCTGCCAGTCTACTTCTGAAAGAATTATTTCTAAGGTTCATAGTTGAAAATACTTGTTCACATGTCTAAGATGAAGCAAACATAGCACTGATTTTCTGAGCGTGAGATATTAAATTTGGGAAACGATTATGATTTGTAGAACTCTAACTTTGGCATATTTAGAAACAACTGCTTGAGATGATCGTTAGATTGCAACTCAATTAATTCAAGCTGCAAATCTGACCTCACTGCTTCACAATTTACGTTCAAAGGCATGGTAAAAATATCCAATTCTGTTTGAATGGCACTGAAATCTTGAAATCTGCGTTCGAACTCAAAATGCAGTTTTTTCAAGCCATCTTCATAATTCTTAAGCTTCTCTTCATTTATTGAGAGTATTGAATTTAACCTCGAGGAATGAGACAAGTCGTTCTTAGCTAGCTACCCAGCAAACAGATTAGGTTTTATTTTAAAAGCTTTGAGATGGGCCCAGATATCGTCGATAAATTGATTTTTCCCTTGCATCTTGACATTCAAGTTGCTCATATGACAAAGAAAATCTGTGAAAAATGCAAAGTCCGAAAGCCATTCTGTATCTTCTTACATTTGGCACTCCGCAGAACACTGTCTCTCATGGAAGATAGACACAATGTCGTCTTTCAACTGCCAAACTCGCTCAAAAACACATCCTGCAAAATTATATCTGCGGGCCGGATAAAACTTTCCGGCGGGCCGTAGTTTGCCCGTCCCTGAGTTAAATGCATGTGGATTAGGCCTACTGGGGATACCTATGACAAAAAAAAAAAAAACGCCGCTTACTCTACCTCACAAGGTGGTGTGGAAATGCGTTGTTTGGACAAAACGTATACTGAACTACACTTTGCGGTGCTCGTACGCCAAAACTATTGATTTTACGAAAAAAAGGTAATTACATAAATTGTAGGAAATTTTCTCGAGTTTCCTTTTTTGTAATTGTTTTTTTCGTGAAATGAGTCGGAAAGGAGATATTGCCAAAAAACTGCTTCTGAGCGCCATTTTTCGAATATAGCGGCGCGAGCGGCAAAGATAAGAGGGGGCAAAGTTGAAATTCGGAAAGAGCACATCGAAATCTATAAAATTGCCCATTTTCAAAACTCCCGGAAAACTTTCCAGGTAACCCCCTTTTTTTTGACCAAATGACTGGACTATATATTTAAAAATGCTTTTTGAAATATTTATTCATCTTTTTCAATTGTAAAATGAAAAAAAAAAAAAAAAAAAAACTGTTGTCTATAAACTTTTGAGACGCACTCTAGTATTGATTTCTAATAAATACAAAATAAATTTTCATATATTATTTTTTTTCCTTCCAGATTTTGCTTACACTTCTGTGGTCTACAGCAATAGTTGGGCTTTCTATTATTATTGGCTTTTTTACAAGAATTTATATTTGAATAGAAGAAAAAAAATACCTCTTTTGTTTTGTTATAATGTAATATTTTATTGAATCTTTTATACCTAAACTGAAATGCAAAGTGTGCCCTTTGTTACAGAAATAAACATTTATATTGCTTTTTTATAGTTTTATGCAAAATTCAATTTTGGAAGTGTTTACATTTCCCTGAAAATGTAGATTTTAATCTCTAGTGCTAAAATAAGACAAAGTTAACAATTTTTACTATAGGAGAGTTGCTACCATATATGAATTAATTTTCGCTTTCTGTGCCTTATTTAATTTTCCCCGAGCCCGGGTTTTATACTTCCAAAAATGTCTTCTGTATATATAGAAATGATATTTGTGAAACTTAACGACTTGAATAAGGAACAAACGGTAAAATTAAAAAAAAGAAAATTTGAAACACTCTCGATTTTTTACGAATGCACTAAAGTGCAATATATTAAAAGTGTAGCTTGATCCATGCATCGTCCCTATTTAATTTTCTTCGTACATTAAGTTGGAAAAGGTATCAAAATCGTTTACTAAAACTGTCTTATAATCTCCGCATTGCGTATTTCAGCTATACTTCACCTTTATCCTTTATGTAAACTAATATAGAGCCTTTATAGATGCTAACTGATATTCTCATAAAAGTAAACAGTAGGATTTGGCGATTTCTCTCCAAATATAGAATATTTCGCCAAGCTGGGTTCAGTTTTGGTAGGATTTATTTTTTGATGCCAATCTGGGCGATAAGCCCAAAATGGCAAACCTTAGCAATTTTTCACATTTTACTAATCCCCCTTGAAAAGTGACTGTTCGTCTCTTGTGCAGACAAAAATCATTGTATGGCATTAATAAAACTCAAGTCCTAATGAAACTTTGCTAGCCAAACAAAATTGGATTGCTGTCATCACATACCATGGTGATGGTCACACTTACCTGCTTTACACACAAACTGTTTTGAAAGGACTAAAATTTGTTCGGCTTGTCAAATCAGGCCAGACCGTTCACATTACATTGGTAAGTGGTCTCACCACGTATGGGTAGAAACAACCCAAAATGAGTTGATTGATCAGTTAGATCAAAATGGTATGAAACAGTAACAAACACTCAAATAACTGGAGTTTAAGACATAAAATAACAAAAAACTTTGTAAAACAAATAACAGTGTGTACACGGCAGTGAGCTGCATGAGGAATTCTCTATCGTTTGGTTCTCTCCATACACAGAAGCGAATTCTCAAGGAGAGGTTTTGCAATCCAATGATTGGAAGCTTTTTTCTAAGAATCTTAACTATTATCGCCTAGGTCAAAAACAGTCAAAGAATCTGTATGTCCTGTAGTACTGTATGTGCCACAACTTGCAGAAGCCATTCCCAAAGTGCTGGATTTATTTGCTAAACTTATTCCATATGAAAAATAGCATAAAAACTTGATATTTTAAACCCCTTTATTATTGATACTTTTCCTCAACAAGTGATAAAAGTTCATTTTTAATGGCAAGCACTTTTGTGCTTGCTGAGAGAAAAAAAAAAAAAAAAACAGTTGATTCTATTATAAAAATAAAAATTATTTTTTAACTAAAATTTGGAAATGACAGAGGGAATGAAAACGCATTTTTATTTTACAATGGGACCAACCTGATTGTATAATGGGGAGGGGACCAAATTTCCTTCCCTCCAAGTTTTCTATGTTCAGGACTCTGCATATAAAATTTTGTTGCCAGGGTGAACTTTCAACATGACTATAAAAATTTATTTAATTTAAACGCCACTGATTGTTAAGAGTTACTCTGCTCCCCTTCCACAAGAGGGGAAACTCTGCTTCCTTGAGTCCAAATGTTTCCATTAAAAATAGAAAAATGTTTTTATTTTTATGTTTTCGGGAAGAGGGATTAGGGAAAATTCGTTTAAAAAAAAAAAAAATAGCAAAAATGTTTAAGCTGAACAAATTTGTCCCTCCATGTTTATAATAGGACTGTTGCACCATCTTAGATTCAGAAAATCAGCAAACATGTGAACAAACAAACATTCGTAAGCTGAACAAATTGGTCTCTCCATATTTATAACTAAGGCTGTTGCGCCTTCTTAGATTCACTAGCTCCATGCTACTGTACGGGGAAATTTTTCTCCTGCAATAATATAGGTTGGTCCAAAAAAACATGATATAGAAAGTAAGCGATTGTTGTGGAAAAGACAGCATGCAAGAACATGAAACCTATTTTATTGAATTAAGATATGGATGACATTTAATATACAAGATGCTTGAAATGTCTACTGTCTCTGAGAATGCATAAAATCTCGATTATAAGCCCCCCCCCCCCTTCTGCAAATTCAAAATCACTTAAATTAGGATTGCCTTATAATTGCCTCCATACTTCCACCTCCTGGCATTGATGTCACTGCTGCCGTTCGTGGTGACGTCACAATTTGTAGCAGTGACCGTCAGCCGGAGCGCATTATGTCCTTTTCCAAACAATTGGGGTGGGCATATAATTGGGATTTTACAGTAGTGTTATAAAGCCAGTTCCGAAACTCTGTCATAACCTGCTGAAGTGTGTTGGAATCAAGTCTATCAGTCTCACTTTTGATGGCCAATTTCAGTAAATTAGGGGGATTCCTATAGATTCTATCTTTGATGTAACCCCATACGAAGAAGTATCACGAATTTAGGTCGACTATATAGGGGCCTCTCTATCCCAAGCCCCGAGAATTCCTCTGCATCCAATCCAAACGCTCACCAAACGTCATTTCAATCCACGAGAAGACATCAGCAGTTCTAAGGGGACAAGCCCATCCTGTACGAACCAGTGCTGGTGAGACATGTAGACACGGCCCGCTTTAAGACAAAATTGATACTCTAGTATCTCTCGATACTTCACTCATGTGACCATACCGTCAATGAATATCGGACCGATTATCTGCTTCGACGATATGGCACACCACAATGAGACCCATTGTAGAGGCAGTGGTGAGATGACACTGAGATGAGGATTTTCTGTACCCCAATAGTGCCAATTCTGATTGTTCATGTAACCTTTCAACTGAAAATGGGCCTCATTACTAAATCGGATCTTGAGTTCACGTATGAAAATATTTTCAAGTTCCTCAATCATGTGGTTTGCGAAATCTATCCATTATACCGTGTTTCTCCCACCCCCCTTTAGTGGCTGGCACATTTGGATCTTGTATGGACACAACCCCACTGCTTTGTAATGATGTTTTCAGTGTGCTTAATTGTTGGGACGCCAGTCCAGTGGAAGTGGTTGGCTGATCCTCAAAGAATGCACGTACACGCTCCCTGTTGTTATCAGTAACAACCGTGGATTTTCATCCAGGTTTCTTGCTTCATGAATCCCGAACACTCCCGGTAGATTCAAATCTAGTCATCAACCTTTAAACAATGAAAATTGGTAGGAGATTAGGATTAAGAACATCAGCCATCTGATGGCTTCAAAAATCACTCTGACTTTTGAGTGCTATAGCAAAGCGTGCAATTACCATTTCCCTAGATTTCTTTTTCTCTCTAAATTCTGAACGACACGTATTTCGAACAGTGACATTACTTTGGTTATTCTCACAAAATTTTTCCGTGATAAATAATCGTTCTTGCAAGGTTAGTGATTCCATTTGCTTACTCTTTATTTATGGTAATCATACATTCACCTGAAATGCTGATATATGCGCTATTACAGTATGGAAGAATTATACTTGTAACAATACTTTTGAAATCAGAAACTTAAAATACTTTCTATCATGTTTTTTAGACGACCCTGGATACTTTCAATCATTTGAATAAAAAATTTACTAAAGGTTGTTCAACAGACCATTTTCAATGTAAAAAAAAAAAATCCTTTCAATCCTTAAGTATATTGAATTTTAAAAAGTATTTTAGAGTAATTATATTTGTAATTGCCTGAATTTTTAAAATTTTAATTGAAATTTAACATTGTTCTTCAGAAATTATGCACAGTATGGAAAGATTTCTACAGACAACAGTCTGCTGAAAACCTTCAGTAGTTTTGTAAAATTCAAATAATTGAATATACTATTGTGTGTGTGCACGGAGAAAATTTTTCCCATACTTTAACAACATGAAGATAGTGAATACAAGTAACAGCCATCCTCCAATAGCCTTAAGAACAGAAATAAAACTAAGCTGCTAAAGTTTTGGACACAAATACTCAAATGTCAGCAGATTGGACAAACACACAACTTATTGCTTGCAAACTGTAATCAACTCTTACCAGGGGCGTAGCCAAGGGGGGGGTCATAACCCCCCCCGAGAAATTTTTGCCCTACAAAATGTATATTCTTCACTACATTATCACACACACGTATACATCTATATGAGTTGTAGTAGTCCTAAACTCTTCCCCCCCACCCCATGAAAAATTTCTGGCTACGCCCCTGACACTTACCTCTTCACACTTCACACTTAATGATTTAGTTTCTGTTCTACCACTTGAATAGAGTGAATAAGAAATAAGATAGCACATAAAAAAAAATGTACAACACTAATGTTTTGGACAGTACAAAGGGTCCACCCTTTACACCTGCACAGGCACAATTATGGCAAAACAAAGGCCTATGGCAGAACTCTGAATGGGAACACCCCTAATATTTGTTTCCTTATTGTCTCTGACAACTGTTTTTAAGTATTTTGTACTGTGTTTTTGCACAAATCTCTGTCATGATTACACGTAACCAAATTGAAATATAATATTATACAAGAGAATATATATGAACATTTTAATCATAGGCATAGCTAGAGGGTTGTCAAAAGGTATTTGCCTATGGGCACAGCACTCAAGGGGCACCAAATTGCATATAAAACCTTCCACATTTCTTTTTGGCAAATAGGAGAGGGTGCAAAATCGTCAGTTGTCCCCAGACTCTGAAAACCATAGCCTCTGATTTTAACAATTTCCAGTATAAGCATTTTTATATTTTCCAGATGCTTGGAGTAATAATTAAATTTATGATATCAATGTAATTAAATATTGCTAAGTTTTCTGTAAATTATCTCTTACTTGGGGGTGAGGGGGAATGTGCATGACACTTTGTCACTCTTTATCATTTTGTGTAAATTATTATTATCTGGTGAATAGTAGGGAATGCAATCCCGCAGGATTAGCATTTCATTCAGCTAAGAATTCATTTAAACGGAGAAAAATAGGAAAATGTAAGATTTTAATCACCATGAAGTTTAACTTTAATAGTAATAATTAATGATATTTGATAATTAAAACAATAACTTACAGAAATATGAATTACTCTGTATTGGGTTCCTGGCCATTCTGGCATTCCCGGCAATGAGATGGCTGATTTCCTTGCCAGGGCGGGCTCTAGTTCCTCTTTTGTTGGCCCTGAGCCGGTTCTAGGCATCTCGGGCAAAAGTTATAGGGATACTGTTCTTAACCACTTTCGGAGGCTTCAGTATTCTAACTGGCTTAATTGTGATGGCCAGAGGCAGGCTAAAGAGATTAATCTTGGCTTCCCTGGTGACAGATGCAAGGAACTTCTGCTTCTCAATAGGTCCAGTCTTCGTAGGGCTATTGGTCTGTTAACTGGGCACTGTTGCCTTAAAAGGCATCTAAATATAATGAAGATTGTCGATGATCCCACTTGTCGGGTTGTCTTCTTAAAGAGGAAACTGCGTTGCACATCCTCTGTGAGTGTGAGTACTTTTCGGCTTACAGGTTTGAGCATCTTGGGCGCCATGTCATTGAGCCCTGGGAGCTTCACAAAATGTCTGTTAGGTCTATGCTGATGTTCGCATCTGCTACTGGGCTCTTTTCATAGGGCCCTTCAGGACTTTCCATTTTTTCAGGACTTGGGGTTGGTACAATAGACCCATGGTCGCGGTGCCTGGCCCCTTGTGGGCCTCCCCTCCATAAGTCATAAGTCATACAGAAATATGAAAATTATAGTTGATATTTAAAATATCCTTACTGCATTTACCCACGTATACGTCGATCCCGCATATAAGTCGACCCCCCACTTTCTTGATAAAAAAATTTAAATTTTTTAAAATCCCGCGTATAAGTTGGTCCACCACTTTCCCGATCAAGAAACTTTGATCGGGAAAGTGGGGACTTTTTTGTCATCAAATTGGGGATCGATCGGGACTTTTTTGTCATCAAATTTTTTTAAATACATTTATTCAAAACCATCTGTAAAAAAGGAAAGTACTAAATACAATAATAAAGATAATGACAGTATAAAAGTAGTATACAAAATTAAACTGATAATAATGAATAATAATATGACACTACTGATAGTATGATTTGGCAAAATACTAATATACAAAGTTAAACTGATTCAAGATCCGATTCAATATCGGACTCATTAAACAAATTAAAAAATACCTTTGTCATCATCGGCTCACCATGTACACGTATTGGGTTAGGATCCCTTAGAAAGACCTCCACGGGGGGAGGGCACCCTACCCTTCAGCCTAGAGTCCACGCATAGCTAATTGGCTGTAATCCAACAAGAACAACAACATGATACATGCTTTAAATCTTTGTATCGCTACATTCTTCCTTGTATGAAAATCAACCTGAAAAGACGTCATTGTGTTATGGAATGCAGGAAGAGAACATTTGTCTTATAAAAGGGCATTTTTGACTTCTGATTAAAAAAAAAATAAATAACTAAAAATTAAGGACCCTCGTATAAGTCAACCCTCCCCCCCCAACTTTAAAGCCTCTTTTTTGTCCAAAATTTCTCGACTTATACGCGGGTAAATACGGTAGTTGCTAAAAAAGAATTTTAAAAAGGCAATGTGTATATGTGTGTAAAGAATCACTCGTCTGAATAGTCTTGATCTAATTTTAGTAAAATAGCTAAACGTGTGAATAAAAAAAAATAAATAAAACCTCAAATGAAAACTTTTTATAATTGATTCATGATTGTTCGCTAAGAGAAAAATTAGTATGAAATATTTCTGATCGCTTGGAGATTGGGAAGTAGCAAAAAATTTAGATTACATTTGATTCAGACTCCCATTGGAGAATAATTAAAAAAATTAAAACTTAATTTAAAATTTGTGATTGTTTATTCATGTGTTGTGAGATAAAATACATACGTATGCAATAATATTTGGTCAACTGATGATTGGGAAGTTGGCGTAAAACTGTAATAAAACTAATTTATTTCTCAGTTTCAATCCCGCAGGATTACGGTACTAATCCCGCGGGACTAGTTCTGCAAACATTTGTACAGGATCCTGTTCCCGCAGGATCTGGATTACATTCCCTAGTGTAGCATTCCCTATTTATTTTTTTTTAATCAGAAGTCAAAAATGCCCTTTTATAAGACAAATGTTCTCTTCCTGCATTCCATAACACAGGGGATAGCATTCCCTAGAGACATAGGAAAATCACCTAATGCCTCTGAATTTTTGTCATGTACATTGTAAATGGCACAAAGCATACGGCTACAGCATCCAGTTTACTGCAAGGATTAAACATTATGAAATAAGCTTATGAAATGAACTTAAAAAGAACAATTAAAAACCTAATCTTTTCATAACATTAGTGTAAATGGCAAATTCTTATTCATTGTTGCCCCATTCTCACTGGGTAGCCACTATAAATCCTCATCCCGTGGTTCATTTTTAGACTAAAAAAAAAAAAACTTAAATGAGTCCAAAATGAGCACAAACTTATCTCTAGTACTTGCCCAGGTAGTGTAGTGGTTTAAGAACCATTCTATCATGCCTTGAATCCAGGTTCAATTCCTGGCTTGAGCGTTAAAGTTTCCATCCCTTCATAGGAGGTAACTCAAGCAGCCCATTGGGTGTTCCTATTTGGGTTTTTAAAATGGCCAGTGATTTGTGCCTTAATAGGGGCAAAAGGCTTGTAGCCAGTTCCCGCCCACTGGAGAAAAAAAAAAAAAACTTACTGCCTAGTTATTTAAAATCTAGCAACCACACTAGTTCCCACTTCTTTTTGCAGAAATAATTAATCTCCCGTGACATTTTTCTGTGGCAAAACAGAATTGGGAAAAAAAAAAGCTTCAAAAATGAGGGGCTTTGGGCATATTCCTCTCTTGTCCCTGAGATAATCAGGACCTGTAGCTTCAAAAAGTTCCAACTTCAACTCTCTTCATACTGTACTAATTCTTTTAACATTTTTATTTCAGATAGCAACAAAACAGTTTCTTAAGTTTTTTTAGCAAATTAATTGATCATTACACCACTTAAATGTACTGATCTCATCAGCAAACAATAAATATTGCCATATTATTTTATTTTTCTATCCTACTTGATATCACAAATTATAATTTTTTCCAAAAACTGAGAGACATCTTCGTGACAAAAAAGTTAACACATCACAGGAAAAGTTTTTAAGGTTACATCAAGAAAATGGAAGGGTAATAAAAAAATGTTGGTGTAAATTCAAAGTATTATACAATGTATACAAGTAAATGTGTCTTTTCATTAACTATCAGGAGTAGTGGAGATGAATCTATCCCCATCATACAAATTGCAATGCAACTGGAATATTGAGAACTCAAAATAGTACAGAAAATAAAGCTGATTATTTGGAAAAAAGAAAAGAAAAGCTTAATAAAATGATAAATTCTGGCAGTAGAAATAAGAGCAAAGACATAAAAATCATAATAATATTTATTTTGAACTGCATGTATTATAACCAGTCAAATAAAAAGCTCAGTAAAAGTTTATCAAAAGTACACAGTTTTACATGTTCCATGAAAGTGAAGTTGATATATAAAACTATAAAACAGTATAAAATACACACAGGATATAAAACCAATAAAAACATAGGCATATTGAGATGACAGGCAAATTCATAGCAAGAAACACACCTGATCTTGAGTCTTGCATATTTTTTCCATACCTAATTGCTGTAACTGATAATAGCAAATAAAAAAAATAATTTAATAGCATTTTAAATTATAACAGTACTTTTAATTTTCTGTTCCTTTTCAGCTAAATTAAATTTTGAATTGATTTTCTCAACTCCTATTTAGATAATTATCAGTATACCATTACAATTATCATAACTATTTCATGTAAATGAGAGAAACATTTGAGGCGTTGTGGATATGAAGGGCAAGCTCAACAAATTCTTCAGGCGTTTTGGATACAAAGCGAAAGGCAATATTTTTCTTGAGTTCGCCCTTTTTAAATTACATAAAAGTAAAAATGGATGCAGCATTTTTAGTTGAGTACAACCCAGTACATAAATTTCAAACGTGATTTTCTAGAGACAAGCATTTGTTGAGTTCACCCTTCGTATCTGCAACATCTCGTTGAACATTGGTAACTTGAGAAAGTGGCTATTGCATAATACAGGATTTGGATTTGAGAGAGAGAAATATTATCAAAATCCACGGCTCTTTTATGCTTTCATCTTAGATGTTCCCAAGTACAAGATTATCTGTATTTCAAATAACAATTTTACATCACAATACAGTAGCCCCTCATTATATTGTGCTTGTTAGGAGACATAAAAAATGTGGGATGTTTCTTATTTTTATAAATGCATTAACTTAAAGTACAATAAAATTAATAGTTATAAGTAATTTAATAAAATAACTTACACACACTTTTGAATTTACGTACAAATTGCATTTCATTTCCTGCTCAAGAAGGTATCCAAAATTACATGCTTTGATTTTTCTATCATAACTTGCTTTCCAGCAAAGATCAGTGAGTGAGAAAATTAATTACAGTGGAACCTGCTAAAGTGAACCCTTTTATAAAATTTCATTATAACTCATAAAAAATGTATGGGGAAAATATCCTGTAAAGTGACCACCAGCGAAAACTGTATAATGACCAGATAATCTGCCAAATTTAAGTTTTTTAACCTGTCAAATGTGACCAATTTCCACTATAAACTGCCTCTTAAATATAAACACATTCAGATAATATAGAATGCTTTGTTTAACACAAGATTTGATCTCAACACTGATTCTCTCTGTAACACTTGTACTCAATAGATGAATAAATAAATAAAAAAAAATAGATAAATAAATAAAAAGGAAAACTTGTTTTAGTCTAGATTCTTTTATATTTCTGTTGATGCTAAAATTGATTCAGCGTGGTTTCCGGTAAGAGGTGTATGGGATGCAGTTAATCTAATCACATATTTACAATTACTTTTGATGAAGTTAATCACATATTTATGAGTACTTCTGATTTCCCTTTACCTATTCTAAATGTAATACTCTTGCCATTTTAAATCTCCCATCTGTCAATAATGCTATTTAACTGTTTCTTAATTTACTTTGGTTTTAGCCTTTGTAATGCATTTTGTTGGCGTCTGTAGTCTGTGAATATATTTAATTTTCATCCTTTCCCACAGGATTACAATAATTTTGCCTAGGCTACAAAAACTATATTCTGATCACCCCTGTGGCGAGTCACATTTAAATTTTGCCAAACATGTATAAAGCCTAACATTTCTTTTCATTTTTTCAACCTAGCGATTTATTTGGCGACCGGCCCTTTTAGAACTTTGCTGTTACAGCACAGTGTGTTATCTAAACAATGTGTTTTTGATGTACACTAGTGAAAATTGTATCATGAACTATATTTGTGCAAACATGAAAACAACCCAAATATTCAAACTGTAGTAATATGTCAAGCTGCAAAATGGAAATTTATATTTTTTATTCATACTTATTATTTTTTATTATTCATTGTGACCAAGAAGTATTAAAATACATATTGAAACATAAGTATAAGGAAGTCGCACACAATTTGTATGCAATGTGCATTTTAATGTTTCAGTATTTTACTCCCTACATTCCTCTTTTTTGTTCATGGATATTTAGAGATTGTGTTATAAATAAACTGTAGCGTGTTTGTGCAAGTGTTATTTGAATTTTAAGCATAAACAAATTTATTAAAGTGCTGCCTTTGTAAGGTGACCAGTTTTGTCATTCCCGAGGGTGGTCACATTAGGCAGGTTCCACTGTAATTGCATCTCACTTATGCTACTGGAGTTGAATTTTTCAAATGCAGTATATGCTTTTTAAAAGTGCCGAAGAAAAAGGGTAAAAACAGGAGAAAAAAAATGTAGGAAAAGAATGATATATACGAATGCTCGATTTAATGAGGGCTACTGTATTTGGTCAAACACAAAGATTCATTCATGGTCTAATAGAATTCAAAACAAAGACAACCCACTCGCATGGTGGGCAAGGTGCACGAATCCTTACAGCCACAAGGTTTCCTATAATACTACATTGTGGTTAGTTTAAAAGATTATCTGTTTGTTATTTGTATTACCCACTCTCAAATATATATAGTAAGACTTTCAACATCATAATTATTTGCTGTAATTTATGGAAGAAACACCACAGCATTTATGGGTATAAAAGTTAAAAAATCGTAAGTGCAGCATTTATGATATTTAAACATTTTTTTAGCCGATCTTCAATGAAAATTTGTAAAATTTATTTAGTAATAATTGTCTCAAAAGATGGTGCCACCACCGATCATGTACTTTATAGCAGTGCACAGAGCACAGCGTAACGAATCAGAATGCGAGCCTACCCCCTTAGAAAAGTGGTTTGATCTAAAGCTCTGAATGGGTACATAAATCCAACCGATGTGTTCTCAATTAAGTAAAAAAGAAAAATAAGTCTTTTATATCTACATTTTAGAGCTGAAATTAAATTTCAATGAAGGTTATATAGAAGGTCAGGAAGATAATATATATGTTTTGATGGGTTAAAGTTCCATAAAATACCGTAAAAGCACGCTGCCCTCTATTAACCACACCCGTGCTCCAATGAACTTCCATTGTTCTTAAAATACTGAATCTCAGCCAAAACTAGTCTATGTTGTGCCCGGTACGAGTTTAACCCTTTTACGCCCATGCACCCCTTCCCCCCCCCAAAAGTTCATTGATAAGTTATTTATGCTTTTTCAACGTGCAGCTTGGTGCCCTGTGAAGGAACGCTGTACTGAATAAACACTGCCTTATGCTATTATTCCAGTAAAAACTCAACTACGAGTAATTGGCATGTGCATGAAACGCTGAGTGCTTTTAAAATAAATTCCAATGTTTGCAATAAATAAATAGAAACATCAAGAGTTATAACATAACATTCAAAGTTTAAAACAAACAATTTGCAAAAGCAATCTCATTACGTAATCAACAGCTGGCCGTCCAGGGGAAAAGTGTTTATTTTTGACCGGAAGCCTCTTACTTTCTCCCCCCTCCTCACACTTCACTCTTTCATTTTAACGGGGTGTGCTCTTAGACTATTCGAACTTTTTGTAAATGCAAGAGGTGTTTTTACATGTTATTCATTTATTTCTATAAATTTGCCTTTGTCAATATAAAAATTTACATGTTTTATATGAAATTGGACGCTGATTATTTGAAAATGGAAATCGTAAGCTTCGTAACATAGAGGTAAATACTTTAAAACATTGTATGGGAAGGGAGGGTTATAAATTAAGGTTTTTCTTTTCCCTAAGCCTAGAATTATTGCGAATATCCATTTCTGCTTTAACCTAACTGATATAAAGTACAAATAAATATACTTCAATGTTGAATAGCTGCCACATTTGTCGCATTCAATGGTAATACAGAAAAATAATGAATACTCTTAATTTAATAAATCTGTAGAATTCTTGCCACAGTACTCAGCTCCTCTGGAGCTACCTTTTTAAACCCTTTTTTGCCCAGTGTTCCATGCATACAGAACACTCAACTTTAAAACATTTTCATTGCTAGTCGTAAAAATTTGTTATATTATTTTCATTTAAAATTGATATGTTGTGATAAAAACAAAATGAAGATTTTAATCCAATTAAATTTCTATTCGTGAGTATAAAATATCCTTTACAAAAATATTCTTCAAACGACAATTGAAACATGTTAATTTTTTATTTACTTTTTTAATATTGATTGCTTATACACTTGCTGTCAGAAATTTACCTATTATTGTAGGCATTAGCAAGGATTAGATAATCGGATGATAATAGCCTGGGCACAAACAGAACCCAATTAACCCTTTAACTCACAGTGTCCTTCCTCGCTGTGGGGACACAACTCTGACATTTTGGCTGTTTTGATTCACGAAGAATAAATTTGATTTCAATTAAATACCCAAAGAGGACATCTAGATAGACTGCCCAATGTCGAAAAAGTGCAGCCATTGCTGTTGCACAATTTAACTACCAAAAATATGGCAGTTGATCGAATCGCACAGTGCATGGCACAGAGCTAAAGAACATTTTTGACACAGCTGGCTGTGCAGGGCACTTTTCGACATTGAGAAATTGTTGCACTTCAAAGGGTTAAGGTAACTGTGGGCCCTGAACAAAGGGTAAAAAATGGGCCCCCACACGATAACCTTCCTGCTTTCAAAAAAACTAATTATGATTGGTTAATTCTGAAAAGTTTAAATACCTTCCCTCCCCCCTCTCTTCCTCTAAACACAAAAATTTATTTTAAATAATCTGAATGAATATATATGTGATGTCAATGAAACAGATAACATGAGTAAAATATTACAGCAAGTCATAGTTGATAACATGTATGGAATATAATTAACCACTTTAACAGTAATTTTGTTCAATATTTTTTAAACAACTAATTTATACCTCTAATTCAAAAATTTTACAATTTTCTAACCTTAAAAATACTGTTTGCAAAAAGTGGTTAATTACATTTCATACATGTTGGCAGCTATGCTATATCAACTATACAGCATTTTGATGAATTGAAAAAAAGTTTAAATTAATTTATACAAATGTAAACTTGAATTTTTTCATTGTTCTTACTTTATAATTAAAAAATAATAGAACTTTTGAGATTTTTTTTTCTTTTGTTATTTTATTGTACAATTACAAAAGTGTAAAATATAAGATTTTTCAGCCCCTAAAATGTGTGGGCCTTGAACAGTTGCCCTTATTGCCTTGCTGGTCATAGGGTAGGGGTCATAGGGCTGGTCATAGACCCAAATGACACGACAGACATTTTTCCACAATCAAAAGTTAGATGTAACAATTGACGAATATTTCTTTATATTAAAACTAATTGTTAAATTAAAGCATAACTATGTGTAAAAAAGGAAATGTAAGAAATACTTTTTTTTTTTAATTTCTTATCAAATGTAAAATCACCAGTAAAATAATAAAATTAAAATAAATCTAGTTAGAACATATTATAAAGTCATGGAAAAAATCATAACAATGCATCATTCAAACTTGTGAAAATTGTTTGGGTTTCCAACAATAAGTGACAGATTATTTTAATAACTAAGCCTCAACAATGGCCAAATGGCCAAAAATGCATATACTATAAAAGCATTAAGCAAGATCAGAATTAGCATGAAGTTACTGTATACATTATGACAGGATGTGACATCAGTAAAAAATTAAAAAATATCAGATAGTAATAAAAAGACAGGAAAATGAAAAACACCAAAAATTTAAAATAAATAGTTATATTTGGCAGTAAATTAAATGCAGAATACAAAAGTCACTTTTTTTTATAAACACAAATTAATAAGTACAAGGGTAATAATAAATTTGAAAATCAAATTATAAATCACATATTTTTTATTGAAGAAAAAATAATTGAATAAATTAAACTTTTAATTAATTTTTCTAATAAATATAAAAGTCATCTAACTATTAATATAACTCCGGCTTTCCAAAATTTTTTTAATCTTTTTTTTTTTTTTTTTTTTTTTTTTTTTTTCTCTTGTTTGGATAAATCTTACATTTACTAGGTTTCTTTTAAATGTCAGAAGAGTTTTCTAATTTTTATAAAATATTCAATGATTTTTCTCACTTTTCAAATTATTACTGAAAACCCAAATTTGAATACACTTGTATCAATTTAAAATAGGTTAAATTAATCACATCTTTGAGACAATTTTATCAATATTAATAAAACTAATTTCCTATGCTAAATGTACATCCTAAATCAGTGATCTTGCAGAAAATTTTTAATGACTAGGTACCATCAGTCACTGTATTGAGTTAAATCAAAATATTCCTCTTTTTTGTTATTGGGGAGCCAGCTAAACTAGGAAAATGTGCCCTGTCAAAATGACCTTAGAGAGAAATGAACAGTGAAATGATGTAACAATGTTAAAAAGAATTCAAATACAAAATAATAATAATAACATGAACATAAATCAACACACTGTTTACTCAGTCAGACTGGTTTTAAGCATAAATACTTTTCCTGTAATTTTTTATTTATTGCAAATAAATTGATCCAGATTTCTCTATTATATGAGTTTAAACAACATATTTTTTTGCTGTAGCCATACTAAGAGACAGAACTTTTTTTCTTTCTTTATTTTTTGAAGTTGGTTCCATATAAGCTTTTTGTTTTTTACACTTTTAAAGACACTTGATTTTAACATGCTAATGCATTGTATTTCATAATGTGGCATTGACCAAAAGTTGAATAAATTCTGATAGTATTCTTTCCAGGGTTGGTCGATTTGCCAGATGCTTTTTGCCAGGAGTGACAAACACTGGTAAGAACTAGACAGAAATGGGATAAAAATGTAAAATCTTTAAACAATATGTCATAGGCATCTTACGTAAAAATTTCAATATAACTAATTTCAAGGAACCAAAAATTAAATTTGTAATTTCAGAAAATTAATCAAAGTGAAATTATGACTGAATTTGTCCAATGTTTCTAAAAAGATTTGTTTGTAAAATTATAACAATTAAGTAACTCTAAAAGCCATACTTTCAGATGCTTAACATAACAAAAGTGGGGAATACTTTTATGTGCATAAATTGTATGTCAAATAAATTCAAACATACTTTTTAAAAAATTAATTTGCAGCTTATAGAATAATAATGATACATCTCATATAAAAAATATAAATCATGAAAATACAAATCTAAGAGACTATTTTTTATCAAAGAAACTTTCTGAAATACTGCAGGGTACTACTTGTGAAGAGTCGTGTTAGCTATTTACAAATCTTACACGACTCAGTCTTGATTAGTGAGGTGAATTAATTGTTGCTGCACCTATCAATTGCAGAAAAATCCTTGATAGAACACAAAATAATGTGACTCATTACAGGAGCTGCAGATTTCACACCCATTGCTGCAAACACAGATTAAAAGAGGATTAAAACCCTTATACTTTAAAACAGTGAGACACTTTTTTAAAATTTCATGAAATACAGTATATATATTCTACAACTAACGGTATAAATGACATTCTCCTTCATTTTAACTCAAGAAACATTAACTACCAGTCTACATATGATGTATGTTTAGAAATAAACAGTAATTATGAAGCATTATTTTTTTTTTTTACTTCAGTGTACTTCAAGGTTATGTTACCTCTTACAAACTAAACATATACACCTAGAGGGAGAAAACATTAGACATAGCTATCCTATTGTAGATCTCATACCTTGAAGAGTATTTTTGAATAGGCCTTTGGTTATGGCTCTACAAATGATACGGACAGTTCTAGCTGCTTTTCTATTTGCTAATACAGTTGAACTTTCTTATAAAATTAGTTTTATGGACGATTCCCTCATGACCAGTGGCAGATTTAGCTCTTGAAAGGCCTGGGGTGCAGTTAATTTTTAATGCCTATCTCCTTAAAAAAAAAAAAAAAAGAAAAGAAAACTTTCATTTCCCCTACACTCAACATGTGCATTCTATGCACATGCTGGGTTTTTTTTTATGGTAATTAATCACTTTAATTACCAGTATAAAGTTGCAATTTTCTGGTGGCTGTATTTAAAAAGCTCCTAATGTTCTGAAAGTCGCAAAAATGTTTTTAAAAAATGGTATATATAAATCTTGGAAAGAAAAAAATTATTTTAAAATTACTACTTATTTGTATTCTTTGAGAATCTAGTAATCTGCAAATATTAAAATATCATTTGTAAATTAATATTTGCAAAGTAACAGGAGATATTTTTAATATTTTTTATAATTAATTTAATTCTAATTATTATAATCTTATTTTTTAGAACTTCTGGAAATACACTGATTGACAGTGAACAAAGAAATCTGATTTTTTGCTTTTGTAATTGTAAATTATATCTTGAATAAAAATATTAATATATGTTTAAAATAAAATTATTTTAAAATGACTTCACTCCTTTTACATCTAATTTATGTCATACAAATAGTATTAAAATTTTTTTTTAATATTTTCATAGTTATAGATTCTACAGTAGGAGACCCAAAATCCACACAACTTATTTCCAGGCCTTGTGTGGATTTTCAAATTTCATGCATTTTGTGATAGTAGGAAAATTATTCTATATCCCCCCACCTCAATCAGATTTTTAAAAAGTAAAAAACAAGGGAAACTAATCACTCTACTTATATTACAATCAGAATTATTTAAAAACACAGAATAATCAGGGGCTGATTATGACCAACCGAGGCCCTGGGTATTGATGAATTTGGGGGCCTCCATCTATGAAATTTTTTTTTTCATAAAATTGATATAAAAAAGAATATTTCAGAACAACATTTGAAATTGGGGGCCCTTTTGAGCCTGGGTAAAAGTCCCGATTTGCCTATGTGATAATAAGGTCTTGAGAGTAATAATACTATATTCAAAATTATGAAATATAAACAAATTATTTGAATTAAAAAAAAAAAAATTTTGAACAGCAGTTTAAGGGTTGGGTATGATCTAAAGTCTTCCCCCCCCCCCCTTATTGTATACTGTCCTTATTTTCTGTTCTGCAACACAGCTTGCTACTCTAAAACTCGGAGATATTTCTCTCTCAGAGGCAAACCTTCAATTTTATCAATTTTTTTAGTATCCTCAGGGATGTCACTGTCAGAGTTTATAAGTTGTGACTGTATAATTGTTTCATCAATTATGTCAATCATCTGAAGGTTATCAATGTTATCATCAGTGTTAACAAATTCTAAAATATCACTTTCTTCAAGTGCAAATTGATTATTTAGGTTTGCTTTGTGGTTATACTGTGTTTTTCTGAAGCTGATTCAAGTTCAGAATTGGTTGCTGAACATTCCGTCTGTAAAGGCTTGTGGCTTGTATTATTGTGTTTCTGCCATGGGTCGCATCCTTTCTGTGACCTCAATTTTTAAGAGACATAAAGGGAGGTTAATCGCCTTGTGAAAAGCAATTACCAACTGCTGAGAACTGTCCAACTGGCTAATTTTGTAGTCGTCAACAAGCAAAGTATATTTTAGAAAGTAGGTTCTGGATTTCAGCTTTGTGATTTCTAAATAGTTAGGAGCAACATTAGGAAGTTGACAAAAAATAATAGTCTTTAAAATTATATGTGTATATGTACGCTGAGGTTCTAAGAAGGACAAAAAACAATGCATATTCTATTCTGACCTTCCTTTCTGACATTGTTTCAAATGAAGTTGAACTAAATTGTAATAATCTTGTTTGAATTGTCAAATTGCTCATAATATCAAATATTCTATACCATTAGGAAGTCTAGGGATGCACCGAAACCACATTTTGCCGAATACCGAATATTCGGTTAAAACTCTAACCAAATATTTGGCCGAATACCAAATATTTGATTAAAATTTATTAAACTATTATTAAACTTTAATTACAATCATTAATTTAATTAGTTTATTTTTAAACAATATTTAATATTTCATATGGTGTAAAACTTCAGAAATTAAAATACTGTAAAATTTAATATCCAAGAGTTTCCTTTATATATTATTAATCACCATTTTAAATATTTGTGAAATGATAATTTTTTTACCAGCATATTTTATAAAAAATTAGCAATTAATTGACTTTACCTGTACATATTTATGAACACTTATTATTACAAGTTCTTTTTTTTTTTTTTATACTGTTTCATATTTAAATGAGTTAGTAATAGTTAGGTTAATGTAATGTGTCATAAGATTTAAGAAATATTAAAAAGCAACAAAATTTTAATTTAACACCTGAGTATTTACTCTTACAGTAAAATCACTTTGAATGTGATATCAGTAAGTAAAATTTGAATTAATTTTGAGCTATAGTACTATACTATAACTTTTATTCATGGTATAAAACAGGTACGGGCAGCCTTTGAAAAGTTACTGGCCAAACTACAGGATGTTAGTGAAGTCGCGGGCCATGTCATTGGGATTTATATGGGTTTTGATATGTTTTGCAGTCAGATCAAAAGTCGTGGCGGGCCACATCCAGTTAGGTAGGTTTTAGCCTACCCTAAAGGGCTCAAATTGTTCTTTTGTAACAGAAAATCTATTTTTTTCAGAGAGGCCTAATTTTCTCTAAGGTGGGCTGTCTACCCAAACCTAAATCCAGTTATACCAATAGTCATAAATAATTTGGTCTTTACAAGGTGTTTAAACACCTTGTAACCGAGTTGAACAGTATAAAATCTTTTATATTCATAGCATAATAAAGGGAAATTTTGCTGCATAATTTTGCGAATAAAGATATTTTAGCATTTTGCATCTTTTGAAGGTTATATTTTATTTTTTAACGCACCCATAGCTCAGAGCTAGTGCTTTGTTTATGTACATTTTGTTTATAATTGCATTTGAAATATATCTACAAATGTATTACAGTATGTAACCTCTTATCCGGAAACCAGTTATCCGGAAAACCAGTTATCCAGAATCATTTTTCAATCGATTAAATTATTTTTTCCAAAAGAAAAGCAAAAAATGACTTTTTTTTATATTTCTTATGTTTTTGTTTTTTTATTTTGAGTACTACAGCTAGAATTTATAAAGCAAGCAATCTGGTAAGGTATTTTTTTTTTTTTTTTTTTTTTTATTGTGTGACTAAGTTTTCAAGAAGTTATCATATACTTACAACTTCCTCTCTAAATGATTATTATTTATCTTGATCATATTAAGAGCTTTCTTATATTACTTTTCTAATATATTAACAATTAATGTTTAATTCTAATCAAAAATAGAGAGTAACATTTATGCTACCAATCAAATCAGTAGGTGTCGTGTTAATCCTCAATCAGTTATCCAGAATACACCCGGTCCCAACCATTCCGGGTAACAGGTTCTATACTGTAATGTGTTTAGATAAGTGTATTGTAGTTTTGGGTTTGTTTTGCTCCTTGTGTGTCTACGTATGTTTATGTTTTGTTTGGCACGAAAAGCAAGTTGCCAAGGTTGGATGTTGGCGACAAAAAAAAAAAAAAAAAAAAAAAAAAGATGCCAACTCAACTGGCACCCGCTTATGGTATTATTCCCAAATCTTTTACATTTGCTTAGCTTTACAAATTAATATATAAACTCAGCAAAATACAGGGTGATTCATAATGAATGGGACAAAAAGAAAACATGCTTGTGAATGCTGTAATTAATATATTTAGAAAATTCAAATTTATCTGAAAACTACATTTATTCAAGTTTCTACAGGTGTTCGTTCAATATGTGCCCCTCCGGTAACACAACAAATGTCTACACGATAATCAAGCTCCTGCCACACTCATGATAGCATATCCCCTGTGATGGAGTTCAACACTGCAGTTATCCACTGCTTCAGTTCCTCTAAGTCCTGAGGAAGTGGAGGCACAAACACCTTGTCTTTAACGAAACCCCAGAGAAAAAAACCACAGGGCGTTAGATCTGGTGATCTCGGCGGCTAATGAAGACATGTCAAATCCTGTGGCCGAGCATGGCTAATCAAGTGATGGGGTAGACGTTTGTTCAAGAACTCACGTACGCAGTTATTCCAATGTGGGGGAGCACCATCTTGCTGCAAAATGAAATCAGGAACAGCTTCCTCCAGCTGGGGGAGCAACCACTCAGAGAGCATGTCTTGGTAAATGTCCCCATTAATCGATTTTTCAGCAAAGAAAAATAGACCAAAAACACGACTGTTTGATAAAGTGCAAAAAACATTCACCTTGGGAGAATCACGCTGAATACTTCTTTCAAATGTTACATGGGCATTTTCCGTGCATCACTAATTACACACCCAAAATCACTAATTATGGCGATTAACTTTGCCACATAAGTGGAACGTGGCTTCATCGGTAAACACCAGTGTGTTCTCGAAACTATTCACTTCAAGCTTTTCTTGAAATTTCACACAGAAATTCTTACGCAACGGTTTGTCAGTAGGTTTTAAAGCCTGGACCATCCGATATCTGTAGGGCTTGAATTGGAGACGCTTCTGTAAAACACGCCACACCGTTGTCTGAGGGACAGCCAGTTCTGCACCTGCACGTCGCGTTGATTTTGAGGGACTCCGTAAAAACGGATCACGAATTCTTTCAACCACTTCAGGTTTTGTTTCTTTTTGTCCTGGGCTTTTGTTCTTGCATAAGCAGCTGGTATCCTGGAACTGCTTCCCCCACCTGCTTGTTATGCCGATGCGGAGGTTCTTTACGAAATTTTGTGCGAAAATGTCTTTGCACAACAGTTAGAGGAGGTTTTAGCATATTCGAAAATGCAGTACGCTTTCTCCTGCATGGACGACATTTTGTTTAACAGCGCCTCTAGCGGCGAGTTCATCATTCGATGATTTTTCCCTGTTGCCAAATAAAACTTGTATAATTGTAGTTGCATAATAAATTTGTTTCGGATAAATAAATCCATTACGGCAGTCACACTGCGCTATTGTTTTTGGCCCATTCATTATGAATCACCCTGTATATTTATATAAGACACTGGAATGTAAACATATAAATACTTACTCAAAATTATCATTCAATAAACAGTTCTGTATGAAGAATTTCATCAAAATGATCAGCCATTTTTTCATAGAATACTTCTTCTTTAGATTTCTTTTAATAAAGAAAAAATTCAGGCACAGAAACTTTATCAACATGCATAGTAAATCACAATGTTATTTAAAATATTAAATAGACCTTTTCGATTTATTCATCAACTAAAAGGGCAGTTGTAAAAACAGGCAAAAACAATGAATGGAAAAAAAAATAATTAATGGAATACTTTTATTAACCAGCCTAAATGAGACTGGAGGTAAGCAGAATTTTAGTTAAAGTGGAGAGTGGGAAAAAGAAAGCATTTATTTGATGGAAATGTACTATAATAAATGAGTCTTACAAATGTTTTACATCCTATTACAAGGAAAGCTTTGAAAAAAGTCCATTTTTTTCTGCTGAAAACTGGAAATTCGATGACTTAATGAAGAGTTTTGTCATTTTTTTAAAAGCATCACACTAATAGAAGAAGCATACGCTTGATCTTCTACATACATAAATCTATTTGCAATGCTTCTGTTCCATCTCTATGTAATATGACGGAGACTTTTGTCGGATAAGCGGTGTTGACAAGGTTTTCCCCACTCCCGGTAAATACCATGGTAAAAACCAGTATTTACTGTCATGGGAAATACTGTTTTTTCCACATGGTAAAAAATGATTCTTAAAAACATAAATAAAAATACAAAACAACCTTTAAAAATGTCAAAATTGAGTTCTAAGTAAATAGCTTGAAAGGTAAACAAAAAAGAAAGAAAAGGAAGATCTGCAAAAATAGACAATGGAGTGCATTTATTTAAATACTAGCTGAAGTAGCCATCATTAACGGGTTAGTACTGAATGCAAATTTCTAAAAAGCAAAAACTTTCGTCAGCATTGTAGGTGTAGTACACAGAATGGATGTAGTATGTTACCAAAGTAAAGAAAGCGAAGTTATAATTTTTATATATTGTTAAAATATTACAGGTTAGAGAGTAACTAAGTAATATCATTTCATTCGCTTTAGTCATAATTGTGTGATGCGCGAACGAATATTTGCGCATATTGAAATAATTTTCGCAAAATCTCAAAATCTAATCAACATTTTTGAAAAATTGGAAGCCTGGAATTTAAGTTGACTGACAACCTATCATCTCACCAAATTTCATTTCATTCCCTGCCGTCTTTATTTCGTGATGCTGGAGCAAAAATTTCAGCATTTTAAAACAATTTTCACAAAATCTCAAAATGTAATCAAAATATTTTAAAAATTCAACACCTATAAATTAAGATTAGCAACTACCTATCATATCACCAAATTTCGTATTAGTCGTTATTAGGTGATGCTTGAAGAAATATAACCACATTTTGGGAGAATTTTCACAAAATCTCAAAATCTAATAAAAATGTTTAAAAAATTGGACACCAATACTTTATGTTGAGCAACAACCTATCATGTGACCAAATTTCATATCATTCGCTTTAGTCATTATTACATAATGCGTGAACAAAAATTCACTCAGTTTGAAACGATTTTCGCAAAATCCCAAAATTTGATCGATTTCTTTTTTAGATGCTTATAGTTTAAGGTGACCACCTATCATTTCACCAAATACCATTTTTTCACCTTTGCAGTTATTACGTGACGTGCGAACACAAATTTATGCAGTTTGAAACAATTTTCGCAAAATCTCAAAATCTAATCAAGATTTTTTTTAAATTCGATGACAATGTTTTAAGTTGAGTGACCACCTATCATGATACCAAATTTCATTTCATTCACTTCAGTTGTTTTTACGTGATGCTCGAACACGAATTTATGCAGTTTGAAACGATTTTCGCAAAATCCGAAATTCTAATCAAGATTTTTTTTAAATTCGACGCCTACGTTTTAAGTTGAGTGACTACCTATCATGACACCCAATTTCATATCATTTGCTTCAGTCATTTTTACCTGATGCTTGAATGAAAAAAGCATCACGGACAGAACGACAAACATTTTTTTGAGGGTCGCATGTAATTGCATATACAACCAAACGTACTAAAATAGCAGTGTTCATCCTATGCGTTTTTCGAAGGGCACTGCGCCCTACCCGCCCTTTAAAGCAAAAAATCCCGCCCTACTTGCCCTTTAAAAAAAAAAAAAAAAAACGCCGCCCTTTTGAAACCCAAAAACAGCACCTTGCCTGCCGCTCTTCTAGCCCCGATTTCATTCATGGTGCCATCCTCTCATTTCTGTTAACATTTATTGCGATGCGGCATCGCTTTCATTTTTGTTGACATTAGTTAGCACCTTCACAGATTCTAGTGTTGACTCTAGATTGATTTGGCAGAGCACAGCGCCCGGTGGCCCTTTTATCATCTTTTTAGTGCCCGGCTGCCCAATTTCTCTTCTTTCTGCCCCCTCCTTTTAAATTTTTATTATTCTTAGTCAACAATCACTACTTTTTTTTTCCTACATACCATTTGTGGTCCATCACGAAAATATGTTAAATAAAACGGCCCTTTCACAGAAACAGTCTATGAAATTAGATCTTTCCCACAAGTGTAATTTATTAAAATGCCCTTTTCAAATATTCTATTCTTTCAGATCGAAATACTGTTACTGCTCATTGTCTATGTTTTCATTTGCACGACCCGAAAAGGGGCCCCTCTAGTATGTTTTGTTTTTGCTGACTCAAGTGAGAAGCTCGATCACAGGGCAGAACTATGTCTATGTGGGCATTTCACTTGGGAGTTGGGGGAAGAAAATACAGTTGGGAAATTCAAAATTTTATAAAGTTATCTAAATATTTCTGATTCCATCTGTCAATCCTCAAATATCCGTAGCTATGTTTGATAAATATGTAGTTGCGAATTATCAAACAATCATTATTCCAGTGTTCGTCGCCAGCTGTTGCTCTTCTCGATGTTTAGTTTTGTTAGTTTTGCACGATGTTAGTTTTGCACACTAACAAGTTTATTTTTTATTTCCTCCCCTAAACGATTTCCTCTTTTTAATCGGCTTTCTTAGTACATATTATGTATAACAGTTATTAATGTATAACAGCACATTAATGTATAACAGTTATTAATGTATAACAGCACATTAATGTATAACAGTTATTTACTAACCATATATAATTACGAATGATACAGAAAGTATGCCATAGCAAAACGACGTGTTGCTATTCGAAAATTCTGCTGCATTTGCTTGTTTGTTATGGCAAGCCTTGACAAGGGATATCTCCTAAGGGGGGTGCCTTGTTGGATGACTTTTTAAAGAGTTCTAACTTGTATTGACTTTACATCTGGATGAAACCGACCAAAACTCCAGACCAACAGTCGCGCAGCCGGGGCCCGAACGTGGGAACTTCAACACTTCAGCCATCAACCATGTTCAGTGGCTTTATCCACTCAAATCGATCTGAAAATCGAGAAATTTGCGAATACAGCAATTGAAACACATTATGCTTTTGCCAAATTAAGAGCATAATAATGATCTTTTGCTATAGCAGTGTAGCGCCAGGGTTATTGGCGCCCGGTGCAGTTCTTCAGTTTGCTGCCCCATTCTTTTTTAAGTTTCAGCATTCTGCCCCCATTTCAGCCCTTTAGTTTTCCACCATATTATTTTTAAGTGTCCTGCCGGCTACCATCTTTGTTTTTACCTTGCCGCCCGGGCTGAAACTCCCCCCCCCCTTATTACGCAACAGTTTTAATTGTACTAAAGTGGAGTAACTGCAGAATTTAGTAAATCAAGACTATTGACAAGATTTGGTATTCTAACTATTCATATTATGTATCTTCCGATTTTTAAAAAGTTCTCAACATTTTAATCAATGAAGGAAAAAAAAAAAAAAAAAAAAAGCAATACAGGGCTAGTTCTGGGAAAGAATGTCTTAAGAAAACAAATTATGTCATAAGTTATTCATCAAACAAACTGTCATCAATTTAAGCTTATTTTCAGTTTTTAAAAACTAAAAAAAAAAAAAAAAAAATCGAAATAATACTGGAAGTTTTTTTAATATGTAATTTGTTTGAGTACTTTTGGCAACAGGATGTTAATTACTTTTATTATTTTAAGCTGATTAAAAACATTTGATAGTTAAAATATTTAATACTTTTTTTATTTTAAAAGTATTAAATAAAACAAGGTTCAAGAACAAAAATTTAGTGTTTTTAAAGAGAACTTTTTAAGTATGTTACAAAAAATTGAATATAGAGCTATGAAAAATAAATTATTTAAAATATAAACTTTATTTCACACCTTTGGACAATTATGTGAGTTAAAAAAAATATCGCTCTATTCTAAAAAAAAGTAAAGGCCGCTGGCACTGTCAAAGCTTGTCAGCTTATCTCCTCCTAAACTGTGGGGATTTGAGTTTCAACTAAGGTGCCCACAGATTCGAAAAATTCCGAGGAACCTGCTAAGCTGATTTAAATTTCGAAAATCGAATTATTTTAGAAGATATTAATAAAAAACTGAAAAAATAAACTGAATGGTTGCCAGATTTGGCATAAAATCATTCATTCCTTTGCAACAAAGTATTTCCAAGTATCTAGAATCGCATGAAATTTACAAACATGAGTTAGAATTATGCCCATTTTACGCCAAAATAAAAACTATATGAAATAAGTAACTCAAAATGTGTTACACAAAGTTGACAATTTTCAAATAATAAGTTCGCTTAGACAACAGGAGTTTAGAATTAGCGATTATTCGTTTTTCCAAAACAGAATAACTAATATCTTGAAACTGAAAAATAATTAAAATGCAGATTATTTTAAAGCCGGTTCTCGTCCAGCTGGATTATTTGCTACCAGTAGAAATATTTGGCGGTGTTAACTATGCCATTATAGCAGTCATAGTACACTTTGGATATTTGCTAGCGCGACGAGATGGTATAATTCGTGGTGTTAAGTACGCCAATCTGCAATCGATTATGTAAATGAAAATATGGATAACGGTTTTCCGGTAACCTTAAATGAACAGTAAATGTAGGTTGTGAGCATGTGTAAATCGCCAAATAATGAAAAGTCGCCATGGGTGGCAGGCTATTCTATCTGTTCCGTAGCTTTTATTAACTTTACATGTACGCAAGTCGCCAAATAATGAAAAATCGCCAAGGGTGGCAAATTCGCAAAGTTGTCCAATAGGTTTTACATTATTAAAAATACAGCTGAAACAGATGTTCTGATTTTATTACGCTTTATCTCCTAATTAATATAACTTTTGAATGGCAACATTAAATATCATTGTGTTTCTGAGGAGTGCAAATAATTTTTCCAGCGATTATAAGCAGAGTCCGCACTCCAGGTGGAGTATAGCCCAGGACACGTACAACACGGATTCCCATAACAAAATATCTTCCGTGTTATGAGGGGGAGGGGGAGGGGGTCTACTGTAGTGTGAAGTTTAAATTTTTATGTACCAATGAAGATGCAAGAACCAAGCAATGTGTAGTAACATTCTATCTGATCCAATCTTCGGGTTTTGTCTGTTGAAATTATGTCTTTTTTACGAATAAGCCTGATTAGGGGCCGAATGCCTCATACGAAAAGCGAGCGTAGCGAGTCTGGGGGCCTTGGCCCCTAGTTTATTAAAAAAATATTTTATTACACCTGTTAAAAAACTTACATGTAGTAATCATTTTTATTTATTTTAAAGAATAGTGCTTTTTAAAAATCTTATATTAACTTTTCATGAATGAGCAAACATTAAATTAGAAGTGAAAGAGGAAGAACAAATATATTTCAGTGATTTGATATGGTGTTGTACATTCCAACCATCGGATGTAATACAAAATTTGCATGTCATTTATTCTAGCAATCTTCTGTGTTCTGAATTCAATTTTCCCAATTTCTATAGTTATCAATTGATGGATGAGTTAAATTGTTTGATGCAATTTTAAATGTCTAATAGTAATAAGGGTAACTTTGAAAATCTTTACTTGGTACTCATTCAATAATTATTGCGAACAAAAGAATTTAAATTCTGATTTATATTATTAAATTTTATTATTTTTATTATATGCTAAACACATCTATCCTAATCCACTTAAACTGACAGTCCTTTTCTGTTTAAAAGTTTGTACCAATATAGGTAAAACATCGTATATGAATGTGATCAAGTAATTGTGGTCCAGTAGTGATAGTGTGATAAAATTGAAGAACAAACATTAGCAGTCCCTCTGCCTTCCCCTACTGCCTAACAAGTCATGTCTGGCTAAAAATTTTTGAAACCTTCTTCAATAAAGGTACTATTCTTATAAATAATAAACATGTACGTTACGTAATTTCGAGCAAAAAAAATTAAGCAGAAAATTCAAAATTACTTTTATTAAAACTTCTATTTTTTTTTTTTTTTTTAATCAAAAACTTCTAGTTATCTACATATTATCAACAAATCATTTTTCCTATTTTGCTTACACTTACTTCTACAGGATATTTTCTCGGGGGGAAGAAGGGGGGAAAAAACTAGTTTGACAAATTGGAAAAAATTTAACTATGCATTGTAGTCAGAACACATATTACAACTCTACATGTTAAAGTTTCGGGGATCAGATAGTTTCAAACCAGTTTCTATATATGTTAGCTACCTGTACATTCTCGTGGAACCCCAAAGTGCCTTTTTTAAGAACAGGGTGCCCTTTTTGAAATTTCCCCCCCGGCAACCCTTTTTTTCTAGAGTCAATACTATTCTAATCACCTCCTCTTGTAAGTTAACCATTTTTTTAATGCTTATATAGCTATACATGAAAATTTTTAAGTGCCAATTATTTTATATGTAGACTTCTCCCCCCCCCCCTTAAAAAAAAAAAAAAAAAAAAAAAAAAACTTTAGATACGATAAATGCAGATTTAATATGAAAAAGCATTGTATCATTGGCTGACCTTTTATCTAAAAAAGTAAATGGCAATATTCGCTTTGTATATACAGGCACGTATCCAGAAAAACAGTTTTTTTTTAGGGGGGGGGGGGTGTCTAAATGGTAAAAAAGGTTGAATTTTTCACAAAAAGACTATCATTTTCATTTTTGTAACAAAAATGAAAATTTCGGGGGGAGGGGTCCGGACTCCCCCTAAATACGTTCTTGGGTGTGTATCTTATAAATAAAAATGAAATTCTGTTTGTTTGTTTGTTTGTTTATTTGTTTGTTTGAGTTGTATACAAATCCACAAAAATGGACCTATCAGCCTGAAATTTTGCACAGATATGTAAAATAATATAGAATAAATCATAGTCCACTTTAAAACTTTGAAAGTCCACCCGTTCCCGCAATTTAAGAGATTTTTTATGCTCTCCACGCAAAAAGCTTTCCGTAATTGTAACCCCTGTAGTGAAAAAAGTGTGAAATAAGGATCGTGGTTGCCATGTGTGTCGATTTTACCGAATAAAATGTTTTAAATTCTCAAAGTAAAAATAAAAGAATAATAATGATTTTTTTTTGTTAGTTTATATTCATAAGGTTATATATTTTTTAATTATAATATCGTGTGCATGGGAAATCGGAGCAGGAATGAAATGTTTTATACGCAAAACAATAAGAATTGAAGATTTCCGAGGCTAATATGTTAAAATTTTTAAGTTTGGCGAAAAAATAAAATGGCTCAAATGCCGAGAAAGTGAGTTCTAGCCTTGGCGCTATTTATCGTAATTTAATCGTCTGCTATTTGGGTTATGAATACACCTGCGTATAAGTTTTTGAAATATTCATTCAGTTGGAATTGTGCATTTTTCTGAGCAGCTTTTCTGCATCTAATGTATTACATCCAGAAAAAAGGATGTTAGAAATATCAATTTTAATTTTGTTTAATCACACTCATGAATAATGATACACTTTCCAACTTAATGAAAGAAGGAACGAAAATAGGGAAGACCCATGGATTATAACTCTTTTTATATATAGCACTTTAGTGCGTATTTAAAAATCTGAAAGTGTGTCAGATTTTCTATGATTCTAGCGCTTGGCGCAATTTAATGAGAGGGTATTTTTAAAAACAAGCGTAGGTTATCTTATAAATAAAAATGAAATTCTGTTTGTCAATTTGGGTAGTATACAGTTCCACAAAAATGGACCTGTCAGCCTGAAATTTTACACAGATATCTAAAATAATATAGAATAAATGATAGTCCACTTTAAAACTTTGAAACTCCACTTAAAAACGTTTTCCTCCTGAATGGTTCTCTTAATTTCCGTTCCCGGAATTTAAAAGATTTTTTATGTTAAGCTTTACGTAATATTAACCCCTGTAGTGAAAAAAGTGTGTGAAATAAGCATGTTGGTTGCCATGTGTGGCGATTTTGCCGAATACAATGTTTTAAATTCTTAAAGTAAAAATAAAAGAATAATAATGATTTTTTTAGTTTATTTTTTTAGGTTACTTTTTAAATTATAATATCGTGTGCGCATAAGAAATGAGAGCAGGAATGAAATGTTTTATACGCAAAACAATGAGGATCGAAGATATCCGAGACTAATATGTAATTTTTTTTAGGTTGGCGAAAAAGAAAATGGCTGATAGGCCGATTTTTAGAGAGTGAGTTCTAGCGGTTTGCACAGTTTTAGGCTTTTTGGCGCAATTTACTGAGAGCTTAAGGGAATAGCATTTTTGAAAACAAGTGTATAGGTTTTCTTAGAATACAGTATTAAATTTTAACTATCCGTGCAGAAATAATGCAGTTATTAGGGCATTTCAAGCGATGTAGCTTCAGAATTCTCGCCAATTGAGTACATTGATTTAACTTGGGGGAAATCCGTCCAATTTCAGAAAATTAAAATCATTGCATTTAGTACATCGAGGTAACGATGAATAAAACATGTTATAGTTGATAATTTAAAAAATGCGGCGGTATTAAGGGATTCCACTTTTCAAATAAATGCCTGGCGGTCGAACCATTTCCCATTTTGATTGATGCTAAGTCAATGCTTCGAATGATTCCCTGAAAAAACTCTTGCAAAATGGCGTATGCTGGCACTTTGGCGAGGCTTAGATTTGAAACTGGATTTTACTTGAGACTGGTATATACGTATAATAAGACTGGTTATAGATAAAAATGAATGTTGGTATGTGTGTAGGAGGTTGAAAAACTCCAGCACCGTTTCACCGAACACCATGAAATTTGGTTCACCTAAGTCTTTTATCATGGAGAAGGTTTTTATGCTATCCGTTTTCCTCTAACTTTTCACTAGGTGGCGCAGCAGAACGTCGAATTCTATTCCGTTTAGCCGTTTGCTATGCGAATATCGTCCAACCAATTTCGATGAAATTTGGTACACGCGAATATTAGAACACGGAGAATATTTTTCACTATCCATTTGCTGTAACTTACCGCTAAATAGCGCTGCAACGCATCAACTTCTATACCGTTCGACTGATCGGCATAAAATTTTTTATACTTACACATTTGAGAACGAAGAATATATTCTAACTGCGTTACTTTTGATGTTAGTCACCACTAGATGGCACTGCAATGCATTATTATTTTAACTCGCCACTAGATGACGCTGCAGCAGGCCAAATTTTTAACCATTCAAACGGTGGCTATGAAAATCAGTATGCATAGCTATTTGAACAATGAGAATATTTTGGCGTTATCCATTTTGCTATAACTCGCCACTAGATGACGCTGCAGCAGGCCAAATTTTTGACCATTCAAACGGTGGCTATGAAAATCAGTATGCATAGCTATTTGAACAATGAGAATATTTTGGCGTTATCCATTTTGCTATAACTCGCCACATGACGGCGCTGTAGCAAATCATTACTTTAATTAACCACTAGATGGCCCTGCAGTGTATCACTTCTTGACTGTGCGAATGATCGCTATGAAAATAGGTATACATAGATATTTGAACACGGGGAAGAGTTTGGCGCTATCCATTTTCCTATAACTTGCCACTAGATGTCGCGTCAACACATGAACTTCAAGACTATTCAGCCGATCGTCATGAAAATTCGTATACATCGATATCTGAATGCGAAGAATATTTTTGCCGTATCCGTTTTGCTAAAACTCGCCACTAGATTGTGCTACGCCGCATCGCCTTCTGCACCGTAAAAACGATTGCCTTGAAATTCAGTATGCATGATTATTGAACACAATATAACGCGATATCCATTTTGCTATATCTCTTTATTACAATATATAGTAATCACAACAAATATTAATATCAAAAAGTTCATTCATTCCCGTGCGAAGAACGGGTACTTCAGCTAGTATATATATATATATTCATATAGTGCCTCTTTATATTCTGATGTGCCCTTGAAAGCTTAAATTGCCCTTTTTTCAGGACTAGCACCCTGCCCCTTTTTCATCATAGGATGATCTCTGAAAATAGGTATTTGCATATTATCCCAGCGTGTCACCAAGACGAGCAATTTTTTGGCAAGATAAATGCCGAACACATGAAATTATTGATGGTTCCAAATACAATTAGCAACAGTTTGCAGTCACATTTTATGAAAAAAATAATTTGGTGGGAATGACCGCCGGGATAACACGTAAGTAAAAAAAAAATGTTTAATCAGTTACACTATTTTAAGGATGATAGTTAAATATAATAATTAATTAATTTAGATACATACAGCTAGTGATTGATCTAGGATTTTTTCAGAAGAGTAAAAATACTCCTTAACCTATTTGGAGACAGTATTTTCTTTTCCAAAGGAGTAATTAAAGCAACGAACAATTATGCTAAATATTCAAATACATAATTAAATTGCATTTGACACATAAATAATAACTGATTATACGTCTAGGTACATAAATGTCAGTTCAACAAAAACTAGTGCAATAATTGAATTTTTTGAATTTAAAATCAGCAAATCATAATTATTTATCAAAATATACCTAATTTTATATGGAAAAGCAATGCGTAAAAATACGCCTTCCGAAATTTTTAAGGCATATTCTGAATTTCTAAAGCGTGAAATACGCATCTAGAGGCATTATCGCGATCACTGCATACAGCACTGTAACAACTGCTATATTTTTAATAATCATCACAAATTGGATATGAATGACTTAACTTTTGCCATTTTGCCTGGTTTTTCCACGATTCCAACAAAAATAAATTTCTGTGGCAAATTACTAAAAAGTATGAGATTTAATGAATAAAGTAATTATTAATTAGCACTTAATATAATA
The DNA here is from genome assembly GCA_038373885.1 of Cheiracanthium punctorium. Taxonomy (NCBI): domain Eukaryota; kingdom Metazoa; phylum Arthropoda; class Arachnida; order Araneae; family Cheiracanthiidae; genus Cheiracanthium; species Cheiracanthium punctorium. The sequence goes on along the minus strand of JAWZYV010017627.1, from coordinate 41,862 downwards.
CCTCTGAAATTTACAGGTATATTACAGGGAATCTGACTACAATTGGGAGATGCAAACGGGACAGCTTTCTAAGAAAGAAACGGGTCGATCCAGGAATTTTTTCCAGGGTCCTATTTTTGTGAAAATTGCTTAGTTTTGTAAATTTCAGTACTTAATTTTGTGAATTATAATAAAATTATCAAAACCTTTTCGATTTTGACCAATTTCCAAACCTTTTCAAATAAAATTATCAAAACTTTTCTCCTTTCATTTTTTAAAAAATAACTTTTTTTTTTTTAAATAATTGATAAAACATATTAAAATGTAGGGCAAAATGCCAATGTAGGGGCCGCTTTAATCGATTGCATTTTTGTGAAAGGGCCATTTTAATCGACTGTAATTTAGTGAAGGGGCTGCAAAACGGACTCAGTTTTCATCTGCATCGACCCATGAGAAAGGTGCCAGAATCAGATAAGGTTCATGGGAAGGGGGTGCCCTAATCTAGATTTGTTCCAGGTAACATGAACCTTAAACTGTTAGGGGTGAAGTGATGGAAAGCTGTCAAGAGTCAGGTGAAGAAAGCTTGGAGAGGTAGCCTTGGCCTGTAACAGGCTGTGGCGCTCAAGAAGCGTGAATCAGGGTTGGAAAAATCTGAAATTTTTAAGATGGTTGGGTATGTTGCTCAAAAAAATACATGCCTATAAAAAACAAATTTGAGACTCTACCTCCCAGACGGTTTAAGATCAAACATTAAACACTTCAGTTCCTTAGACTTACAGGAAATATTTAGATTGTTTTTAGTCTTCTTAATTAGAATAATAATATTTTTACATGCCTTATCAGGCATGTAGTGCAAAAAAATGCTTAATAATTTACGAGATTATGCTTACATGCAAGAACATTGTTATCTGGTTGATATGTAAAAATTACTATACTTTATTTTACCTTTTTAGGTACTTGTCTTTCAGCTCTTTTTGCACGAACTAAATGGGTTTTAAAGTTATCTGGAGTATGATATGCTTTCCGGGACATTACAGCAGAATCGTCTGAACTATTTGCACTTGATGGAGTTTTTAAAACTTCCCCAAACAAGTTAATTTGAATAGTTCGTTTGGGAGAACAAAGCTTCTCGTTTTCTTGCTTTACTGGCGATTCAAACAATGTTATGTCTCCATCATCTTGACTTTCTCTAGATAAATTATCCCTGTTTTCTGAATCTGTTGGTGTTTCAACTGTAGCATTCAAACATTGCTGATTTATAGCAGTTATATTCGATAAGCTGGCAGCTTTAGAAGCTTTACTATTCTGTAGTTGTGCAACACATTTTGAATTTAGAGGGTCTGGTGTGGACGTCATTTTAGGAGCCGGAATGGATTTTTCTACAATCACAAAAGATTTCTCCAATTCTTCAGATAAATTAGACAAACTGATGAAATTTTGTGTTTGGTCTAAAATTGTATGCTCTATTTCTCCTAACTCATCTAGGTTAGGAGGAAACGACAATGGATTTTGATCATTTTCAAGCTGAAGAGGATGAGCAAAATGATTTGGATCTGAAATCTCAACATCTGTTGATGTGATAGTTGCTACTTTTGCATTATTTAGTTTTGCTTGTTTTACTTTTGGCAGTTTATTAACAACTAATTTCGCAGTTTTATTGGCAGTGGATAAGACTTTCTTATCTAAATTTTTCTTTAAAACACATCGCTTTTTTTTATTCTTAACTTCAACTTCACTTGACATCAATTCTTCATCTTGAGTAATATCGTATACATCTACATTGCTACGCTTTTTCTTACGTTGATTAGACTTACTGGTATTCAGGTACTGTTTCCAAACTGGAACATTACATACTTTTTTATTGACAGCCTCAACACTACCTCCTTTGTTCACATTCGTAACACACTTTTTAGATTTACTTTTACATAACTTTTCTGTGGAATTAACTTCATTTGTTGACTTATTTTCTTTTTCCTTTATGTCTTTTAAATTCATCGCAAAATTTCTTGTTTTTAGCTTTTCTTTACTCAAATTCAAAATCAATGAACTTTTGACACTTACTGAACTTATATTAACAGTTTCTTTGCGATTTCTCTCCCTTAATGGATACTTAACAACAGTTTTTATGCTAGATGTCATTTCTTTAACTTCCTTATTTGTACTTTTCTTATTTTTCATTTTATTTTCTTCTTTACGCTGACAATGAAAAAATAAAATAAAATATTAGAAAAGTTCCATCAATCTAAAATGACAATTAGTATTTTCAATAAAACATTTCAAATAAAATTTCAATGGATTAGAACAAAATGATCACAATTGTTTTTTCAATCAGTAACTCCCGTTTACGTTTCCCGCTTATTTCAAAAACACAAACAGAAATACGTAGGAACGTTGCCCACGTTGTAGTACACAAGGCCGGGAAAAGGTCGTGTTTTTCAGCTATAAAACGGGCGAAAACTTAGTTCACTAAAATGACGACCGTTGGGGGCGCTCTTATGGCCCTTCAACGTTTGTGTTTTCTGGAATGTTTGAATATAAACAATGAGTTTTCGAGACGTTTAAACATTTACCTCATTATATTTGTTATTATTTCATATCGTACCTATACATAATTACATTGTAAGCAAAAATAATTAGGCGAAAATGGTGTACTGCTGTGTACCATATTGTAATTATTCTGATTGCTCTTTAAAAGAAAATACCGGATTTCACCGTTTTCCAAAAGATCCCATTTTAAAAGATAAGTGGCGGATTGCTATTTCTCGCCAGGGAAATAAGGACAAAATGAATAAGCTCTAAAAATTTTATATTTGTATATCTAATTGTTTTGTCCGGTCGTTCATGAGTTTGAATAAGTCAATTAGTGAGGACATATTTTATATAGAGAGTTAACATGAAATTTAATGCATACGATACATAGTTTGAGATCCATATCGGTTTGGGTCTTAAACCAATGTGGATTTAAAATTGTAAAACAATATAAAGAAATCTAAAGGTACTTTCTTAATATTATCCAAGCGTTTATTCCCGTCAAACTATTTTTTCGTCAAATATGCTCCGGCATTTATCTTGGCGAAAAATCGCTCGTCTTGGTAGCCCGCCGGGATACTACATAAGTGCCAATCTAAAAATACGAGGAATATAAAGATATTAAGGTGACCAGATTTTTGTAGTGAGAATCGGGGACATGTCCCCGATTCTGACAACAAAACTGGGGACATTTATAATTAATGCAATAATTAACAGTAATTTAATTTATAAACAATGTAATAATTAAAAATTGTCCCCAGTTCCATTTTTACATTCTGGGGACAATTTGAAAAACGTCCTGAAAATGGGGACTGTCCCCGGAAAATGGGGACGTTTGGTCACCTTATCGGGCCCGTTTACATGTGCAAAAATGCGGAGTAAATCCCGGGACTTACACTGCTTTCTACCCCGCTTCCCCTACTTAGGGGGGAAAATGCGGGGTAGAAAGATTCCTGGTCGAAAGGAGGGTTAATGCAGAGTCAACCCCGCGTTCCCATGATGCATTGCGAGTTTTTCCCTGTACCTGCTTTAACCCGGGATTTTCCATTTTCACATGTAAACGGGCCTATCGTACATCTACATTTTCCCCAGTTTTGAAAGCCGCATTTCCCGGCCTTGTGCAGTATTACTAAGGGCCCGTTCGAGAATTCACCGGTTGGTTATGCACCGGTGCTACCGGTTGCGGTCATTCTTCGATTAAGTGACGTCACGGTTGTCACCGGTTTCGGTCATCCTCACCACATCCAATTCCAAGCCAAGAAAACAAAAATAAACATTGGCAACACTACGCTAATAACCGGAATAACCCACCTCGCTAGCAGGGTCATTCTGGTTGCGCTCTGGAATTAACCGCGTTCAAAAACGTTTCGGTCATGTAGCGGTTGTTTGCTCAGTGTGACCAGTTTGCTCAGTTCTTAACAGTGGGGCTGCGTTCGTAATCCGAAAACCCAATGAACCTCCTCAGATTACACTTGGGGCCCGTTCGAGAATTCACCGGTTGGTTATGCACCGGTGCTACCGGTTGCGGTCATTCTTTGGTTAAGTGACGTCACGGTTGTCAACCGGTTTCGGTCATCCTCACCACATCCAATTCCAAGCCAAGAAAACAGAAATAAACATTGGCAACACTACGCTAATAACCGGAATAACCCACCTCGCTAGCAGGGTCATTCTGGTTGCGCTCTGGTCACGCTGAGCAGACAACCGCTACATGACCGAAACGTTTTCGAACGCGGTTAATTCCAGAGCTCCGCCCAACGCTCCGCCTTTTCGAACTCTCTGGTCGTGCACCGGTGTTACCGGTGCACAACCGATGAATTCTCGAACGCGCCCATAGTTTATATGGATTACTGAGATTGCTAAATAATACATTTAGGTAAAGAAATAGCATGCGCAGAACGATGCGCGAAGCTGTCACTCAGCTGACGTCAGAGATACGTCACGTCGAAATGCTCTATTGTTAGCCATTTGTGGATACTTTTAACTTTGATTTTAGGCACATTTTTTCCAGAAGTGTTGGCAACAGTGATACAGTTAGGTAACAGCGACAAATCGGTGAAGAAGCAAAAGTGTGTACGCAAAAACGGAGCATCTCGGTTCGGACAGCCTGTATTTATCCCAGTGAGCCATGGAACAACACCATGAAGCTCGGGAGGAGAAACATCGACTTGTTATCCAACTTGGACCAACTACGCAGTATGAGAATTGCCGACGAAACTGCGGCTACCATTGATTTCGCCATCTATTGACGGTAGCGGAAAACAACATCGCGCGCGATTTAATGCTTCTCTAATTGGGATTTATTCATTTATGCTGAAATTTCATGAAGTATACACTAACATTTGAATAAATAAATATGATAATTAATATGCACATATAATAATTTTGTTTCTATATTACTTAGTTACAACGATGTAACATCAGTTTGAAAATTTAATAAATTAATTAATAATTTAAATAAATTCTCTTTAAAACTGCATGCGAACGATATAATAGATCAGTTTTTGACAAATATTTTTGGTAGCAATTCGCTAAAAATTAAAAAATATTCCCTGCCTTCTTTCAGGCTATAAATTCCTCTTATATACCCGCTCTTCCACATTATATTTTATTTATTATTATTATTATTATTATTTTTTTTTGTCTTTAGTCTTAAAGTTGGTTAGTTAAACCAAAAAACCAAAACAAATATGGAAAGAGAAAAACGTTTAACGCCGTTTTTCAGCACCACCAGAGCCTGATTATAACCTTCAAGGGCCCCAGGAATTGATGAATTTGGGGGGGGGGGCATCTATGAAAATTGTTTTATTTTTCATAAAATTTTGATATAAAGAAGGCTGTTTCAGAACAAGATTTGAAATTGGGGGGCCCTGGGCAAAGTCCCGATTTGCCCGTGCGATAATAAGGACCTGAGTACCACAAAAAATTACATAAAAATCAATGTCTTTTCAGTTTCAATATCATTTTTCAGTACTACAAAAAATTTCATAAAAAGCATAAAGGAAAAAAAAATATTAATTCAATAAATACACGCATATTCAGTGATTGACTCTTTTGCATCAGTTTTGCAAGCTTTCACATATCAGAAAAAATCTAATATTTCTTTAATTTTGAAAAATTTTGTATTTAAAAAAAAAACAGACTTTGAATTGAAAATATTTGTTTCTGTATAAGTTTTGCAGACTTATGCCAAAAATATCTATTCATTTGTGTATCTCTTATATATTATAAAACCCCCTCCCCCACCCTAATTAAATTAATAAACAGAAAAATATTATTCATAAAACTGTTATTATTTTTTTAAAAATGGACAATTTCAAAGTATTATACTGCTGTTTCAATTTGATTATTGGGCCAAATGCCAATTTTAAAGTGTTCATATTAGCATTATACTACTACTAACATGTACAAAAGGTTTTCTATTTACATAGTGTTACTTTTTATGTTATACATTTATAAGGGGCCATATTAAAGAAATATTATGGTGATGCTATATTGATGCTGTTTGGAGCTTTAAATAACGTTGGATTTTTCTTCCCGAGCGATACATTTCTTTTTCTGGCTTCTGGATATCCACTGTCACATCCAGGTGCAAAGCAGTGACTCGCTCGACCCATATTCTATCAAAATAATTTATTTTATTAAAAAAATATAGCTCGTTCACAATCAAAACAACGCTAAATCCCTATTGGAGCGGTGCGCTGCGCCTCCTGCCGGTGAAAATGGATTGGATCCGTTTTCCCGCCTGATCGCCCATTCCCGATGACGCTCCTTAGAGCTTCATGAACAACACATCACTTTTAGCCTCGAACTCAGAGATCTCCATTCGATATTAGTATTGGTATCGGTATCGTTTGCTGCAAAAGTAAATAAAGCACATAAACAAAGCAAAGCATCTGTTTCTTGGGCATTATATTGTGGATTTTTGGGAAACACGTTCAACTCAAAGTAAATACATTAAATTCAGTTCTCTTAATTCAAAAAATTTGTCTAAAGTGCTTGCAGATATGGGCCCTATCATTAGTTTCTTTTTGAAGAAATATGAATTGTAAAAATTATATTTGTGTGTGTGTTTCTCGGGATCTTATTTCTAACGCTTTTATTTTTGATTGGTTAAATTTGACTTTGTGATTTGTTCTTTCCTAGTGTTAATGTATTAACAATAATGTCTACCATCCTACAAAGCTTTCAAAATTATTGGGGAGGGGGGGGGCAGGATTTGTATTTGTAGATTAAGGCCGATGGTTAATTCCTAGTTTATGGTGCTTCTTGGCGATTTTCCAAAAATCGCCAATTTGGCGCGTTTTCCCATCTTGCCTCTGGGAGCCAAGATGCTCCCAAAGACACTACGGGAGAACGCACCCAAACTAGCGATAAATACACAAAATAAGCAAATTAAAAAGCATAAATATTGAAGTTTTAAACAACAAAAATTATTGTACTTACATAACTTGTTGAACAACTGATTTTTTATTTTATTTAAATAATCATATTCGTCGTCTCATAAGTCATAGTGTTTTTTTTTTTTTAATTTTTATGTTTGTGGATACTATTTTAGAAGAGATTTTCTGTAATCTAAAACGAATTTTCTAAAATCTAAACCATAAACCTAAAATCAAAACACTAATCATAAACCATTCAGGTAAAGCAATTTTCTGAAATCTAAAACAGATTGTCTGAACTCTAAAATTTTCTTTTAGCTGCAATCAGTCGTTCTTTCGTAATCCTCTCAAGAAAAAGAGATTTTTTTTAAATCTAAAATGAATTTTCTAAAATCTAATGCTAAAATTTTTCGTTTAGCCACAACCACACACCACGCAATTTAGAAAAACACGCTTACCTTCTCTCAAAATCTAATCCACAGTGAGAAACGGAGGATTAAATCCACAAACACAATTAACGTAGTTAATTAGTTTATCCAAAAAAACGGATCCGAAAACATTTGTCGTTAACCCCTCTGAGTTTCCATAAGAAATGGCTTTTAGAAACCAATAGAATAATTCAAACCAACCGCCGCGCATGCGCTCCGTTAACACAAGCCGATCAAATCCTTCTCGAACCAAAACTAAATTATACCACATATCATTCTGCTCCCATACAAACACAGCTGCGCATGCGTAAATCAAAGAAACGACTTAACTCATGTAAAGCATCACTAACAACATCGGCTAAAATGTCTCACAAGTGCTTACATGTACATATAGAATCGGTTTAGCAAAATTTAATTACTTTTTGTGTGAGGGGGGCTGTGCCCCCCCTCAACCCCCCCTTATCTTTTTAGTAGAGTAAATTTAATAATGTTAACAATAGGAGTTCCGTCAGAGGCAAAAACGCGCACTACAGAAACAAAATGGCGGATTTCCACATGGTTGCCAGAACGTAAACTAAAGTCGCCAAGGTTGCCAGAATATACCTGTTATCGCCTCCTTGGCGAAGAAGCACCATAAACTAGGAATCAGCCAGGCCGGTTGACTGCACTTGGGTCCTAGGCACTAGGCTTATAGAGGGAATGCCCTCCGTGGGGGACTTGGAACAGCTTTAGTATGGTCCCTTTTCGGCGATTTTTTGATTTGGCGACAAAATTTTGTCGCCAAGGGTAGACCCGGGTTGGCGACAAAATCTTGTCGCCAACCCAAGTTTGCCTTGCCGATGCCAATTGTAAACAATATGGCGGATCGGATGGCGCTGGTTCCCAGATAATTGATCGTCGCCGTTAATTTTGCTATGATTTATTTTAATGGCTTTGAAATATTTTTATGAAAAAAAATTAAACAGATAACAAGCTTACATGTACATATAGATTCGGTTTAATAAAATTTAATAACTTTTCTTTTTGTGTGAGGGGAGGCTGTGCCCCCCTCAACCCCCCCTTTCTCTTTTGAGTAGATTAAATTAAACAATGCAAACAAATAATATTCTAAAGGCAATACCTCACAAAAATAACAATATTATATTCATTACGGAATTATTTGTTGCTCCTACCATTAACAAATAAACAAAGGTAATAATAACAAATAAAAACAAACAATGCTTATCACATTCCTTGATTAAAATCCCTAAGTTATTACAATATGGAAATAATAAAAGCAAAATATCTAAAATTATTTCACTGTATAAAATATTAATAACGTAACTATTTGTTGCTTCTACCCTTAACAAATAAACGATCGCGAACGAAAATATTAACCTGAAACGTACTATCAAAAGAATGTTTATTCATACAAAACTGTATATAAACAGTCAGTATGAACCTGAACATCCATTTTAAATTTCAGTAATAATTAAATAATAAAACTTAATCTAAAATAAAGCCATTAAAATAAAACCATAAAGCGTAATGGCGGTCGTTCCACCACTCGAAGCTCCCGTGCGAAATACTGGCAAAGGGGTCTCCAAAAGTTTAATAAAGGAACAAACGCTCCCTATTCGCTGGACGAAAACGTTAGCGAAACCGTGACGTCACGGATGAATGACGTCACGCAGCTAGGGTTGCCATGTCCAGCTCCTCCGCTCCGGAACATCCGCCGGAGAGGTTACCATATTAGCGCCGTTATCGCGTCAAAAATAAATCGCGCCAAAGGGACCATACTAAAGCTGTACCGATAAAATTTTTAATTAAATCATTGAAATGCAGGTTTTTTTAACTTAAAGATTTAGCAAAAATGCATTTTTTTAAATTTACTCAACAAAAAACAGCGCGGAAGCGCAAAACATCGGATTTAATAAGTGTTTTTGGTTAATTCCTAGTTTAGGGTGCTTCTTGGCGCGTTTTCAAAAATCGCCAATTTGGCGCGTTTTCCCGTCTTGTCTCTGGGAGCTGAAACGCTGCCAAAGACACTACGGTAGAACGCACCCAAATTAGCGATAAATACACAAAATAAGCAAATTGAAAAGCATAAATATTTAAGTTTTAAACAACAAAAATTATTGTACTTACATAACTTGTTGAACAACTGATTTTTTATTTTATTTAAATAATCATATTCATCGTCTCACAATTCATAGTGGGTTTTTTTTCTAATTTTTATGTTTGTGGATACTATTTTAGAAGGGATTTTCTATAATCTAAAACGAATTTTCTAAAATCTAAACACTAAACCATAAAAATAAAATCAAAACACTAATCATAAACCATTCAGGTAAAGCAATTTTCTGAAATCTAAAACAGATTTTCTGAACTCTAAAATTTTCCTTTAGCTGCAATCAGTCGTTCTTTCGTAATCCTTTCAAGAAAAAGAGATTTTTTGAAATCTAAAATGAATTTTCTAAAATCTAATGCTAAAATTTTTCGTTTAGCCACAACCACACACCACGCAATTTAAAAAAACACGCTTACCTTCTCTCAAAATCTAATCCACAGTGAGAAACAGAGGATTAAATCCACAAACACAATTAACGGAGTTAATTAGTTTATCCAAAAAAACGGATCCGAAAACGTTTGTCGTTAACCCCTGAGTTTCCATAAGAAATGGCTTTTGGAAACCAACAGAATAATTCAAACCAACCGCCGCGCATGCGCTCCGTTAACACAAGCCGATCAAATCCTTCTCGAACCAAAACTAAATTATACCACAATCATTCTGCTCCCATACAAACACAGCTGCGCATGCGTAAATCAAAGAAACGACTTAACTCATGTAAAGCATTACCAACAACGTTGGCTAAAACGTCTCACAAGTGCTTACATGTACATATAGATTCGGTTTAGTAAAATTTAATTACTTTTTGTGTGAGGGGGGGCTGTACCCCCCCCCTCAACCCCCCCCCCTTATCTTTTTAGTAGAGTAAATTTAATAATGTAAACAATAAGAATCCCGTCAGTCAAAAACGTGCGATACAGAAACAAAATGGCGGATTTCCCCATGGTTGCCAGAACGCAAAATAAAGTCGCCAAGGTTACCAAATTATACCTGTTATCGCCTCGTTGGCGAAGAAGCACCCAAAACTAGGATTCAGCCGTGTTGTGTTGGTTAGTGTTTTTTTTAGTCAAAATTGATCAAACAACAGCACATAAAATGAAAGGGTGAAGCCATCTGCCTGCGCTAAAGCAACACAGTTTACCGGAGTGCGGGACGAGGACCCTGCTTCACTTGACACTCCATAAAACTGCATTAAGAATGTTTACGTCAACAACTATAAAATGGTTAGAGACGTCCACAGTAATTAACACAAAAATGTTTGTATAACCATACATTTATGTACATAAAAACAATAAAATAATACAATAAAACATCTAGACTAAAAATCAATAAAACAAGATATGCAACAGAAAACATTAGTTAAAAAGTAAAAATTTCCAGATTAAACAAAGCACTAGTAACAGTAAACGGCTGCTCTCCAAACGTCTAGAATAAATCCATCAGAAAGCTTCTTTTTAGGCCCAACCTTCATAACCCCCCCCACACTTCAAACAATTAATCTCCTTTCTAATCATCCCTACCTCCCTCAAAAACTCAGAAATAAATCGCCATTGTTACATAAAGTCGTAACAAAATTTGTATTCGCTACACCTGGCCGCCCCAAGGTATGCCTATTATTAGAATAGGTCCAAGCTACCTTGTCCTGCAACAAGCCCTGATACCTCAAAATAACACTTAAAGGCATAATAAAATCAAATTAAAATCAAACTAAACTCAAAATCAAAAAAGAAATACCTGGAAACCTTCTACTGCAACGGACTGCTATCACCCACACGCACTCGAGCTGAAAAAAAAATGTAATGGCGGATTGACGAGTCAAACCGCGCGCGTTTACGGAAACGGGGCTTCAAAACTTAATGGAAGGAACAAACGGTCGTGATTCGCCGGAGCGGGGAGGAGAAGGAGCGCATCCGTGACGTCACGCAGCTAGGGTTGCCATGTCCAGCTCCTTCGCTCCGGAGCATCCGCCGAAGGGGTTACCATATTGGCGCCCTTATCACGCCAAAAATAAATCGCGCCAAAGGGACCATACTAAAGCTGTACCGGTAAAGCTTGAGATTAGCGGTCACCAGATCGCCAGTGGCGACTGTGGAATTATTCCTGGCGACTGCAAAACAGTCTGTCAGTCGCCAAAATTGGCGACCTGCAAAATTTACTCAGCAAGCAACCCCCCCCCCCTCGTTTCCGTCCCCGTAACAAAAGTCGGCGCTGTATGTCCAAGCAAAGCAGTTGAAAAAACTCTAAAATTGATGATGCGCAGATAAACAGCCCCTCCCGCCCTCGGCCTCGTAGCAAAAGCTGAATGTCAGCGCTATATGGACAAGCAGGGGAGAAAGGGTTGCAGACATCTATGGGAGGGGAAGAAAGGAGAGAAGCTCATCATAACTGATAACATGTAACATTGGGGGTGGGTAGGAACGCACCACATAGCTGCCAACCTTCCAAGAAAAAAATAAGGAACACAGCACGTGCTCATAAAATCAGAAATAAGGAACAAAGTGTGTGATCATGAAATGTATGATTAAATATACAATTAAAGATCTTACATTAACAAAATTAAATTATCATGTGTAGAGAGATGATGTGCATATATAAGCATTAATTTATAAAAATAAAATATACTTAACTTAGCTCAGTTTCTACAATACACTTAAATGTTTAATGTAATAAATACTTGAAAGAATAATAAGATAAATATCATTCAATTAAATTTATTGACTTGTCTACAAGGATAAATGATTTACCAAAAGCTAAATATGTACACAATTTTCCTTTTTTCTTATAATTTTTAAAAATTTTTACACAGAAGCTGAAAAACGGAACATTTTGGCTTAAAAACGTATTTACGGAACAAAGCTCAAAAAACGGAACGAATCCGTATAAAACGGAACACTTGGCAGCTATGGCACCGGAACAGAATACTCAGGGTCCCTCTCTCAGTGACCTGACCCGTTGGTTGACCTTGACCCTTCGCGCCATCTCATTATTTTATTAAATTTCCACATCGACATTCCAGTACGCAGAGAGGCATATCCGTGGGATACTACACGTGGTCGCAAAAATCTGAACAAAAGTATTATTCTAATTATAATTTGTTACAATTTCTACAATAGACGGCCGTAATAAAAGGAGAAGAGTGAAAAGGAGTTTTATTTAAAACTAAATTTGATATTTGCCTAATGATACAATATATGACTGTATGTGAAAGATGCATTAAGTATCTCATTAATAAGACACTGTACTGAAGGAACGAAGCTAATGTTTTTCTAAATTATAGTACTCCCCTTTGTATATTTTCCGTCGTTCGACTCAGTCAGGGTCCAGTCAACTTAAGAGTAATCGATTATATTTTTAAAAAATTTCATGTGAAGCACGTGAGTTTTTTTTTTTTTTTAATTATTATTATTAACTTGAAAACAATAAATAAACCCTCTGCTTTTGAAAGGTCGATGAAGAAGTTGGCATTCTTTGCATCCTGATTTACGCTACAGGAGATCGAAAACTACCACGCAAAATGCTTTATTTAAAACGAACAAAAACGTTATTTTGTACATTGGAATACGCAAATAAAAACTAATTTCATAAACATACCGTTTTCAGTTTTAAATAAATCTAATTTCAGCTGCTTTCATATTGTTACGTTTTTCCTTTTGCAAGAGTTTTGGTATCTCTACAATAGCGCGAGAGGGAGGGGGAAGAGAAACGGACAAAACACTTTTGATTTTGTTTTATTTTGTAATCACCAGTAAAAGCGCTCGCTCTTCAAAGCTTAAATAAACAGATCTCCACGCCTTCAGAATTCCATTAATCAGCGTTACAGCTGTCCGAGAAGAGAAGTGTTTCTCTCTCTCTCTCCCCCCCCCCCCCTCCTGTTCACACTTCAAGCTTTTTTTTTTTTTTTTTTCCTCCAAGTTCCGTTTTAATGACAGGAAGTTTCTCTGTAGATTATACGAATAGAAGGCATTTTTTGTCGGCCGAAGCGAAAACGTATCCCCCCCCCCCCCTGGATTTTTGTATGCAGTGTTTTTAGTTGGTTTTTTGCTCTTTCCAACATGGTAACCATACGTTGAAGTAGTCTTCCCCCTCCCCCCCTGGGAAATATTCTGCCGGCGCCCATGCCCCCCCCTTTTCCGCAAAAATTTCTCCCTAAGTTATTTCTTTTATATGATTCACCTTTGTAAATTGAACCCTTCGTATGTGTAACATTCGTTAAAAAATGTTTTACATAATCTGACACTCGATTATTTGAAAGTGGAAACCTTGAAAATGGGCTGCTTGAGTGTTAGCACATGCTTACGATTCTCCCCATCTTAAAATGCATCTGATTTTCCGTAAAATTTGATAAGATGCTTAGTGTTTTTTTTTTTGTTTTTTTTTAAATAGGAGGTTGGGGAGCTACTACCTTAAGTAAAATAACCGTTTGTTAGCTTCTTGCAAGTTCAAAATTAGTAAATTAGGAGGAAGCGTACTATCGAAATTAATAGAAAATTGGGGCCCTCTTTTATTAAGTCCCAATTCCTTTTTCCCCCATAAATTCCATGAATGAAAGGAGAGATAAATTAAATAAATAGTACTTTATTATGTGTACACCATAAGTTCAGAAAATGGTCTGCAATACTATATATATTATCTTACCTCCAGTTTTTTAGTTTTTTTTAAAAAAGAAAAATGCTTCCAAAATTTTATGGTAATTATTTTTATTCTGTAAAACAAAAACAAAAACAAAAAACTTTAAGAACTTTTTTTTTTTGACTTAGGCTTCATGTTTCATAAGTACTTGGTAATAGTGACAACTTTCTAATAATGTCAAAATATTCTATATCACTTAGCCATACAGATTTCAGGTTGGCGGATTTTTGGGAGTCCACTGTATTTATTTAATAACCAACTATTTTTCGTAAAAGATACGTTTGAATTAATCTGAAGAGAAATTTTAAAGTAAAATACTTTAAATCATTAATTTCATTATAATTCTCTATTTTTAAGAGATTTTCACTTTTAATTTGGGTTGGGGCAAGGGGGGGGGGTTAAGCTCCTTTAGCCCCCTCCATGTGGGTACCTATATATTGTATGGACACAGACAGTGATGTGATGATTCTAACAAGGAGCTGCAGCCAATCAGAAGGAATTAATAAATTTTAAATTCATAGTACTTAGATTTCTTTAAATATAGCTAGTTATTTCTGAATGTAATATATGGAACATGCCATGCATTATTACTAAAAAAGCATTGAATCATTAAATGTACAAAATAAAAAATCTCATATTAGTCTCATATATTGCAAGGGTGTCGAAAACAAAAATTATGTAAGTACGGAAAATTTTGGCCACTAACTATATCAAAGTGGCCACTGAACTTTGTAGGGTCACTGGCCACTGGCCAGTGAGGAATTTTTTTAATCTCAAGCTTTATGTACCGGGGACTTTCTAAGGGATCCTATCCCGTATTTATGCGATGTTTCGGAAAAAACTATGAAAAACTTCGAACCGCTTATTCGACATGCGCTACCGGGGTTTGAACCAGTTTCGAGAGCATAAGCTCTCGGGCACTGGTGGGGCTAGGAAGAGGAGGTACTGGACCTCCCCCGTCCACCCACATGTATATGAAGGAAATACGAGTTCCAGTTCTTTATCTTTTTTCATTTAGATCTATCAAAATAATGAGGTATTATGCTGTGAAAAGTTTATAGAAAATAATTGAGTGGCAGATGTGTAGGGAGAGAAAGTCTAATGAGACTAATGGTCCCTTCCCCTCCCATTGAAACTGAATATACATTACGCAAAATGTTTTTCATCGATTTCAAAAGATTTTCGATGCTTATTTGCATTAAAAATTACTGTGGTTCATATGTATTATCCCTTTGGTTGGTCAAACTGTCAATTATTTTGGCAACCAAACTTACAATTGGTGAATTAGAAATTGTTATTTAAGAAAGAAGTAAATGCCTGTCTCCCATAGAGAACACAGGATTAGCAAAAGTGGGAACTGGGAATTACATAATAATATTATGTTTTTTGAGTTAAATTGCATCTTTAGGAAGGAAAAATGACATAAAACAGATTAGAGGGCTGCCCTTCGAAAGATTTTTTACTGACACATAAACATGGTTCTCATGGGAGAGGGTTTCTTACACATAGGAGAGAAGGGCGGACAGTGGGTTAATTTTTACTTGTTTTAAAATAATTTTCTTTCTTTTGATAAAAGCTAAAAATTAAATGCATTACAGTATTTTGACAGCTCAATTTTCATTGCAGTTTTTTTCCCAATTTATCCTTATTTTACTCTTTGGAAAAAGTTAATTTTCAAAATGTACTCAAGTTGTCACATTGTGACTCTTTTTTGCGGGGCACAAAACGACAGAGATTGGGGTACAATGGGACAGTGAATAAAACATACAAAATTAGACGTATTATGCAGCACTATTACTACAATTAAATACAGTAAAATAGATAGTCAACAGTAAAATACAGTAAAATAGATAGTAGAAATAGTCAACATAGAAGATGTGAAAGCAGTTTTGAAGCCTTAAAAGGTACTTTTCCGTTATCTCGACACCACCCAAATTTGGCGACTTTTTTTTTGTCACCAAGTAGCTCCGATGTTTTTTGGCAACTTTTTTTTGTTGCCAAGTAGCTACGATGTTTTTAGGCAATTTTTCCTGTCCGCAATTACCTACTGGATATTTATTTTGCCTTAAACATTTTCAATGCCCACAAAACAAACATTTTAACAGAAAATACAAAGTTAAAAATGTAAACATACAAAATAGACTCACCATTACATACGAAAAATTTCAATGAATGTTAAATCATAATATGAACAATTCATAAAACGTATTACTGTTATAAAACTAAAACGATAATTTTCAAACCAATGAATATTTTAAATATCGACACAATGCGACAACGAAATTACCTACGGGATTCTCTTTTTAATAAGTACATTGACACACCGAGCATGTGCAAGGCAGTTTGACTGCTATACTAATTGCATTCACCAATTTCTATATCCTGAAGATTCTACACAAATCAAAATATCGGCAATTCTACACAAATCGAAATATTTTAAAACATACTCACATTTTCAGCTTCTTCTTACAAATTCCAAATGTTTCAATTTGAAGCTCAAACTATGAAGATACACAATTTCAAAATATACATAGCGGCATTCACACATTACAAAACAATTCCTTTAACAACTCTGCCAAAAACTTATTTTATCATCTACATTCGTCGCCACATTTCCTATTAATTCATATTTATACAAATATATATGTAAAAGCAACACTCACCTAAACTGAAGTAAATATGGCTACACACGCTTATACTTACTACGCACGTTTATACATCAATACAACAACAGGATCGCAGAAGGATACAAAACAGACCCAATCGGCGTTTTTCTGCATGCAAACACATGCACTCGGTCTACGCAAGATTAATAAATCAAATAAGTTGACGAATACAAAACAGAAAAATACGTAATCCTTTACTATTCAAATACAAGCTAACATACTACGGACACAGAAGCAACGTTAGTAAAAAAAAAACAAGCTCGCCGCACGATTCAGGATACACGTTTGCGTATGAATAAACAACACACTCGAAGATTAGTATAATCAGTACGTCGCATTATTTGTTTTGCTTTCCTTTTGAAACAGCAGCGCTTGTACTACGCATTAAGAATCCGGGTTACCAAAAAAAAAATGAAGATCGCCGCGCAAATGAGGATGGGTTACCAGAAAATATTGTCGCCAAGCATCGCCCTCTACTGCCGGGAAAAAATCGCCAAATTTGGCTGGTGGTGAGATAACGGAAAAGAACCCGTTAAAAATAGATAGGTACTTGTGTATTATCCCAGCCATCTGCCAAGACGAGCAATTTTTCACCAAATTAAATGCCAGACACATGAAATTATTGATGGTTTAGAATACGATTGGCAACAGTTTGCAAGCACATTTGACAAAAAAAAAAAATAGTTGGGCGGGAATAACCGCCGACATAATACGTAAGTACCAATAGTTATAATGATGAAAGACATTTAAAAGTTTCAAAATGCTTAATTAATTGAAAATAGTAAAATAACATCAAATTAAAGAGTAAAAATTTTTTTGCAAAAGTTCATTTTATCATAAAATAAATCAAAAGCCTACTGAAAACAAGAACTGTGCCAATCAGTGGGATCATTGGCTTTAGAGTTGTGGAAGCCACTGGGTAACAAAGAAGTGACGCCTACTTAGAATGTAATCCCGCACTATTAATTGTTTTGCGGGATTGAGATTTGTTGACAACGCAATCCTCCAGGATTGATATTTCACTCAACTAAAAATTGATTTCGATAGTAAAGTAAGGAAAAGTAAGATTGTAAGCACTATCAAGTTTAACTTTAATAATAATGCTTTATCTCATTTGATAATTAATACAGTAAAACCTCTCTATAACTAGTGTTGACTCTAGAAAAAAAAGGCTGCTGGGGGGGGGGGGATTTCAAAAGGGGCACCCTGTTCTCAAAAAGGGCACTGTGGGGTTCCACGAGAATGTACAGGTAGATAACATATAGAAACTGGCTTGAAACGATCTGATCCCCGAAAATTTAACATGTAGAGTTGTAATATGTGTTCCGACTTACAATGCATAGTAAGATTTTTTCCAATTTGTCTTAGTTTTTCCCCCCTTCTTTTGGAGAAAATGAGTTGAATCCAGTAGAAGTAAGTAGAAGTAATATCCAGTAGAAGTAAGTGTAAGCGAAATAGGAAAAATAATTTGTTGATGTTGATAATATTTTGGTCTAAACATGACATAAATATGTGAATTAAATCTACATAACTTGAAGTTTTGATTAAAAAAAAAAAAAGTTTTAATATAAGTAATGTTGAATTTTCTGCTTAATTTTTTTTTTCTCAAAATTACGTGATGTGCATGTTTATTATTTATAAGAATAGAATATTTATTGAAGAAGGTTTCAGAAATTTTTAGCCTGACATGATTTGTTAGGCAGTAGGGAAAGGCAGAGGGACTGTTAATTTTTGTTCCTCCCTTTTATCACGTTCTCACTACTGGACCACAATTACTGGATCTCATTCATATACGATATTTCACCTATATTGGTACAAACTTTTAAACAGAAAAGGACTGTCAGTGTAAGTGGATTAGGGTAAATGCATTTAGCCTGTAAAAAAAATAATAAAATTTCTGCAATGCAGGATGTATAAAATTTAATTATATAAATCAGAATTTTATTTAAATTCTTTTGTTTGCAATAATTATTGAATGAGTACCAAGTAAAGATTTTCAAAGTTACCCTTATTACTATTAGACATTATTTAAAATTGCATCAAACAATTTAACTCATCCATCAATTGATAACTACAGAAATTGGGGAAATTGAATTCAGAACACAGAAGATTGCTGGGAAAAATGACATAGTCATGCAAATTTTGTAATACATCCAATGGTTGGAATGTACAACACCATATCAAATCAAATTACTGAAATATATTTGTTATTCCTCTTTCACTTCTAATTTAATGCTTCCTCATTTGTGAAAAGTGAATATAAGTTTTTTAAAAAGTACTATTTCTTTAAAATAAATAAAAATAATTACTACATATAAGTTTTTTAGCAGGTATAAAATTGATATTTTTTTTTAACTCGCAGAACTGTCCAAAAGTATGAAATATTTTCAATACTTTATTTTTCATAAAGCTTTATTACTTCCTTGTACGTAGTATAAGGAAGTAATGTGATCCCGAAAAATTTTGGGGGCCAAATTTCGACATAAAAACCGATTTTGACTACCTCTAAATTTAATTTAAAAATTTTTTTCGATGCATCTCATCGTAGGCTAGCATGCACGATCATATTAACGCGTCTGCAACTCATTTTGACCAGTGGCGAGTCTACTGTGGCCAGTTTTTCCATGCCGTCTGTACGTACGTACGTATGTATGTAACTCGCATATCTCAAAAACTATTGGTCGTAGAATGTTGAGATTTGATATTTAGGATTGTTCTATGATCTAGTTGTGCACCTCCCCTTTTGGTGGCAATCGAATGGATAGTTTATGTACAGGACCGCCCAAAAGATTCGAAATACATTACACTCAATGGGCCGAAATTCATTAAACTCGCATATCTCAAAAACTGTTAGGCGTTGAATGTTGAAACTTTATATTTAGGATTGTTGTAACATCTAGTTGTGCACCTCCCCTTTCGGTTCCATTCGACTGAATAGTTTATCTACAGGACCGCCCAAAAGATTCGAAATACATTACGCTCTATGGGCCGAAATTCATCAAAGCGTTTTTTAGAGGTATTGGGCTATTTCAAACGACTCAGAAGTGATATATGCTGTAAAGAGTTAGAAAATGAATTTCTCCATTAAAAAAAGTGTCTTTATCATTTATAGTTCTGCTACAGGAACACTCAAAAGATTTCCAATACATTACGGTCAATAGCAATTTTAGGGGCATTCATCCATTTCAAGCACAATACCGTCCTACCACATAAGTTAGGTAATGGTCCGACCACGGTCACGTGCCTCCCTCAAGAACTATGCCAAAAGTCGCCAAGCTTGGCGACTTTTGGTGTACGTGTGTGCATATTTAACTCTCAAATCTCAAAAACTATTATGAAATTTCATATATAAGAATGTTGTAACATCTAGTTGTGCATCTCGATTTTTGGTTCCAATCTACTGGAGAGTTTATTTACAGGACCACCGAAAAGAATTTCAGTACCTTAATGTCTATGGACATCTTCATTATAATACAACTGTAGACAGTCATTGTTTGGTACATGCCCAAAATCTCGCCGTCTGTCCTCGACCTTGGCGAGTTTTGGCGAAATATCGCCAAATTTGGCGATAGTCAGTCATTTGGTCCATGGCCAAAGTATCGCCATTTGTCATCGTTCTTGGCGAGTTTTGGCGAAATATCGCCAAATTTGGCGATAATCTGTCATTGTTTGGTTTATGCTTAAAATCTCGCCAAATGTCGTCGACATTGACGAGTTTCGCCGAAATATCGCCCAATTTGGCGCCAAAAATTATTTCCTATTTTGTTTAACTCTAAAACTTTAACCCGTAGATTTTTTAACTTTATATTTAGAACTATTGTAATATCTAACTGTTTTCAATATCTTTTTTGACAGCAATCGACTGAGAATTTATTTACATGGTGAGCCAAATGACTTTGAATACATTGAGGTGTATAGATGCATTCAATTCATTGAAAGTCTGTGGGCAATGACTACTTTGGCTATCCCCAAAATCTCGCTGACTATCTTAAGTTTGTCGGCTTTTGGTGAAATATCGCCAAATAAAGTGTCAGAAGGAAATCTTTCAAATTGAACTCAGCTTGGCGATATCGAAATATTTGGCTAGAAATCGCTAAACCTTACTATTATTGATATCTTATCGATTTCAAACAAATAAATTTAGAGGAAGTGCGTCGAAAATATTTTTGATCTAATGGACGTGCAAGGAAGTCATGTGTTGGACACATCAGATTTTTTTTAATTTCTTGTAACATACGTAAAAAGGTCTCTTTAAAAATTAAACCTTGCTTTAATCTTTTTTAAATAAAAAAAGTAATCAATAGTTTTTTTAACTATCAAATGTTTTTAATCAGCTTAATATAATTAAAATAATCAACACTCTGTTGCCAAAAGTACTTAAACAAATTATCTATTAATAAACATTCCAGATTATTTCTTTTTTTTTTTTTTAACTGAAAATAAGCTTAAATTGATGACAGTTTGTTTTATGAATAACCTAGCTGTTAACTTATGACACAATTTGTTTTTGAAGACATCCTTTCCCAGAACTAGCTTTCTTTTGCTTTTATTATTATTTTTTTTTTTCCATTTCTTCATTCATTAAAATGTTGAGAATTTTTTTAAAATCAGAAGGTGTATAATATGAATATTTAGAATACAAAATCTTGGCAATAGTCTGATTTACTAAATACTGCATTTACTCCACTTTTATATAATTAAAACTGTGGTGTAATAAGAGGGGGGGGGTCCGCCCCGTCGGCAAAAAAATAAACAAACATGGTGGCTGGAAGGACACTTAGGAATAATAAAGTGGAAAACTAAAGGACTGAAATAGAGGCAGAATGCTGAAACTTAGAAAGAATGGGGCGGCAAACTGAAGGAAAGCACCGGGTGCCAATAACCCTAGCGCTACACTGCTAAACAAAAGATCATTATTATGCTCTGATTTTGGCAAAAGCATAATGTGTTTCAATTACTGTATTCGCAAATCGCTCGATTTTCAGATGGATTTGAGTGGATAAAGCCACTGAACATGGTACACGGCTGAAGTGTTGAAGTTCCCACGTTCGGCGGGCCTCCCGCCCGCGCGACTGTCAGTCTGGAGTTTTGGTCAGTTTCAACCAGAGGTATGCATCAATACACATTAGAACTCTTTAAAAAGTCACCCAATTAAGGCACCCCCCTTAGGAGATATTCCTTGTCTATGCTTGCCATAACAAGCAGGCAAATCCCGCAGAATTTTCGAATCGCAAAACGTCGTTTTGCTAAGGCATACTTTCTGTATCATCTGTAATTATATATGATTAGTAAATAACTGTTATACATTACGAATAATATGTACTAAGAAAGCCGATTAAAAAGAGCAAATTGTTTAAGAGGAGGGGGCTTGCTAGTGTGCAAAACTATTAAAGACATCGAGAAGAGCAATAATTATATACAGCTGGCGATGAACTCTGGTATAATGATTGTTTGATAATTCGCAACTACATATTTATCAAACGTAGCCACCGATATTTGAGGATTGACAGATGGAATCAGAAATTTTTAGATAACTTGAGAAAATTTTGAATTTCCCAACCGTTTTTTCTTCCCCCAACTCCTAAGTGAAATGCAGATTGGACTTCTTCTTGCTTGAGTCAGCAAAAACAAAACATACAAGAGGGGCCACTTTTCAGGTTACTCGGCAGTCGGCTTGCGCAAATGAAAACAAAGAAAAAGGCAGTAGCAGTATTTCGATCTGAAAGAGTAGAATATTTGAAAAAAGCATTTTAATAAATTACATTTGTGGGAAAAATCAGATTTCATAGACGGTTTTTGTGAAAGGGCCGTTTTCAATCGAACCTATTTTTATGATGGGATTATTGTACTCAATCGTAACCGTTTTAATTAACGTATTTTTGTGATGGGCCGCAAATGTATGTAGGAAATAAAAAGTGCTGGTTGTTGACTAATAATAATAAAAATGTAAAAGCAGGAGGACGCAGAAAGAAGAGAAATAGGGCCGCCCTGTGCTAAAAAGACGACAAAAGGGCCGCCAGGCACTAAAAAGATAACAAAAAGGCCGCCAGGTGCTGCGCCCTGCCAAATTAATCTAGAGTCAACACTAATAACGGTACTCAATACAACCATAAATCTCTCTATAACGATAAAATTTTGTGGTCCTGGCAAATTTCCATAGATTATAATGATAATCATCTCTCGATGTAACAACATTCTCTACAGCGATAAACCTCTGTAGAGCAATATTTTTTTCCAGACTGTTTGTCTTTTTCTAGCCTCTATAACGATATCTTGGTATTCAAATACTGTATGACATGACCAAAATGGAGTATTTCAGGGAATTCCTTGTGGATTCAACCTCTTTGTTGCTTGTTATATTCTCCAGATAACGTTTTTTTGTTGTAGATAAAAGCTTGTTATTCATCATTCATTTCCCCAAATGCAACTGACAAAAGCTTTCTAACTCTTTAGTTCGCAGCTCCTCGATAATCTCATATCTGCTGGGTCGAAACTTCTTTCCCCCATCGAAAAAAATTGGGTTCTTTCATCGAAGATTTTTGACAGTGTGGAGATTCCCATTCTGAGAAGCACTAGGGGCAAGAGACTATTGTGCTTCTGGGGAGAAAGACCCATTGTAACTGTTGATTGTATTGCAAGAAAGTAATGTCTTTACAAATAATCAGCATTAAAGAAAATAAATAAAGTACACCCGAGGATTAGTTGGGTTGTATGCTTCTCCTATGCTTTTCATGTTCCTAAACCTCAAGGTGTAAAAAATGAACAATTATACTCACTTACTGGATGGCTAGGAAATAACCACAGCTGGACAAAGCCGTGGGAACTAACAAGTTAACCCCATTGTGGTGTTCTGATTTTTCTTTTGTCCCTTCTTTCTTCCCTCCCCTCCCTCCAAAACACCAATTGCTCGCTCACAGAATTCGTGTGTGCCCGCATGCGATATGACTTTGGCACCACCTATACCCACAGTCTAGTCAGGCAGTGCTTCGACTTCTGTACTTAATTATACAGTTCTTTTTGAGTCTGCTTTTCTGAGGCAAGAAAATTTAGACTTTCTTCTCCATTGTCCATTTCATGAACTAAAATGGCAGTTCAAAAACAGTTATTGTTTCAGGAAAAACTTGAAGTAATCAATGATTGTAAAGAAGGCATGAAACAAAGTGATGCTGCCAAGAAATACAGATTATCGCACTCTACCATTGCAACTTTTCTCAGAAAGAGGAAAAACAGTGAATTTAAATCAAATTAATCCTTAGATGATACGGATGAAAGTTGCAATGAATGAAGACATTGACTCAGCAGTTTTGAAATGGTTGCAAGAGCAAAGAGCAGTAAATGTTCCAATAAATGGACCTTTGTTATGTGAAAAAGCTAAGAAATTTGCTGCAATGCTAGGAAATAAAAATTTCAAAGCCAGCTACGGTTGGCTAATGCAATTTCGTAATCGGCACGGAATATCTTTCCAAGAAATTCACGGAGAACAAAAGGCGGCTCCAATAAGTGACAACAATGAATGGTGACAGAACAAATTGAAAGAAATTTTTAAAAAGTATGCACCTGAAAACATTTATAATGCTAATGAGGCTGGACTTTTTTTTTTTCAACTTTTACCCAGTAAAACACTTTCATTCAAAGGGGGAAAATGTTACGGAGGTAAAAAGTCAAAACAGAGGTTGACAGTACTTTTGTGGCCAAACAACACTGGTACACATAAAATTCAACCCCTTGTTGTTGGGACATTACTGAAACCAAGATGTTTAAAAAATGTGAAGAGTTTACCCGCGAAGTACAAGACTAATAAAAAAGCCTGGATGACTTCAAAATTATTTTCCAGATGGTTAGAAAATTTAGATAAAGATATGGAGAAAAAAAAAGAAGAAAATTGCATTGTTGGTGGATAATTGCACTGCTCACTCGTCAGTTTCGAAATTGGAAAACATCGAAATTCTTTTTTTTTTCAATTTTGCAGCCCCTGGACATGGACATCATTAAATGCTTTAAAGTATACTACAGTAAGAGATTGGTTGACTCAATATCAACAATAATGTTGAAGATCCATTAAAAGTAGTAAATGTTAAAGAAGCCTGTGATAATATTGCTAGAAGTTGGTGGCAAGTTACAGAAAAAACAATTAGTAATTGTTAGAGAAAAGCGGGTATTAGTTTTAATGAAGACAAGATATATATAAAGTATAAGAATCAAAATGAAAATTCATAAGAAAATAGAAAATTATGCTTCAGATAACAAACAGTGTTTTAAGAACCTTGAAAAGTCTGTGGCTCAACTTGAAGGAATAACTACCAAAATAAGTGGAATTAGCATAGAGGATTATTTAACAGTAGATGATGAAGTTATGGTTTTTGCAGGAGTTAGTGATGAAGATATATTTTCTGAAATAACTGATGAGAAGTACGGAAATAATACCTTAAGCGGGTATCGGTTGAGTTGGCGACTTTTTTTTTTTCTCACCAAACAAAACATAAACATACGTAGGTACATAAGGAACAAAATAAATCCAAAACTACAATACACTTATCTAAACACATTAAAACATTTGTAGACATATTTCAAATGCAATTATAAACAAAATGTACATAAACAAAGCACTAGCTGTGAGCTATGGGTACATTAAAAGATAAATAAAATATAACCTTCAAACAATGCAAAATGCTAAAATATGTTTCTGCAATTAAAATATGTTTAACAAAATTATACAGCAAAATTTCCCTTAAAATGTTAAAATCACAGTTTAAAATTAATAGAAAAATGCTCAAATAAACCAACTACCTCCCACCCGAGATTCATTGAGTTTTAATATCTCCATAACTCAAAATTTACACTACTAAAAACAGAATAAAATCAAAACTCACCACAAATTACTCAAAAATCCTTCCATATTTATTCATATTAAACCTAAAAATTATACGGAAATTCTGTAAATCGGGAGCAAACCCATATAACAAATAAAATTAGATAAAAAAAGATAAACACACAAGCACATAACTTCGATTCGTGGCGAATTCAAGTTCAGTTAGTTTGCCAGTTAAATTCCTTGAAATTCGTTTAACCAATCACATAATTCCTTCGGACAGCATAATTTCTCATAGCATCATAAAACAACATAACTCTGCAGAAGGGTTGCCAAATAGCTAATCTCGATTGGCAACGCTGCCATCCCTGTTTACTACATATGGTAAGCTTTGGCGACTTATCTTGCTTGGAGATGGACACCTGCTTACGCTATTATTCCCAGAAATACAATGATAAAGAAGAGGATGATGATGAAGATACAGCTTCATCGCACTCTTTATTAACAGTGCAAGAAGCTTTTCAATCTGTAAAGTCTCTTCAGACATTTTTTTCAAGCCTTTCATCCAAAAATGATGATCACTTTCGTGCTTTACACTCTATGCAGACATTTTTAGTTGATTTAACTGTGAAAAAAACATGTAAGCAAACAAAAATTATTGATTTCTTTCAATAAATTTCTCAGGTATGTGATTTTTCTTTTCTTTTTTTTAAAGCATATTTCACAGTGATGGTTTGATCCTTTTTAAAAACCTTTATTATTGTGCACAAAACCAGCCATAATTTAAGGCTTTAAAATTATTACTATCTCCCCTCGATATAATGATACATCCCTCTATAACTATAATTATATTGGGTCCCTTGAGTATTATTGTATTGAGGTTTTACTGTATGAAAATTCTAGTCATGATATTCATTATAATATACTGTTATTTCTTAGTTGCTAAAAAAGAAGAATGTAAAAAGGACAATGTAAAGAGGCACTCATCTTCCTAGTCTTCATTTAATTTTGATAGAGAATATTAAAGCGTTTAACAAAAGATTTTTTTTTCTTTGTATGAAACCCTGAAGGAGCCATACTTTTTTTTTTTGTAGTTAACTGAAGTTCATCTTTTAAAGATATTACTAGCATGGGTGCCCATATGACTGTTTTTGGGGGCGGGGAGTGGGGACAAGTCAAGGATCCTGTCCCTGAAAGATACAATATATAGTGTTGAAGCACTTCTGCGATATACCAGTACGTAAATCATAACAATAAACAATATGGGAGCTTAGGGGGCGGGGGGGACTATGGCCACTACCTGCCAATAGGTATGAGCGCCCATAATCACTGGTTCTTATTGTTCATCTTATGCAAAAAGTTTTGACCTGTTGATAATTGGGAAAGTGGTGAAATTGTAATAAAAGTAATTTATTTTTCAGTATCAATCCCACGGGATTATGGACTCAATCCCGCAGGACTAGTCCCGCAAACATTTATGCAGGATCCCACAGGATCCCATTTCTGCAGGATCAGGATTCCATTTCCTATTCCTACTAACTAAACTACTTAGATGCTCAAACTAAAGTAAAAGTATTTTTTCGACTGCCTGTATGGTGAAGTGGGTTCAGCATTAACACAGCCTAGTGGTCCAGGGTTTGATTTTCGGTAAAGATAATTTTATTTACTCAAAAAATAATGTCTATTTCTGGTCTGGTGTTGGACTCTCAATATAAACTCGATATTGCTCACAACTTATCACATTCAGTGCCAGTAGTATGCAAAATATATGCAAGAACCCATTGCTTTGTATCTGAGACCTTTAGGATAAAAATCATGACATTACTTTTTAATTATTCATTGTGCATACGAAATTTTCAGTAAAAATGTGTATTGTGAAAGCTCCAGTTGCACTTCCCTAAATCCGCCCTGTGTGTCATTGTTTTTGCTATGGATTCCATGTTAAATCAACCAAAATTTTTCGAAAATGACACCATCCGTCACGGATTTTGATGAAATTTGGTACATATGTACAACTTTTGATGCTAATTACAAATATATCAATGGTATTGAGATTAATTAAGGGATTCAAAAGTTAGGAGCTTTCAAAATTCAGATGGGATGCCCTATAGGACGCCATCTTGAATGACACTTACACACACATAAATAGCCATAACTTTCTTAAAATTTGTCCTACAAACTTCAAATTTGTGTTGTTTTGATCAGAAAAAAACATATTTTTGCTAAAGCAAGGTCAATATTATACAAATTTACTATGGTAATTTAAAGTCTGTTTATTTCTCATTTTTTGGTTGACAGAGTGAATAAGTTCATTAGCTAATTTCGTGAAGTGCTCTGTTTTCAATTTTCACCAAATTTTATACTCAAGTAGTTAAAAGTATGATATAACATCCATTAAAAATTTTTGATGGGTATTTTACCAATAAAGTTTTTAAAAATAAAATTCTGAACAAGTACACACATTCTTATTATCAGTGCATTGTACTATTTTCGTAAAGATCACTTATCTATATAATTTCATTTTTAAAAAGTATATACAATTTTACTGATAGTATAAAAGTGTTTTTTTATGTTTCCATAAATTTTTTATTCCAGCAAGCTTTGAAAGGGAAATTAAGAAACTCACTAAATAGAAACAGGTACACTTTATATTGCCTCTTAAAGAAAAAATATTTTTTGCAGAAAAAATACATTTTTTCAAATAAACTATATTTTATAATCTAAAAATGATAAATTAGTGTTTTTTTTTTTCTAGCAGGTGAATTTCGCATAAGATCAACCAGCATTTTTAATGACAAATCAATTCAGCTTTCACACATATTTAATCAAAATACACATTTTGGCATTAACACACACACACACACACACACACAAAAAGAGATTAGCCAAAGTACTTTATTTATGAAGTGGTAATCATACACAATACTGTAGTAGTAACTAAAATAACTATTTTAAACTAGTAAAATCCCATGTTACAACATGGCTGTCTGCATTAGCAGCCGCATATTGCTCTTGTTTGGTGGGGGAGAGTCCATGACCATACTAAGATATTTGAATGCCCTAGGCTTAGCACTCTTTCGCGTTCTCTATACTGTCATACTTAGTTTAACGCATATAGTCACGGCTGCAAATATTTGTTTACAGTAGTGTACATAAGGGGGTAAATGGGTAAAAGTCTGCGGCAGAGGCAAGAATCAGGGCTTCATTGCTACTCATTGTGGACTTTGAAAGAGCAAGCCGAGCAAGAGATGGTTGGGGTCGGTGCTGGCGCCATCTGTTATTGAAGGCAAGAAGGAGAATGTCGGATCATCAATGTAGGGAGCTGATTTCCATCCAGTGAAATCCATGTAGTATTGCAGCATTTTCCAGCCAAGCCAAAAGGTACCCCCACGCTCGGCCTTCAATTGCTAAGGTGTTGAGTGCAGAGGCAATTTCATGCCGTCACAAATCCATAAATGCTCCATGGTGAAATTCTTTAGACCTTACCATGTTAACATAATGTTTCTTCTGCCCCTGAATACACATTGTAAACGAAACACTTTTGTAAAGGTCAAAATTAACAGTCGCCACTCGCCACGTGGCAACTGTAATTTTGAAAGTGGAGACTGAAAATTTATGTACCAGTCACCACAGTTTATCCCTCCTTTTTCTTTTTAACAGACTTTTTCAAAGTTTTTGTGAACTGAAAGTAAAACTGAAACGAGAGACATTCAAACATACTACTACTTCATATGGCTAACATGTTGGAAAGCAGAAAAAAGCCGGGAAAAACACGGCATACAAAAATTCAGGGAGGGGCAAGTGCCCCCTTTGCCCTATGCTGCCAGCACCCATGATAGGCTGAGTGAGACATAATTTTGATAAATTCATGTCACAAAATGGGGCAATTTTCTAACTTTCAAAAAGTCATTTTTCATTTCTAAATGAACCGGTAATTCTCTAATGCTCAGTAAATATTTTTAATAACTATGGATAATTTGAAAGAGAAAGGTCAGATAATGATCACAATGAGCAATCATTTAGAACAAAAACTTGTAAGGGAGCAAAACAGCCAGTTTTAAGCAATAGAAGCTGCCATCATTTATACTAATAGCTTTCACTAAAAAGCTGCAGTCTAGAATTATGATTGTTTAGCAATTATCAAAAATAACACCCACATGATAGGATCAATGGCAAAGTGATTTTGAATCCCAACTGAAAGTGTTATGTGCCAGATTGTAGTTTCTATTGCTGCATTAACCGAAAACAAACATCCCAGAGGTGCCTCTTTTTGGGTTACGCAAACAAAAGAAAACAGATGAAAAGCAATGACTATCTGATAAGCATCTCAATTAGGAAAAAAGTAACTATTTGTAAAAGAACATTTCATCGGGTTGCATTTTTGAGAAATGTCTGATTGCACTGCTTGGAATTTTTTGAAGGAACAGTTACATATCGTGTTTTGTAAGACGTCATTTCAAACGATCATATTGTTACGAATTTTCGGGGCAACCCGTTGCTCTGGGGCTTAAAATGGTTTAAAATTCGTATTCTACGCTTCAAATAGATAAATTTTGCTTTTTGTTGCATCAAAATCGGCCAATTAGAACCGGAGATACGGAGGTTTCGCTTTCCCATATGTTTTTCTATGGGCTTCTAGAAATCTCGAGAAATATTAGTCCTAGAGCTTAGATCTCTTCACTTTTGAGGACTTATTTTTGGCGCCAAATTTGGCGATATTTCGCCAAAAGTCGCCAAGCTTGGCGACTTTTTGGTCATTTGGCGCGTTTTTCCCAATGGGGCCTGGAAGTTGTTTTTCCTGCATTAAAAACGCATAATAACCTAACATTTCTCTTCTATGACGTAATCAAAATTCACGCTTTATGTAGAACCCTCGAGAAATTGACTTTTCTGGAATCCTCTTGTACCTCCTGCGTCGGCTATTTATAGAAGCGGGCATCGCCCCGAAGCGAGTCAGTGCGAGCTGAACGCTCGATGTGTGAAGAGCTCTCAGTACGTGTGCTTTGTGAATTGCTATAGAAGCTGTGTTTTAGCTTGCTCTGTGAAGCTGTTTTTACAGTGCTGTGTGTAAATTCTTCATTGCTGTGTCTTAAGGGAGTGTGTACTTTATCCCTTGAATGTTTCCACGGAATTTTTGCCTGTGAAAGTGTCTTATTTTGTGTGAGAAATACAGCATTTGTGAGAGCTTCTGATCCAAACGGATTGTTAAAAGTACGTTATTGCTAGATTGTGCTTGTGAATTGTGTACAGCTGATTGTACTACGAAGATCTAGAAGCAATAAAGTTTGTGTTCCATCCTGACAAGTGACTTTTTACTTGAACGTTTTACACCAACAAAACTTTAGAACGACGAACCCCAGGAGTAGCCGAGTAATTCCGCAACATTTGGTGTCAGAATCGGGATTCTAAAGAAGGACTTTAATTTTCCAGTTTATGGTTTTGACTAGACAAAAAAAATGGAAGAACAACTTCAAAAGCTCATGAATATGATGCAAGAAATGAAAGCCGGACAAGACGAGATGAAAGCCGGACAAGAACAGATGAAGGCGGATTTAGAAAAGAAAATTGAAGCCGGCCAGACCGATTTAGAAAAGAAAATTGAAGCCGGCCAGACCGATTTAGAAAAGAAAATTGTAGCCGGACAAGTCGAGACGAAAACCGGATTGGACGAATTAAAGGCTGCACACAATGAAATGAAAACCGGATTGGAGGAGTTAAGAGCCACACACGACGAGATGAAATCAGGACTGGAGCGGAAAATAGAAACCGGGCTAGAAGAAATGAAATCCGGACTGGAGAGAGTAGAGACAAATCAAGAAAATATGGAGAAGAGAATGTCGCTCCTCGAAGAAAGTCAAGCGAAATACGAAGAAAGAATTGAGGAAAAGATCGATCACAAGTTAGAAGAAAAACTGGACAGTCTGGTAAAGCTGGGAAAGGTACCAGAAAACATCAGGTTGTCGTTACGCCACCCAGCAGTGAAACTAACGCCTTATGACGGAAAGACTCCCTGGGAGGCTTACAAGACCCAATTTTTAATCGTCGCCAAAGCCAATGGTTGGAGCGAGTCCGAGAAAGCGGACCAACTGGCCGCTTCCCTTAGCGGAGATGCAATTAACGTATTGCAAACTATTGGAGCGACGAAGATAGGAGATTTTGACGCCCTCGCAAGTGCCTTGGAGATGAAATTCGGAGAGAAGTGCCAGAAAGAATATAGTAGAATCCAACTTAAGTCAAGGATGCAGAGATCTGGCGAGACCCTCCAAGAGCTGGCTTCCGACATAGATAGGCTGTGTCATCTAGCCTATGGCAGTTATCCTGATAATGTTCGAGAAGAAGTTGCAGTACAACATTTTATTGAAGGCCTCGTGGACTCTGAAATTCAGAAAGCATTGATCTTGGCGGATTATAAAGATCTCAGGTCTGCCCTCGTATTCGCCATGAAGCTAGAGGCAGCTCAGCTGGCCGTAAGAAAAGAGCGGCATAATGTTAGAGCTGTGTCATTCCAGGAGCCTACGGATGGAGAAATGGAGAGATTAGAGAATAAATTAAAGACCCTGGAAAATCTGGTGGAACGACAAGAACAGTCAGAGCCAAGAAAAGTGAAATGTTGGAGGTGCAACAGCGAGGGGCATTTACGAAAATACTGCGACGCACAAAAGAACTCTCGTCGTAAAGATCGCAGTTATCAACGCACCAGAGAAGCCCATGAAGGAAGACAGAAAAGAGACGACTTTCAGGAACAGAGGCTGAGGGATATTCAAAAGCCCCGTTTGAAAGTCTTACAGATTTCATCAGTGAATGGCGGCAGTGATGGACTATTCGTACTGGGATACGTTAATGGTTCCCCATGCCACATGGTGATTGATACTGGAGCGAACGTAACCATCATAAGGACGGATCTGGCCAAGAAATTAAATTTGAAGATTATCTGGACTCCGCCCTCGCTGACCCTCCAGACTGTGACAGGTGACAAGATCGAAGTGGGCGGAAAAGCGCAAGTAGAAATCACGTTTGGAAATGCCAGATACGACCATGTGGTATATGTCGCCAATATTACAGACTCTTTTATTCTCGGACTCGACTTTTTAAAATCGCACAAATTTAACTTGGACTTTAAGAATAATGAGCTTCGTTCAGACTCAGAAGAAATAGCTGCGTTCGATATTAGAAACGAAACTGTTTTGCCTGTTCAGCAAATAATAGCCCAGACTGATATCACTCTACCTCCCAGAACTGATTCCATAATTTCTGGAACAGTAAAAGAAAGCAATAAATTCCGTTTTGGATTAATCGAACACCCAAGCAATAGTGATTCCGTCAGAGGAGTACTTGTGGGAGCAACACTTGTGGACTTGTCGAGAACGGAAATTCCAGTTAGAGTAGTAAATGTGACGGACAAGTCGAAGGTGATAAAGAAGAATGAAGTGTTGGCGACATGCAGTCCTGTTACCTGCATTAATAAGAACATCAGCCAAACGACAGCTAAATCTTCCGAGTGCCTGACGAAGGAATTAATACAAGACGTGGAGTTAACGGCAGAACAGAGAAGCGCTGCGGAGAAAGTTATAGCCGAATTTGAAGACCTCTTCTCCCGTACTTCGGGTGACTTTGGCCGTACGAGCTTAACTCAACATAGG
Organism: Cheiracanthium punctorium; assembly: GCA_038373885.1. NCBI lineage: Eukaryota > Metazoa > Arthropoda > Arachnida > Araneae > Cheiracanthiidae > Cheiracanthium > Cheiracanthium punctorium. Next base: position 8,690 of record JAWZYV010017627.1, on the reverse strand, counting down.
ATAGATACAGGCAGCCATTCTCCCATCAAGCAACTACCTAGGCGGCTGCCGTTTGCTAAGCAAGAAGAGGTGAGCAGACTTTTAGAGGAGATGAAGCGTGATGACGTCATCGAGCCATCGACTAGTCCCTGGGCCTCGCCAATTGTTTTGGTCCGAAAGAAGGATGGTTCCACCCGGTTCTGTGTTGACTACAGACGTCTGAATGACATTACAAAGAAAGACAGCTACTCTCTTCCCAGGATAGACGACACTTTGGACACTTTATCGGGAAACGAATGGTTTTCCACTCTGGATCTGAAAAGTGGTTACTGGCAAGTGGAAATTCATCCCGACGACCGTGAAAAGACTGCGTTCACCACGGGACAAGGATTATGGCAGTTCAAAGTTATGCCTTTTGGACTCTGCAACGCACCGGCTACATTCGAGCGTCTAATGGAGACAGTGTTGAGAGGACTTTCCTACGAAGCATGTCTCGTTTATTTGGACGATATCATCATCGTCGGAAGGACTTTCGAAGAGCATCTCGAGAACATTCGAAAGGTACTGCGGAAATTAAAAGAGGCAAACTTGAAACTAAGCCCGTCGAAGTGCAACTTGTTCCGTCGGGAAGTACGTTACCTCGGGCACATAATATCCGCCCACGGAGTCCGAACCGATCCCGAAAAGACGTCCGCAGTCAAGAACTGGAGTCGTCCCGAGAATATCCATGACTTAAGAAGTTTTCTCGGTCTGTGTACTTACTATCGAAAATTCGTGAAGGGCTTTTCTCAAATTGCAAGACCTCTTCACAAATTGACCGAGACTGGACAGAAATTTCTATGGACTGAGGAATGTGAGGACGCATTCAACGAACTGAAGACGGCTTTAACATCTTCGCCGATCCTGTCGTATCCTCACCCTGACAAGCCATTTATCCTGGACACAGACGCAAGTAAGGAGAGTGTTGGAGCAGTTTTGTCCCAGGCGATAGATGGCCAAGAACACGTCATTGCTTACTGGAGCAAATGCCTTTCAAAGGCAGAACGTAACTATTGTGTTACGAGAAAGGAACTTCTTGCTATCATTAAAGCCGTAGAGCACTTCAATCATTACCTGTACGGCCGGAAGTTCCTGCTCCGAACGGACCATGCCTCTTTAACCTGGCTTCTAAATTTCAAGAATCCGGAGGGCCAAATAGCGAGGTGGATACAGCGATTACAAGAATATGACATCGAGATACGTCATCGGAAAGGGTCATCTCATGGAAATGCAGATGCTTTGTCGAGAAGGCCCTGCATAGACAGTTGTCGCTATTGCTCCAGGGCAGAGAAAAATTACCATCTGAATCATCCCGTTGTCCGCCAAGTTACATCATCGGCACCATCTCAAGATCCCTGGAGTGATGAAAATGTTCGGGCGGACCAATTAGCAGATAGCGACATCAAACCTATTGTAGAGTTTATGGAAAAGTCCGGCAATAAGCCCAGCTGGCAAGAAATATCATCTTGCAGTCCGGCAACAAAACAGTACTGGGCTTTATGGGATTCGCTTCGCCTGAGGAATGGAGTCCTGTATCGTAAATGGGAGTCGGACGACGGCAAGATGCTCCGATGGCAGTTAGTACTCCCTCGCTCGAGGATACCGAAGGTTCTAGAAGAGCTGCATAATGGCTTAACTGGAGGCCATTTTGGCGTGATGAAGACCCTGCAGAAAGTTCGCGAGCGCTTCTATTGGGTTAGGGCTCGAGGCGACGTCGAAAAGTGGTGTAAAGCTTGTGACGCCTGTGCCGCCCGTAAAGGCCCGAAGAAACGAAGCCGTGGAAGACTACATCGTTATAATGTAGGAGCGCCTTTTGAGAGGATTGCCCTCGACATCCTGGGACCTCTTCCGCGAACTTCGGATGGCAACAAATACATCCTAGTTGTCATTGATTACTTTTCTAAATGGCCCGAAGCGTTTCCTATTCCCGATCAAGAAGCTACGATCGTAGCAGAGGTACTGGTGCAAGAATGGATTTCCAGATATGGAACCCCTCTGCAACTTCATTCCGACCAAGGAACGAACTTTACCTCTGCAGTCTTTAAAGGACTATGCCAACTTCTCGGAATGGACAAAACCCAGACTACGCCTTTACACCCACAATCCGACGGCATGGTGGAGAGGTTCAATCGTACAATTTTGAACAACCTCTCGCTCCTGGTATCTAGGAATCAAGAGGACTGGGATAAGAAACTCCCCCTGTTCCTGCTGGCCTATAGGAGTGCCGTCCATGAGACTACCGGCTTCACACCTTCCCAGATGCTGTTCGGCAGAGATCTTCGTCTTCCCGCCGATCTAGTGTTCGGCCGCCCTCCAGATGCGCCTTCATCGCCAGAGGAGTACGTGGAAAACCTTCGGGCACGGTTTGAAGATGTACATCATTTTGCTCGGGAGCGGATCAACCTGAACACGGAAAAGATGAAGACTCGCTACGACACGAAGGCTACGGGACACGAGTTCAACGCAGGTGACAAGGTTTGGCTATGGAATCCTACTCGACGGAAAGGCCTGTCTCCCAAGCTGCAATCGCCGTGGGACGGTCCTTACACAGTCCTAAACCGGCTGAATGACGTCATCGTACGGATTCGTAAGTCACCAAACTCGAAGCCAAGAGTTGTACATTACGATCGGCTAGCCATCTACCACGGTTATAATTAGTTCAGACCATGGTCACTATGGCGTAATTCCTCTTTTCTTTCAACTCTCATTCCTTTCCTGTCTTTCTCTTCTCTTCCTCTTTCTTCAACTCTCTTTCTCTCACTACTTACGCCATGTTTAGTGTACATATTTGTAATATATTGGATTTTATTAATGTGTATTTGTTATTACATTGATTACTTATTACAGTGTAATTTTTTATTATGATGATTATTTATTTATTAATGTGTATTTGCTTATTGTGCTATTGATTACTTGCTTGAATTATGTTGTTAAGATCTTGTTAAGTGTTATACAGTGTAGGTACCTGTGTGACCTCCTAACTAGGGATTGTACTGCCCGGGACGTGCAGTCCTTGGGAAGGGGGCAATGTTACGAATTTTCGGGGCAACCCGTTGCTCTGGGGCTTAAAATGGTTTAAAATTCGTATTCTACGCTTCAAATAGATAAATTTTGCTTTTTGTTGCATCAAAATCGGCCAATTAGAACCGGAGATACGGAGGTTTCGCTTTCCCATATGTTTTTCTATGGGCTTCTAGAAATCTCGAGAAATATTAGTCCTAGAGCTTAGATCTCTTCACTTTTGAGGACTTATTTTTGGCGCCAAATTTGGCGATATTTCGCCAAAAGTCGCCAAGCTTGGCGACTTTTTGGTCATTTGGCGCGTTTTTCCCAATGGGGCCTGGAAGTTGTTTTTCCTGCATTAAAAACGCATAATAACCTAACATTTCTCTTCTATGACGTAATCAAAATTCACGCTTTATGTAGAACCCTCGAGAAATTGACTTTTCTGGAATCCTCTTGTACCTCCTGCGTCGGCTATTTATAGAAGCGGGCATCGCCCCGAAGCGAGTCAGTGCGAGCTGAACGCTCGATGTGTGAAGAGCTCTCAGTACGTGTGCTTTGTGAATTGCTATAGAAGCTGTGTTTTAGCTTGCTCTGTGAAGCTGTTTTTACAGTGCTGTGTGTAAATTCTTCATTGCTGTGTCTTAAGGGAGTGTGTACTTTATCCCTTGAATGTTTCCACGGAATTTTTGCCTGTGAAAGTGTCTTATTTTGTGTGAGAAATACAGCATTTGTGAGAGCTTCTGATCCAAACGGATTGTTAAAAGTACGTTATTGCTAGATTGTGCTTGTGAATTGTGTACAGCTGATTGTACTACGAAGATCTAGAAGCAATAAAGTTTGTGTTCCATCCTGACAAGTGACTTTTTACTTGAACGTTTTACACCAACAAAACTTTAGAACGACGAACCCCAGGAGTAGCCGAGTAATTCCGCAACAATATTTTTGTTATGGTATCATTTTAATAGAGATTGTTTCATAAGGGGGGCAGGGAAAATGACGTTTTAGAGTGAAAATATGAACAAACTAGGACAAAAGGAGGGGCGGAATGCCAATCGTTGAAAGGTTGTCGGGCACTGTGCTTTTTAAAGAATGGTAGTAGGGGGACACTACACAGAAATGCTTTTGACAAAAGCAAGGCTGTAGCCAGAAAAAAGGATGAATGGCTGAAATTTTGTACATCACCTAATTAATGTAAGGGGCACATTTTACTAACTGGGAATTTTTTTGTAGGGGTCTGCATAAAAATTAATTTTTTAATTTATTTATTGAGATTTAATGTTCTGAAAATGTTAATCAACAACATAAAATTATGTCTCTTATAAAACTTTGATTTATTGTACATGTCTATGATCAATATTTAAGGAATAAAAGCATAGGTCTGTGCTTTTGGGACACCCTGTTTATACTGACTGGTAATTTTTTAAAAATCTGGAGTGACTCCACTTGACTTTCCGAACACTTACGATTAAGATCATTACCAAGCACTTAAATAAATTTTAATCGATGAATAATTCAAACATATATACCAAATTGAAACTCAATCGAATGCACCGTTTAAACGCTTGCACGCTTTCAAGAATTTCTCCCCATATGCCATTATGCCATAACATAAAAGAAAGTTTTGTCGTAGCCCTTTAGGAGAATTATAAGTCCTATACACACCAAAATCAATACCGGTCTTGCAACGGTGGTTTATAACATGTATAGCCAATTTGAGCTCAATCGAATCTACCGTTTAAACGCTAGTGCACTTTCAAGAATTTCCCCCCATAGGCCATAATGTAAAAGAAATCTTTGTCGTAGCCCTGTAGAAAAACTATAAATCCTATACACACCAAAATCAATACCGGTCTTGCGACGGTGGTTTATGACATATATATCCAATTTGAGCTCAATCGAATGCTCCGTTCAGGAGCTATCGTGTTCACTCACTCACTCACTCACTCACTCACTCACACACACACACACACACACACACACACACACACACACACACACACACACACACACACACACACACACACACACACACACACACACACACACACACACACACACACACACACACACACACACACACACACACACACACACACACACACACACACACACACACACACACACACACACACACACACACACACACACACACACACCACACACACACACACACACACACACACACACACACACACACACACACACACACACACACACACACACACACACACACACACACACACACACACACACACACACACACACACACACACACACACACACACACACACACACACACACACACACACACACACACACACACACACACACACACACACACACACACACACACACACACACACACACACACACACACACACACACACACACACACACACACACACACACACACACACACACACACACACACACACACACACACACACACACACACACACACACACACACACACACACACACACACACACACACACACACACACACACACACACACACACACACACACACACACACACACACACACACACACACACACACACACACACACACACACACACACACACACACACACACACACACACACACACACACACACACACACACACACACACCACACACACACACACACACACACACACACACACACACACACACACACACACACACACACACACACACACACACACACACACACACACACACACACACACACACACACACACACACACACACACACACACACACACACACACACACACACACACACACACACACACACACACACACACACACACACACACACACACACACACACACACACACACACACATCTCGTAAAAATAGCATAAATGGATTCAGAAGCCCTCAAAACGTGTAAAAACACCAAAATCTCGAAGTCGAATTTTTTCATGATTACAATACTTTCCTTACATGGTACATGTTCGGAAAGTAAAAATTAGCAGAAGATTTATATGTATATTTTTAGTCATCTTTACTTATATAAGCTGTGCGTGTTTTTTAAATTTGTATGTCAGTTGTGCAATATTCAAAAACATGTGAGTGGCCACTCAAATTTCAAGCTCAGTGGCCACTGGCCACCTGCAAATTTTCTGAATTTTGACCTCTACACTTTTGCATAGTGATATGCATCTAAAACAGTGCATTTTTTTTATTTATTGTCATTGTTTTTCATACTAATATCTTTAACCTCTTAAGACCCAACAAAAATCTCACATCTCAAATTAAAGATCAATTTCATTATTGTTTTTAAGATATCTATATTACACTTAAAAACAACAAGTAGAAAGCGTATTTCAAATAACTAGCTGCCAAGGCGGCCAGCTTCGCTGCCCCATTCTTTACTGTTCTTAAGACTCAGTGCCTTGGTGAGAAATTGGGAGCAAAAATCTAGGCGTCAATGGCACCTAACTTTTTTTTCCCCGGTTGCCAAACTGTCTCGTTCAGGTGCAGTTTCGAAAACCTTCGTTTTGTTTATAAATCCAATAATAATTTTGTAATCAAAGATGGTGTCCGGACTGTAAACCTGTACTCTCCCGCGGCAAATAATTATATTTAATTAATGAATATTAACTACTAATCCAATTAACTTTTACATTGCCTTATTTAAAAGGATCTCGTGCATTCATCAATATTGATATCAATTATTATCATCGCATCTTCCCACACCACCGTGCCATACGAGCCGAGCTACTGCTAAAACACTGAGGGGTCTAATCTCGCACAGTCGGTTAACCGAACGTTCGGTTGTGTGACGTCACTCAGAACTCATCCGAGGAGCATCAACCAATCAAATTTCCCTGCAGGGTTCCGGTGCTGCAATTTGACATCACGCAACCGAACCTTCGGTTAACCGACTGTGCGAGATTCAGGCCCTCATTTGTAGAAAGAATCCAATATGGCAAACGCGAGCTCGTAGTTTCCTCCGGTTCCGATCAACTTCATTAATATGCATGGAGTTAAAATATTATGGCTAAATTTCTTTAAGTTCCTCTATTTGTTTACATTAAAAAAGGTGCGATTTAAATGATTACACATCCGCGGAAGACAAGAAAGTGGTCTTCCGCGTGTTTTTCAACCACAGATGACTGTCTGTAGAGGATCGTTCTCTTTCTGCCACGGAGCGGTGCTTACAAAAGCAAAAGTTTTCACGGAAATTTACATTTTTATTTTTTCAGCACATTTTGAAAAATAGTTGTCTAGACAATAAAAAAAAGTCCCCAGAATTCGTAAAATATTCGTTTTTCGTGGTATTTTTGTTTAAAAAGTCGACGGAGTCGGCCGATGCCAAAATAGTCGCTTTTTAGTCGCCTGTCTCGGGCAAAATGTTAGGCGTCAAAAATGACGACTGGTTCTTAAATCTCGGTCGTCAAAACAAAAATGACAGTTGCAAAATACGACTAACGACCGCTAATTTCGCACCCTGCTCAGTGCAATATTGACTAAATTTTTGGACTTATTTCAATGAAAATCATGTTTCTTTTATTTAACAGTAATTTTCATTAAATTTATTTAGGTTAGGGTTGCTACATATTTTGGGTGTCATCATAAAAACCAATGTTGAAACAGCAAATGAATAAAATGTGCTTTAGCCTAATGCATGGTGACATTTTTTAGATGGACGATTAATGTGCCACGTATTGTAAATTTGATATTTTAAAGCTGTTAAAAAGTCTGAAAGATCTTGCATTTTTGTGTATCCATTATTGTTATTTTTTAATCTAGCTACTGCATGACATATGCTTGCTCCATTTGACGTCATTGAATGGTTAATTTGGATTTTTGCACATGCGTTATTGTAATTGCACTGGTGTTTACATCTAGCTGTTGCCGTTTGCAGAGTGGAAATATCGTCGATTTTGGTACTGCATTATTTTCAAATAATTTTTTGAATAAAAGCTTAGTTCTCTATCTGTGTTTCGGTAGCAAAAATGTGTTACCACGCATAAACTGAGACTGTCAAGACACTTTCAAAAGGTAAATGATGTCCTACAAATTCTTTTCAGCTATATGAATTTTGAAAAAATAAAAAAATATTCACAAAATCAACTTAGGAGATTTCAACAGCATTCAAATATTCTTTTGTGTAACGGCTAACAAAATAAAATTGCTTTAACAGTGGAACTAAAAAGGTCTCCATATGGGGACCTCTGGAATGAAGAGGTTAAGAATTGAATTTAAATTATTTAAATTATTTTGAGGACTCTAAAACTTGGTGGCTCTAAGCCGGAGTGTGGCTGGACTGTGCGATAATCAGGCCCAGAGGAGTCCCTTATACTAGAAAAGCCAATGAAAGTATGTCTAAAGCACGCCTACTATAATAATTTTTGACTTGCTACTTGGTGGCATGTTGTCCTATTATACTTTTTGTTGGGAACATTCTTTTTTGTTCTCAGCACTGTGCTCTCATGGCAGAATGCGATGTATCGTGTCATTATGTTAAAAAAAAAAAATTTGTTTTGTGTTCAACGCATGGTAATTACAGCTGGTTATTTCCATTTCATGATACTACACACTCTTTACTTTACAGAGGTGATTTTTTTTTCCCCCCCAAATGGCGGACCTTAACAATGCCTTGGAGGCATTGGCCACAACTAAGGCTGGAGTTGTTGGTCACTTTATTAGGG
>JAWZYV010017626.1:0-31686 GCA_038373885.1 Cheiracanthium punctorium | reverse complement strand
AAAGCGCATTTCAGTGTTTTCGGGATATTCTGTATGAGAAAATTGATAAAATACGCTCTATAGCGCAATCCCTGGATTAATTATTCTTTAATAAAGAAATTTCATGTAGTATATATTATTCTTTTGTCGCTTTCTCAATGGAACTTTGGAATTGAGCAAGCATAATGAACGCTTGTACAAAATATTAACTACATTTGAAGTTTCTGTATAAACGGGCAAAAATCAATAATTTATAACTTACTGTATTTCTGCACTGTACCAGATGTAAGTCTGAATCACATCAAGGCATGTATAACTGATAAATAACATTTTCAACTGGAAAAATTAAATTGTCTAAATAGTATCACAACGTCATGCTTATTTACAAGAATAAAAACTACTCAAGTAAGTAATACACGATTTCTGATTAAAATAATTTATTTATAAATAACACATGAATAATTATTCACTAAACATGATTTACATACATATTTTTAGAATTTTTAAATACATTATAAAAGTGTTCACGTACCTTTACATTCAGAGCTAAATGCTCGAATTTTAGGATAAATTTTCATGAAAGAAAATGGCGCAAGATTCACAAAACGATTACCTACATCTAAAGTTCTTTAGTACGACAAAAGTATAAAAAATTGTTTTAAAATAATAAAATAATATAACATTTATAATACTTAGAATAAAAAAATAGAACACTGTCACTGGGGGAAAACAGGCCTCAATGATAAATTCATTTTTAGTGATGGCAACTCATACGTAGGCCCGTTGCTAATAACGACGGCCCCGGACAAATCAAGCATTGTCCTTGAATCCCAGGAAAACTTGGGGACTCTAGAAAATATTTTTTGGGAATTTATTCGAGGACACAACATACAGGCCTCTCAATTGGTCCTCGATTTTTAAAATTCCTACCTCTATAAATAATAGAGTAAAATGTTCTGCTTCTTCAACAGTTGTTTAATGTTCTTTTAGATGTTAAGGTTTCGTCTATCAAACCATTAAAATACTAGGCTATATAAATAAAACTTTGATGAAGGTAGGAATTTTAAAAAAAGAGTAAGAATTGAGAGGCCTGAACATATTACCATGTGCACCCTATAAAAAAAGTATTCGAGTAAGGGATAAATATTCCTATTTTAGATTTGCGAATAATAATTGAGTTTTTAAAAAAAGTAAAACTTAACGTAAATATGGAAAATCATATTTACACATAGTCTAATTCATATTCTATGATAAATAATTTTTAATATACGAAACGAACGTAAGAAATTTATCTCTTCCTGGAATACTATTTTTGGAGGGTGTATACCAGTATACAAATACTTTAAATCTTGACTGACTTTGATACTTAAAAATAGAAATGAATGAATAGCTTTTTATATCAACTGTGTATTCTTATTTCTAATAAATCAATGGAAGTATTCTATTCATTTATAAATATTTATTTAAGCGAGAAATATGAAAAGAACATCATGTTGAAATATTGCAATTTATTCAAAATTTAACTCGTGGCACAGTGTTTGTATTTTTCAGAAGATATTGTTTTTACATTGGCTCATTTTGTGATAATTTTTCATGAAACTTTGTACACCCTCTAAAAAGGTATTCGAGTGCAAGAAAAATTTCTTACTTCAATTTCATATTTCAAGCATGCTTCTTCGTGAAAAGTGATTAATCATTAACAAAACTGATATGGAAAATTTTGCTCATAGTCGAATATTTTATTGAATGTCTGTACACGCTACACACACAATGACAACAAACGTTTCCAGAGATCGAATTTCATTGTTTCTCTGAGTAGAAGGCGCTTTTAGTTGTTTATTTTTTTTTTTTCTTCAATTTTTTTTTTTTTTTTTTTTTTTTTTTTTTTTTTTTTGAAAGAAATAAACTAAACGGAAACTTTCAGGGAAAAATTATAAATGTATGGTCACCTTAAGTTAAAGCTAAAAAGGTGACCAATTTTCATTTTTTCCAATTTGTCCCCAAAATATAAAACAACAATTGAGAAAAGTTTTTATTATAATGATTACTTCTTCCCAATGGTTAAAAAATCAATCATGTTTCCTTTATTTAAAACTAGCTGTTACCCGCGACTTCGTCTGCTTCGGCTGTAGAATTAGGTTCAGAGAGAAATGAAGCATGTGTGAATAACAAATATTTGCACTATGGGTAAGTTGACCGTCGCAAAGCAACGGGCCTGCTCATGAGTTGCCATCGGTAAAATGAGTTTATCATTGAGGCCTGTTTTCCCCATTTGCAGTGTTCTATTTTATTATTCTAAGTATTATAAGTATTATATTATTTTATTATTTTAAAACAATTTTTTTATAGTTTTGTCGTCCTAAAGAACTTTAGATGTAGGTAATCGTTTTGTGAATCTTACGCCGTTTTCTTTCATGAAAATTTATCATAAAATTCGAACATTTTGCTCTGAATGCAAAAGTGAGCACTTTTACAATTTATTTAGAAATTCTAAAAATATGTATGTAAATCATGTTTAGGGAATAATTACTCATGTGTTATTTATAAATAAATTATTTTAATCAGAAATCGTATTGCTTGAGTAGTTTATTCTTGTAAATAAGCATGACGTTGTGATACTAGTTAGACAATTTAATTTTGCCAGTTGAAAATGTTATTTATCAGTTATATATGCCTTGATTATGTGATTCAGACTTACATCTGGTACAGTGCAGAAATACAGTAAATTATAAATTATTGATTTTTGCACGTTTATATAGAAACTTCAAATGTAGTTAATATTTTGTACAAGCGTTCATTATGCTTGCTCAGTTCCAAAGTTCGTATGAGAAAACGACAAAAGAATAACATATGCTACATGAAATGTCTTTATTAAAGAATAATTAATTCAGGGATCGCGCTATAGAGCGTATTTTATCAATTTTCTCCAATATGCAGGATATCCCGAAAACACTGAAATGCGCTTTAATACATCATTTGTTAAAGATTAATGTTAAATTGTTTAAAATAACGTAGGAAATACGACTACGTTCATGAAATTGTAGAGGAGCGTGTTATCAGCTACTATAGATAAAAATTAAGAATGCGTCGAGTGTAACATCAGTTGAATGAAAATGCTATCTAATAAAAACTTACCGATATTTATTCAGATTTTAAGTCGAGCATGCAAGCTCTGCACGATACGGTCAATTTACATCCAGCGGTACAATCAACATAGAGTTCTGGTAACAACAACAGCAACGCGATAACGCGAGCCATGCGTGAACACTTCCTTTTATATTCCGGACTGCACATCAGCGTTGCCAGATTCCCTGGCTCTGCTATCGTGGGAGTAGCCGCTAGCGCTCCTCACAGGATGCGCGGAAGCTTGTTCGATATGGGCGACCGCTGAAGGATCAGATTGGTGCTCGGGAACGTACCGATCGCAGACGCGGCGGCCGCCACAGTACTCTCCCTCCAGTGACCACGAAACTTTCACAAATATTTTGGATTGAAACGCACTCTCCGACCAGAACGTGTAGTAACAGCCGGAGGTGACTTGATGCAGGATGCTGGTTTTGTCACAGTCGGAGGTGAAGTTATGGAGGGTGTGGGCGTTGGCTCTGTTCCTGATGGACATTCTTTACGGTCGGCCGGTGAAGCATTGTTCGTACGTTCAGGAGCCCAGATAAATGCGGGTTTCAGGCGGTCAATGTTTATAACAGACTCCTTGTTGTTTACCAAATTTTTAAAAGTGTTTACATTTCGTTCGAGGACTTTGTGGGGTCCAGTATACGTGGGTGCGAAAGCAGTCCTTGACGCATCATATCTCAGGAAACACATGCGAAGAGTTCTACAAGTCTTTATTCACAAACACAGTTTTTGAGCAATGGGCGCTGGTGGGTACGGGGCGAACAGCTGACATGTAGTTTTTTTAACTTTTGCACGAATGTTTGCTGGTCGGTACAGGATGTGGGTGAACTGTCCGCTTGCATGAATTCTCCGGGCAGACGGAGACTGGTGCCGTACACCAATTCGGCAGCAGAAGCACCGATATCCTCTTTAATGGCGGAGCGCAGACCAAGTAAGACTGTGGGAAGAACGTCGGTCCGAAGTATGACATCGAAGTATGACATCGTATTGACTGCTTCAACGAGCGATGAAAACGTTCGACGATGCCGTTAGAGCGCGGATGATACGGGCTAGTGCGCACTCTGTGGGTGCCCAGGAGCTTGGTTAACGCCGTAAAAAGCAAGGAGTCGAACTGACGACCTTGGTCGGTGGTGATTCGCTCCGGAACTCCAAAACGCGCAATCCACGAGCTATAAAATTGTTTGGCAACAGTGTCGGCGGAGATGTTTATTATGGGAATTGCCTCGGGCCAGCGTGAGAAACGATCGATGCAAGTGAGCAAATAAGAAAATCCATTAGATGGAGGTAGGGGTCCAATTAAGTCGATATGCACTTGTTGAAAGCGGCAAGTTGGCAACTCAAATCTTTGTAGTGGGCTGTGAGTGTGCCTATGGATTTTTGATTTCTGGCACTCAATGCATGCACGTGTCCACTCGCCAATGTCTTTTAACATTTCTGGCCACACAAAACGCTGTTGTACTAACTTCCTTGAAGCTTTTATCCCATGGTGAGACAGACGATGCAAGTTATTGAAGATGGCACGTCGGAACCACGCGGGAACGTAAGGTCTGATGTTACTGCCCTGAATATCACAATTAAGTGATGTATCAGGAGCGAGATGCATGGGCTGGAGATTCAGACTACAGGTTGTACTTTGTAGGAGGGTTTGAAGCTCCGAATCCTGTTTCAGTTCGTTTGCCAGAGCTATGAAATCGGTTGCCGGGGGCATCGAAATTTCCTCTATGCGGGACAGAGCATCGGCGACGACATTTTCGGCACCATCGATATGGCGAATATCTGGCGTAAATTGGCTGATAAAATCAAGGTGCCTCAGCTGGCGAGGGGATGCTTTGTCGGACCGCTGTTTAAACGCAAAGATTAGGGGTTTGTAATCTGTAAAACTAGTAAAGTTACGCCCTTCCAGGAAGTGACGAAAGTATTTGATGGCGGCGTAGATCGCCAAAAGTTCGCGGTCGTACGTACTGTAAAGCGTTTAGGTTGAGGAACGTTTTTTGGAAAAGTATGCGAGAGGCTTCCAGGTCCCCTGATCGTTCTGTTGCAAAATTGCTCCTAAAGCAGAGCTGGACGCATCTACCATAAGGGAAAGGGGCTTAGACGCCGACGGATATTGCAGGACGGTGGCAGAAATTAAGTCACTTTTGCATTTTTGAAACGCTTCGCGCGCTTCGGGAGTCCAAGCAGTAGGACGCTTGTCTTTCTTTTTACTGCCTACCAAACAGGCATTTAGAGGAGCTTGAGTGGAAGCAGCGTGCGGAAGAAAACGACGGTAAAAATTCAGCATAGCGAGGAATCGACGCAACTCCTGAATTAGTCGGTTCGGGGATATCTCGTACAGCGGCAACTCTATCCATGAGAGGTCGAACGCCGTCGGCTGAAATTTCGTGGCCAAGGAAAGATACTTTGGGTTGACCGAAAACGCATTTAGATGAGTTAAGACTAACGCCGTATTCCTGGAACCGTTCAAACACCGCGCGAAGGTGAGTCAAATGCTCTTGCTCCGAAGACGATGCGACTAAGACATCATCAAAATACGGAACGCCTACACGAATTAAACCTGATGGATGAAGCGTTGAAAGGTCTGCGCCGCGTTGCAGAGGCTAAAGGTCATTACGGAGAATTCGAAGAGACCATAGGGTGTTGTTACGGCAGTCTTCGGAATATCGGCAGGGTTAATTGGGATTTGATGGTATGCCCGCTCGAGATCAAGAGTGGAAAATATAGTTTTACCGTCCAACACCTGCATACAGTCCTGGATGTGAGGGACAGGGTACCGATCTGGCACGGTGACAGCGTTTAAACGCCGGTAATCACCACACGGCCGCCAGTCGCCATTAGAGATGAGTTCGTGCTCATTTTTTGAAGCCCGAGCCCGCCCGACCCCGAGGACTTTTCATCCGAGCCCGCCCGAGCCCGAGCAATATTATTTAAGTCGGAGCTCGAGTCCGAAGTTCAGCTAAAGATTAAAAAAATTAAATTACTTCATTGATAGAATACAATAAATTTTTCCGTTTGTGCAAATTAAAGACAAATAGAGTTGCAAACATCCAATCCACTTTCTAATTCTTTGTATCCATCCTTTATCAAAAACTGTCGGATCTCATGACTCACTAAGGAATATAAACCGCCGCTCTAAAATGCCCAAAGAGCTTCACGCACCTTCTAGGCACCGGTACCGCTATTTTTATTTGTTTATTTATTTATTTATCTTATATAAGTACTTTTATTTTCCTCACGAATCACTTTTTAAAATCTGTTTCAAGCAGTATGTTCAATAAAGGAGAAATTTTTCATGAGCCCGAGCCCGCCCAAGCCCGAACACAATTGTGAATTTCAGGGACCGAGCCCGGTTCGGGCCCGGGCTCGGGCTCGGGCTTTCGGGCTCGGACTGAGCCCGTCTCATCTCTATTGTGCATATACGTTGTGGCGGGCCAGCGTACATGCAGAACTGCGCAACGAAGGAAGACGGAGAAGTATATATAGCAGTGAATGAAGTGGACTGTCCTTGATGTGGAATTGGCGGTTAACACTCCAATGGATGTGTTACATAGTCAAGTAGCACCGTCAGTCAGATCTTCCCAAAATCAAAACAACAAGATGTAAACAAAGCCCACGATGCCATTCCACTAGTTTTCCGCAGAAGAAAATCAGTGTGGACTGACCGTTTCCTGCACGGGGAAACCGGCTTCGCTGTACTTGACGGAAGAAAACATCGCACAGTCATTTTTTTCCCGTAGGATATCTGGCAACAGTTTTCAAAGCCTGTCCGTTCAAGGGGCGCTATCAGCAGTTGAAAATAAAGTAGCGAAAGTTTTAAAGTGATAACGAAGTAGCTGTGAGAAATTTTCAACTGAAAATAATTTTACGTATGGACTCTGCTGAAAAATGAAAAGATTGTTGAACGCATGGCACATCGTCCAGTTTTCTCCAGATATGAATGTACAATTCATCTGAATCTTTGTCACCAAGGTTGGTGAAAAAATGGTTGCAGAGTGACTAGTGCTAAGTTCTTATGTCATCAGTTTCGGCGAACCGTTGCGGAGATCTTCGATTTTGCTGATGCCGTGCAGAATTCTTCCAGGATAGAATTCAAAATTCTTGATCCTTCATCACGATATCGAATTTGAGATGGTAACGAAGTAGTTGCTGATGCAAGCTTGGGTCTTCATTCCATTGGTGTGTCGTGTTAAAATCTGTCGGTGTGAAACCCAACCATTTTGAAGTTTTTGTGTTCTTTAAAAGAAGAATACTGGATGTGTGAAGCTGCGCCATTTTGCGAGGCGCATTTGAAAACAGCGGACATTTAATGAAAGACAAATTGAAACTTTGGTCAATGTGACAGTAATTGAAACTACAGTGATTTTTAGTGCCTGTTAAAATATTACGTACTAATATGTGAACTGTTCAACAAATCTTCATTCTGCATTCTACAAGATTTTGCGTACGGACAATGATCTTGTGCAAAGTACTCGGTAAATATGTTGACTAAACTTTATGTTCTTTAAGAGTTGTAGTTGAAATTTTGAATGTCATCCTAATTTTTTATGTATGAAATTATAGGTTTGTGGAAACTATAATGTGAAACATAAATTTTACTCTCTAAATTTGCTAATTTTCTTGAAAATACAGTATCTATCATTGTACCGAAACGCGTTGTTGATTGAAGTCTATAAGTATTCATAGTTAAATCAAATTTTTCTTTTAAAAAATCAACTAACGGCTGAGAATCTTGAGAGGGAAAATTTAACATTAAAATCTAGGAAGTGTCCATGGTTAGTATTATTCTTTAACTGTTTTCTTATACCACTGTTCCGTCTGGAGGTTGGGTTTGAATGGGGGGGGATGCCCATAGTCTAGTATTATACTTTAACTGTGTTCTTTAACTGATGTTTTCCTCTGTTTGTTTTGTTCGAATGCAGGTAGTTTAATTTTTTTTGTGTTTTTCTATCACAGTTTTCTTAAGCGTTGATTTCGTTTGCTGGTAGGTTTCGAATTATTATTCTGTATCCGTGTTTTTAAACTGCAGGTTCTGTCTATTGTTTGGGATTGATTGCAGCCAGGGTCCGTTTCTTTGTGCTTTTCCAAAACCATGCACATTATTCATCTAAAAATAAGGATTATCGAGAACCTCCTGTATTGTTGGGATTACATGCAAAATATTGTGTTGGATGTACCTTCACAACGCTTATTGATATATAAAATAAAGATTGATGTCTCAAAGGTACGGCACTTGACTGTTTTTCTCGCCGTTTCTTTCCCTAAGAGGTTCTGTGTACTTTTACAGGATGAAGTCGGCGAAAGCAGCAGAGCGGTCGAAAAAGTAGGTTTTTCTGTGGTTCTTCTTTTTCAGGGTCAGCGTGGAGTAAGTGACATATACGTCACTTCCTTTACCGAGCGTTACTTCCGTCAGAAAAAAATCTGAGTTACTCCCTAGTTGCGCCTAAAGAAGTTTTACTTCAATAATTTTAACGAGTTTTACCATGTTTTTCAAGCTCAACAGAAGCTAAGGGCAACGACTAGTGTGCCCTACACTAGTATGTTAATGCAAATATTTAAATCTGAGTTTTTCCCCTCCTATAATTTTATAATTCTGCTACAACACTCGCGAGCAGCATTTCAAAAATCTAACTCTGGAAATAGTTATCTTTCCTAAGGTAAACTAAAAGGTAACTAGTGTATCTGCTCCGAGCAGAGGAGGCGCAATTCAAGGGGCTATGGACGCCCATAAGAATGCTTGTAGAGATCTGCCAAGTCGTTTGTAAGGGGAGGAGAATCGGTAGTCTTGCACCGAAAACCTGGTTAAATCACTTCCACGTTGCAACAATACATAAATAATTGCGGTTGTATATACGTTTTCTCAGAGCTTGGGGGGGGGCTCATTTTCGCCCTTAGGTATGTGCACCCACTCAAAGAGCTGCATAAAATAGGTCTGCCTTATGTGACCCTTTTCATACTCATTTAAGCGTAATAAATTTACACATATATACAATGCCGTCTTAGCGCATACGCGAACCCGGCTGTCGCCAAGGGCATCTTACCAAAAGGGGCTTCAGTTCGAAAAAAAGCTCTTCCCAAAATTATTATTTGGAAAAAAAAAAACTTAAAATCTTGTCTGACGTCTAACGTCAAACTTAAGAAAACGTCTTCAAGCTTATGAAATAACTTTCGAAAAATTTGGGTTTTTTGAAAGGATTCACGACTTGGAAGAGGAAGAGAAAACACAGCATTGCGAAAATTTGACTTCTTATTATAAAAATGGCATCAATAAAGAAGACCTTATATTTGATAACAGTGCATCTCAAACATTACAAAATGGAAGAATGAACAACTCTGCGAGAAATGTATCGATATAAACTATCCGAAAATCAGCAGAAGGAGCAGAAAGTAATAGGGTACTGTTCATGATTCTGAAGAGGAAGCCAGTAGTTATGATTCGAAGAGGACAACTTTCAGAATTTCTCTTTTGTATTATCATTTGCATACTAGTACACGACTTTTTCTTTCCGCCTTTCCCAATGTTGAAATCGCCATGCGGATTTTTACTTCCTTGTACGGAGTATAAGGAATTAATGTGATCCCGAAAAATTTCGGTGGCCCAATTTCGACGAAAAAACCGATTTTGACTATCTCTAAATTTAATTAAAAAAATTTTTCGATGCATCTCATCGTAAATTAGCATGAACGATCATATAAACGTGTCTGCAACTCATTTTGACCAGCGGCGAGTCTATTTGGGCCAGTTTTTCCATGCCGTCTGTACGTACGTACGTACGTATGTATGTATGTATGTAACTCGCATATCTCAAAAACTATTGGTCGTAGAATGTTGAAATTTTATATTTAGGGTTGTTCTAATATCTAGTTGTGCACCTCCCCTTTTGGTCTCAATCGAATGGATAGTTTATGTACGGGACCGCCCAAAAGATTCGAAATACATTACGCTCTATGGGCCGAAATTCATTAAAACATGCACAATACTCGCATATCTCAAAAACTATTATTTTCATTCGATTAAAGCAGAAAAAACTATCGAAGCTGAGTACCAAATAATTATGGACCTTGAAATTCAACATTGGAGAGGTGTTTTAAAAAGAATTGTATCAATAATTAGACTGCTGCTTCACAATGCTTAGCTTTTCGTGGGACAATTGAACATTTGTTTCAGTCTAATAACGGAAACTTCTTAAAGTTGGTAGAACTGCTTTCCAAATTTCGTTTTTTTGTTTGTTTGTGTGTGATTATGGAAACGCTACACTAGGGCGATCTGCCAAGGGAGGTGCCTTGGTAGGAGGACTTTCTATGAGTTCTTACGCGTATTCACGTTACATCTGGAGAAAAACCTACCAAAACTCCAGACCGTTAGATCGACTGCCTCGCGATGGGACCCGAACCCGGGACACTTTCTTTCCGAGTTTCATCCAGTTATGGAAGAACATATTAGAAGAGTTCAACCCGAATCTAATAAATGTCTGTCACTAGTTAAGTAATAACATTTAAGATGAGTTGATAAATTTAATGGGATTGGCTGTTTTAAACAAGGTTGTCGAAATTACGAAAATAGCTAAATATTTTTCGGTAACCGCGATTGTACTCCAGACGTAAGCCATATTGAACAACTATTATTAAAATTAAGAGTCGCTGCTTTTGACTTCACACAAATAAATATGAAATTGAAGAATTTTTCATTGGTTTTTTAGAAGCTAGTGATTCCACCGGAGAGGGTTTGCCAGATCTTATTCTGACACATTTGGAGAAATTAGGTTTTGAGTTAAAGTGGCTTAGAGGATAAGGATACGATAATGGTTCTAATATGAAAGGAGTAAGAAAGGGTGTTCAAAAAAAATAACTGAAAACTATCCAAGGGCGTTTTATGTGCCCTGTGCATGTCATTCTTGAACCCTTTATGTCCCGACGGGACTTTAAAGTCCCATCAGTAAAATTGCTTAACAGGACATAAATCTGCACTAAATTCCCTACTAGGTCTTTAATTTTTTTTTCTTGCACTTTAGTGCTTAGTAGGAGATGTTTGTAATACGTAAAAACATTACTTAAATGAGATATTTCCAATACTATATAAAAAAGAGTCAAACTGATTTTTTGGAGAAATAAATTAATTCGGGGCATAAAGGGTTAAACCTTGTTGTGAATGATGCAGCATCTTCTTCTACAGAAACAGCAACTTTTTTCCCTGTAGTGCAAGAACTTTACACTTTTTTCTCTAGTTCTACGAAACGTTGGGAAGTACTTAAAAGCAATGTTTCCCAAATAACTCTAAAGCCATTGAGTGCTACAAGATGGTCAATCAGAATTGAAGCGTTAAATCCATTACGATTTCAACTTTGCGAAATCTATGATGCATTAATTGAAATAATAGAAGATGTCAACAGGGATGCAGAAACGAAAGTTAGAGTTATAGGGTTAGCAAAAAAATATTTAAAATTACAAGTTTATATGTGGTGTAATTCTTTGGCATGACATTTTAGTTGAAATAAACTCAGTTTCAAAGCAATTGCAATCTGTAACGGTCAATTTATCAGATTGTGTAAAGATGTTATCTGAAACTGTACAAAAGGTAAAAAATTACAGAAAAACGGGATATGATGAGGTCAAAATTGCTGCAAATGAAATTGCAGAAAATCTTGAAATCAGCATAGAGTTCCCAACAGAAACTGAAGTTAGAGCCAGAAGAAAAAAACTTCAATTTGATGAAAAAGCTGTCTACGAGCCTTTAACAGAGGAGAATAAATTTAAAATTAAATAAATTTAAGTTTTTTAAACTATATTCTGGACATTGCATATAATTCTCTAAATGAACGATTCACACTTCTGGAAACCCATAACAAAAATTTTAAGTTTTTATATGATATTTTAAAACTCAGAGATATCGATGACAAAACGCTAGAAAAGAACTGCATCAATCTCCAGTCAATACTTTCGATCAAAAATGAATCTGACATTAATGAGAGTGCTCTACAAGAAGAATTACGTGATGTATCTAGAATGCTGCCATATTTAATGAAACATTTAGATGTTTTAAAACATTTGTGCAAAAATAATTTAATTTCTTTGTATCCAAATACTGCCATAACATTGAGAACTTTGCTAACACTCCCAGTGTCAGTCACTAGTGGGGAAAGAAGTTTTTCTAAATTAAAATTAATCAAAAATTATCGAAGAAGTTCAATAAGCCAAACAAAATTAAGAAACCTGTCAATAATTTCTAGTGAATCAACATTGGCTGCTATTCTAGACTACACATCCCTAATCCACGAATTTGCTAAAGTTAGAAGAGTAAAATTATAATAGTTTGTTGTTTATGTTAGTAAAATAAATATAGCATTTGTACATTTTGTGTAGTTTTGCTTTTAAATCATCATGAGCATTTATTTTAAGGATGAAACATTTAAGGGGTGCTGTGGCGTACACAGATTTCCTTTAACGGAGGCTGAGATTAAATGTAATCCTTTCGTTAAAAATGAAAAATTAATGGATTTCATGTTAATTGTTTTTCGGGGAGGGAGAGGGGGTTGAACCGTTTACCCCCCTTTATACTGAAGAGACGGCATTTTGAAGACTCGCATCATACTGAGAAAATCTACCGCACGGCCCTGGTACTATCTACCACAACCACCACAGATTATTAAAAACAACGTGCATACAAAAATGTTACTGCGCATGATCAAACAAATTAAGCCAACCAGAGTTTGTCGCCGATAGATTTTCCCATTTATGTCATAAAATAGACATGTTTGGGGTGTTTAGATGTCCAATTCATGTCCTATTACAGACATAATATAGATTTTTCCGTTTT
This sequence comes from Cheiracanthium punctorium, assembly GCA_038373885.1. Taxonomy (NCBI): domain Eukaryota; kingdom Metazoa; phylum Arthropoda; class Arachnida; order Araneae; family Cheiracanthiidae; genus Cheiracanthium; species Cheiracanthium punctorium. The sequence continues at coordinate 18,767 of JAWZYV010017626.1, read as the reverse complement.
TGTCGTAATAAGACTTAATTGGGGTGTTACATGCCCCAATCATGTCTTATTCTAGACATATTATGGATTTTCCAAAAGATGTCGCTAAAATGATGTCCAGGAGATATCTTTTCATAGACATAGACATGTTTTGGACAAGTTTGTCCAGATATGGACATAAATTGGGCAAGTGTGCTGTCTGGGTGCACGTTGTTTTTAATAATCTGTGGTGGTTGTGGTAGATAGTACCCATATATTTGAAGTTTCCTTGTTATAGACCGGGAGCCAGCGACATATTTTGGTCAGTTATTTCTTCCCGGCCGATAATTCGTGAGATGATTAAGATAGTTGTGTGTTGAAGCATGGCGATCGTCAGCTATTTCATCAAATATGGTTCCACCTCAACAGTGGATTTCTGTGCGCTTAGGAGGAGGGCGAGCGGACACCCCACCCCCCCTAAAAAGTACTTTTGTCGACAAAATCGTCAGTTGCCAAAGGACTGTCAGCAAATTTCAGCTTTAATCGCCAATCTGTAAAATGTTCAGTGTATAAATTACCAGTTCTGCCGACAGTTTATTATAAGTTATACTATATCATGAACATAGTCTTGTTACAATTTTCCTTTTAGTGATTTTTGTGCCAGTAAACAAGTCCCTTTTGTCCCCTCAAGCCAACTTCATTCCAGATCATGTAATGTAGTGTGTATTTAAGGCAAACATGCACATTAAGTATCTGCCTAGGGTGGGGGTGCCTCGGGCGAAGGACTTTTAGGGGATTTAATGCGTATTCACGCTACATCTGGAGGAAACCGCCCAAGAGGCCAGATAATCGGTGTATATTTTTGAAAGCATATTGGTATATATCGTCAGAAACTTTTGTCTTTACACCCCCCCTCCCAACATTTTTGCTTAAAACTGGCTCTAGTCCCGTCACTAACAGAAATGTGTTATTTTCAAATAGTAAACGATCTGTCAAGTTACAAACATATATTAATCTATAGAAAACTAACCTATTTTGCACTATAAGGAAAATTAATATTGCAGGTGCAACTTATGAACTGTTTAAAAAAAAAGGAGTGGGGAGAGATCGGAAGCAGGAAAATATTTAGAAGGTCCTTTCAGAAGCTATCCTTTACAGTTTTAGAGAACCAGGACGGCAGGCAAACCAAAATCATAAAAACTTTTCGAATTAATTAAAAGAAAAAACATATAACGTTAAAGGAAAGAATGCTTATTTTTTGAAATATGATTCATATCCCTCCTTCTCCTTTGACAGTTACTTTTGTAAAGTGTCTCTCAAAACCTCTGAAAATTTACTCAATTGAAACTTTTGTAAGGAGGCTTGATCTCTTTTTTTTTTTTTTTTTTTTTTTTTTTTTTTTTTTTTAATATTCATGTGGGGAAATCCAATAGGAGTATAAAGTCCCCCAAGAATGTCACAGAAACCATTCTTTACTAAAATATTTATTTATTATTTTTTACATTTATTTCAATTTACGTAATTTTTTAGATTCTTAATTTTTAGTTTGCCCGAATAAAATTGGTATGGAATACAATGACATTTCGTAGTTCTATTTTTATTTTCAGTTAACTGTAGATATTGACTGCAAAGTAAAAGAAAAAAAATATATAGTATGCGTAATGCATATGCATTATGCATGCAAGTATCGCAAGGACGCATGCAAGTATCAACACACGGGTGCATCTATATTATCTGACTATGAGAAAGATATCAGTACAACAGAATGTATTAGTGATGCTGCTTACACGCTATAGCACATAAAATGAAAAAAGTCGTTGATGGTACGCAAAAAAAAGTTACGACACGTCCCGTATAATTACCATTGCACAAAATTTTGAAAAAAAAAAAAAAAGAGAGAGAGAGAGAGAGAGAGAGAGAATTTTTTATTTTCCATAGCGCATCCTTTCTCTAATGCAAAAAATAGAATGTCTGAAGAAAAGTTTTAAAAAAGCAGTATTGATTTCAGTTCATGGACCTGAACTCTCTCACAGCGTATTACTTAAAGAGCTACTGATATTTTTCATTCAACTAAAATACGCAGTAGAAGAGACTTGTCAAAGCAATAAAAATGTTTTTCCTTCCAGTACTCTCAAAGAGTATTTGATTGCATATAGATTATGTATTTTTCTCTATAAAATTTGAGTCCTGTAGCATATAACAGGTGTAGATACAAAAATCTCTTCTAAAATAATAAATAAATAACAAAATGAAGTTGGTAAATATAGGTATATATATCAACTGTAAAGTACTATAACACATTTGTAAAATATTAAAATAACTGAATTCTTAAAACTGTAAAATATTTTATACATACCTTTAACAATAAACAATTTTGATGCACAAATTTAAATCCTTGTTGCTGATAACCACTGTGAACCAACGAGATTTCAAAATTGAAGTAGTGTTAGTTTAATAACTACTTCTAAATCTGAAATCTCATTAGTCATTATAATCTTGTAAAATATAAGCACGGCTCAAGTTGATTTTTTTTTTCAGAATAAACTTATTAGGAGAAAACAATTGTGTCCAATTTTACCTTCTCGACTGTTGTACAACTATGAGGAAATAAAACTTTATTATTAAGCTGTCTAGCATTGTTTAGTAATCCAAAACGCATCTTTTAATAAGCACTGTGCAATTATTATATATTTATTAGCATAGCTGCATAGTAAGTTGTTTGTTTACATACTTTTGAAGATCGTTAGGCTTATGGACAAACGAACTATAATCAATGCATCAATAATAATAGTTATTGTGAATCAAGTTACTACGAACCTATGCAACGAATAAAATTCACAGAAATATAACTGAAAAGATAAATATTCGTTTCAGATTTCAACTATCAATCACTTTATAAAAGTGTATCAACACATCTGCCGCACCATGGGTGGGTTGGGCGGCGGCCGCCTTCCAGACACGTAAAAAAAAAAAAAAAAAATTCAGTCATTTCCTCCCGGTTGAAAATTTCTGAAATAATAGTTGGCATAGTACTTGTTTGAAAAAAAAAACCGTCAGCTGGCCAAACGGCGGTGGATTATACGTCAGCTACTCATACGAACATGTAAAAAAAAATTTTTTTTCAATGATTTCCTCCCGGTTGAAAATTTGACAGATGTTAGTTTACATTCTACTTTAAATAAAAAAACAAGTCAGCTGGCTGTATGCCGGTGGAAAACCCGTCAGCTGGCACAGTGAAAGTGTGGCGCGGAAAGGTAGTGTGGCCGCCGCTAGCCTATTTCAATGCACCAGCTGACGGGTTTTCCTCCGGCATACGGCCAGCTGAATTTTTTTATTATGGCAAGAATTATGCCAACTATTATTTGACAAATTTTCAACCGGGAGGAAATAACGCACTTTATTTTATTGGATACAACGCGCCCTGCAGGTGAGTTGCAAACATAATCAGGAAATAAACAAGCGACCGAATAACAAAAATTAAGTTTGAATATAAATATATCAACATATTTTTTATTTACAGTAAATAATTATTATAATTCTTAAATACTATAATGTTTCATCTTCACTTGTGGCACTCTCATAGTCCTCCGAATCACTTTGTGAATCATCGAAATTGTCTGCCATCATGTGTCCATCATGAAGAAGACAATGCTGCTGTTGATGTGGCGACTCTGTATTTTGGTGGTAAAGCTTCTGTAGCAATCGCTGTGGTACAGCTGAAAATCGTTCGGCTGTGCAGGAATTACTATTTCTTTTCCAACTAAATTATTCTGTTTTCGAAAAATTAGAATTTCGCTGCACTTCCCCAAATTTTCTTTATTGAAAGACTTCAATTTTGAAGTAGCCTTTTTGCAAAAAACGCAAAACGGATTTACAATCGACATTTTATTAAGTAATTTAAAGCAGTTCGACAGTCTATTTAAGATCCATCCTTCCGAAACGTTTGGACGATCTGTTTCCACTGACTATTTCAAAATATCTCCAATTCCAAAATATTAATTTTTATATTCCCAAAACGATCAAATTATGCTATTCTGAAAACATGAAAAATTTTCGCATTCGAAAGATTTCATTTTGTATACATAGCCATTCTTATATACAGGCAGACGATTTCTTTGCTTGGCTCGAAGTCCGCTTATAAATCCTCGATTTATTTTTGAGAAGAAAAATTAAACTGTGTAATCTAGAAAAGCAATTTAAAAGGAAGGAATCACAATTTTTCCTTCAAAGCCATATATAACGTCAATATAACGTCCTTTTCCGCTTGCAGAGCCGAATTTTGTCACACAAATGATAAACTTTTTTGACTCGGAGAAATAAAATGGAGCTGAAAATGCCAAAAAATCGCTTAAAAATGAGGAAACCGGTGGTTTTCATGTTTTTAAAGTAGCACAGATTGTTTTTTTTTTATATTTCTATACATAATTATGAAAAATAGTAGGATTATTGAGGATATCAGCGCGTTGTGTCCAATAAAATAAAGTGTGTTATTTCCTCCCGGTTGAAAATTTGTCAAATAATAGTTGACATAATTCTTGCCATAATAAAAAAATTCAGCTGGCCGTATGCCGGGGGAAAACCCCTCAGCTGCTGCATTGAAATAGGCTAGCGGCGGCCACACTACCTTTCCGCGCCACACTTTCACTGTGCCAGCTGACGGGTTTTCCACCGGCATACAGCCAGATGACTTGTTTTTTATTTAAAGTACAATGTAAACTAACATCTGCCAAATTTTCAACCGGGAGGAAATCATTGAAAAAAAAATTTTTTTTTACATGTTCGTATGAGCAGCTGACGTATAATCCACCGCCGCTTGGCCAGCTGACGGTTTTTTTTTTTCAAACAAGTACTATGCCAACTATTATTTCAGAAATTTTCAACCGGGAGGAAATGACTGATTTTTTTTTTACGTGTCTGGAAGGCGGCCGCCGCCCAACCCACCCATGATGCGGCAGCTGACGATCACCATGCTTCAACACACAACCGTCTTAATCATCTGAGAAATTATGGGCTGAGAGGATTTTGTTCGCAAAAATCTGTCGCTGGCTCCCGGACTATTAGCTAATTATAACATTTTTATGCGCACTTCTTGCATATTGCTTGCCTATATCACTGTTCTTTAGAATACGTGATGTTTGAGTAATGTGCAACTTTTTGACTTACCCAGATAGCACAAACTTGTCCAGAACACGCCTAGAAGACGTCATATAGACAAGCTGACATGTCCATTAAACATCCAGAATTCGTCCAATTCTCGTCCATTTTACGTCAATATGGCACTATAGGACGCCCATATGACGTCTTATATACATGCATATGGACGTAATAATGGACGTGTTTGTCTATTTATAGACTTTTACGGTCGAATCCTGGACATCAACAAAAACCATTTAATAATTTTTAGCTAATTTTATGAAAGGATTAATTTAAATTTATCGTTACATCTTAATAACGAATTTTGCAAAAATATTCGTACCTAATTTTTTTTTAAACCAATCTTTATTTCTTACTTGTCCCGCTTCAGATTCGAACCCTTAATCATGAACTTCACAGTAGAGTCTGCTAGCCACTATACGCAGTGGGACTTGGTTTGATGCGTCAAAATGTTGAAATAAAGATTTTCTAGTTTCGGACTGGGAACTTGGAAAAAAATATGCAGCAATTCGTTTTTGGATGTTGAGTCGCTAGAGAATTTTCTTTTTTTGTATGAGGATATGAGTTTCTTTTTACACAATACCGCTTTTATAGGTATATATAGTGGAGTATAATACATAAAAAGTATTTTAAATTTCAAAAGTTCCCCGACAAAAAAAAAAAAAAAAAAACTCTCTAGAATTTAAAATGTTTTTAAACTTTTTTGGGGTAAAATGTAATATCAATAAAAACATAAAGTATAATAAATTCATGCGTCATAAGTACAGTATTGGGTAAAATGAAAATCAATTACAAAAAAGTAACTTTTCCATATTTTGTACATTTCTGGACACACATCCATTTTATGTCGTATCACTGACATAGTGTGAATCATCTGGAATACGTCCATAAATGGACTTATTCTGGATATTCTAATTCTAGATTTGGTCTATTCATGGACATATTCTGGATTTTCCAGATTATGTCCATAAGTAGATGTCTTATGGATGTCTATGTATAGACATGGATGTATTATGGATGAGCTGGATCGGAAATTGACATAAAATGGACAAGTGTGTTATCTGGGTATGTATTTTAATAAAAAAATTAAGTTGACTCGTCAGGAATGGCGAAATGTTGAACAAGAAGTTAATGATGAATTATTCCTTATTGAAGCGGGGCCTTCGCAATTAGTAACGGGCCTGCGGGTGTATTTTGATGAGCCATCCAAAGAGGCCTACGGATGCTCGAGTCTTTACGTATACATCAGGAATTTCTTAAGCTTCCCAGTGCTTTCAAAAGTTATTTAATGTAGTTTTAAGTAGTAATTGTGTTACTAATTCAAGTACGAACTCATGATTAATTTGTTTGTTATGATACATATTTACATAAAGAAAATAGATGCATATAATTTGAAGGAAAAACAAAGTAGCGCTTACTCTCATGATTCACGATTGCTTATTTTAGTTTCACAAGTGGATATTTAGTATACTTTAAAATAACTAAATACACAAGACATTTTTATAATGAATATTTCATGAACGTAGTCGTATTTCCTACGTTATTTTAAACAATTCAACATTAATCTTTAACAAATGATGTATTAAAGCGCATTTCAGTGTTTTCGGGATATCCTGTATATTGGAGAAAATTGATAAAATACTCTCTATAGCGCGATCCCTGAATTAATTATTCTTTAATAAAGACATTTCATGTAGTATATATTATTCTTTTGTCGCTTTCTCAATCGAACTTAGGAATTGAGCAAGCATAATGAACGCTTGTACAAAATATTAACTACATTTGAAGTTTCTGTATAAACGGGCAAAAATCAATAATTTATAATTTACTGTATTTCTGCACTGTACCAGATGTAAGTCTTAATCACATAATCAAGGCATATATAACTGATAAATAACATTTTCAACTGGCAAAATTAAATTGTCTAAATAGTATCACAACGTCATGCTTATTTACAAGAATAAAAACTACTCAAGTAATACGATTTCTGATTAAACAAATTTATTTATAAATAACACATGAGTAATTATTCACCAAACATGATTTACATACATATATTTAGAATTTCTAAATACATTATAAGCGTTTACTCACCTTTACAGTCAGAGCAAAATGTTCGAATTTTAGGATAAATTTTTATGAAAGAAAATGGCGCAAGATTCACAAAACGATTACCTACATCTAAAGTTCTTTAGTACGTCAAAAGTATAAAAAAATTGTTTTAAAATAATAAAATAATATAACATTTATAATACTTAGAATAATAAAATAGAATACTGTGACTGGGGAAAACAGGCCTCAATGATAAACTCATTTTTAGGGATGGCAACTCATAAGCAGGCCCGTTGCTTAGCGATGGCCCCGATTGAAGCTGAATGTAATGTGAATGATATTGAGTCAAAGCTTATTAATGCGCACGATTATAATTATTTTCATATTGAATTTGAAAATAGGATCCATGAAAATATTCTTGAAGATTCAAATATGTGTAATCCTACAAGCAGTTTTTGTAATAGCTCCATTTCAGAAATTACTGATGAAACAGATACTTCTGTTCCTTTATGGTAGTAACTTATCCATAGTATAAAAATAAACTGTGGATATAAGATAAATATCCACAGAATGTATTTTTATGGACATATTCTGGATGTCCATAACATGTCCATATTTTGTCCAGAGGATATCATTATGGACGCCGTATTGTGCCATAGTGACAAGTTTGGGGCGTATTATGGACAAGCTAAAGACAAATTTGGGATGTCAGTTATGTCCCGAACTTGTCCATGATATCACATGGACATGTTCTGGACAAGTTTGTGCTGACTTGGAATTTACTTCAAATTTTCTATATTGGGGTCGGCACGGGGCAGGGGTGTGGGATCCCCCACCCTTGCCCCCTCCCACAAAATTTGGATTTGAAAAGAAATATTTACAGAAAAAAATTTAAGAAAACTGTGTTTAAAGAAAAGAAAAGAAAATCTATTTGAGCGGTTAAACACAGTTTTTAAAAAATTTTTATTTAAATATTACAAACGATTTTATATAGTAAGCACTTACATGCTTTTTTCTGTAAATATTTCTTTTCAAATCCAAATTTTGTGGGAGGGGGCAAGGGGGGATCCCACACCCCTGCCCCGAGACAGCTGCATTATAAGAATAACGGAAACTTCATTAAAATGAGCAACTCTTTTGAAACCTCATTAATGTAAACAGCAAGAAGAGAAATCAATAAATTTTTAAAAGTTATCCAAGAAATATGAAAGTTAAAATAACATTAAAATTCCTATACAATTTGCAATATTGTTTTGTAATTAGTAATTTTGAATGTTGTTGCTACTTACATACATTGTAAAAATTGAAATTAATTTCGTATCAATCAAATAATTTGAGTATTATTAATAATAGCTGAACATCCCTATGTCAAAATTTCACCAAAGTCCCAATCTGATAACCGCTACTTCAACCTTTGGCTTATACATGATAAGTCTGGATGGCCTTGGGGCAGAGCGTCAGTCTGTGACTCACCACGCTCAGCTCAGGGTTCAGGCCTGGTGGAGGAAGAATTTTTTTTTCTTTTTTTTTCAGAAAAACGGGCAGTTAGCATCCAAAAAACGAAAAAATAATAAACAGAACGGACATTTTTTGAAAATTTTGCTGCCAGTTGTTTATTTTTTATTAACAAATACATTTTAAACAGTTTATCGGTTTCTCATCTTTTTTTTTCTTTATTTCATCACAGTCACCGGAAAACGGAGATCGGCTTGATGGCCCTCCCGAGAGGACATTGTGTACCAGTTACCGATGAAGTTTCCCCGTTTTTGGGTGAAAAGTCGAGATCGGCCATTGCTCGTTCTCCTCTGATTAAACTCACCCGCCTCTCATCGACCGATGGGTTATTGCTACTAGCCCAGACAGCACATAAGCTTAAATCAAGCTTGACATTTGGCTTGGCAATGCAAGGTTGGCTTAAGCTGGATTTTCGCTTGCAAAGTGCGGTGATGGCACCATCTGTGAAGGAGAATGGACATTAATTGTCTAGCGTCCTCAAATTTGCTGAAAGTTCGTAAAATATGTGTTTTAACGGGGATGGGTTTTTTATTACCAGTGCCATATTACCGGCAGGGCAAACGGGGCAACTGCCCAGGGCCTACAGATTTTAGGGCCCAAAAATCTTACATCTTACACTTTTGTAATTTTAAAATAAAATTACAAAGGATAAACAAAAATTCAGAAGTTAAATAATTTTTTTAATTATAAAGTATGAACAATGAAAATAATTCAAATTTACACTTGTATAAATTAATTTAAACTTATTTTTAATTCTTCGAAATGCTCTATATCAATATAGCATACCAAATGTAGGAAAATAACCACATTTGTAAAGAGAATTTTTAGCGTTAAAAAATAGCAAAATTTTTCAATTATTTGTTATTTTAAGAAATATTTACAAAAATGACTAAAGTGTTTGTATTCCATACATGTTAGCAACTGTGATATAGCATTTCGAAGTAACGTTTAACTATCCGTTTCTTTCATTTCAGATTACTTAACACAAAATTTGTGTTAAGTAAACCCATTCTATATTTCCAAATATGGAAATTCTTCAAAATAAATACAATTATACTACGAAATTGATTTCAAAATCAGTCGTTTGTCTCGATTTTGGCCAGCAGTATTGCTTCATGAGTGTTGCGGTACTGAAAGTTTTAAAACGTGTGCTGCTCTTAAGTTTATTATATTATGTTTATTTGCCTATTAGTAGAGTCTCTAAATCACACATAACATTATTTTAATTTTGATGCATCCCATGGAAAAAAAAATAACGCATCGCCCACTTATAATCTGGCGAGAAAACAGCGTGGTAAGTCACTTCAAACTTTAGTCATAGCTGCACAAGGCTCCGGTGGCGGAATGGATAGCGTGCTCAACTGCGAAGCCAAAGCGCCCGGGTTCTATTCCAGCCACGAACACTCGATGGAAACAGATTAAATCAAGTTGAAATTTCAGCGTAGAGGGGGAAAATGCGCGGAAAAATAAATTATGTAGGGCGCGTTAGCCAGCGGGCGCCTCGTGTATTTAGAAATTTTTTTTTTTTGGAAAATTTTTAAGCTTGAAATTAAGCTTTAAATAAGCTTGATATAAGCTTGAAATGTCAAGCTTGATTCAAGCTTGAAATGTCAAGTTTAATGCAAGCTGGGCAAGTGTAAACTAGAACACTTGATTCAAGCTTGCATCAAGCTTACACGCTTGGAATTTTCAAGCTTAATTCAAGCTTATTGACTTGATAAATCAAGCTTGCTGCAAGTTTGCTGTGCTGTCTGGGAGGGTACCGAATAATTAAAAGTTAACGTGAAGACCTTTATTCCAAGGGGGTCAGATGTGCAACTGCTTTTTTGTACACATTTCGCATACTACTGGCTTTCACCGTGATTAGTTGTGAGCCATACGACTTTGCATTAGAGGGTAACATCAGACAAGAAACAAATATATATATATTTAATTGTGTGTAAATAGGATCTTCCTCAACCCATGTTCTTTGATTTTCCAGACTTTGAAATGTCACGTCAAAATGCTCTGTAAGCTTAAAGCTCTTCACAAAAGAATAACTTATGTTCATTCAACTCAAATATCATTAGCATTCATAAAATAAAAGAAATTTGATTTTTTTATTTGCCAAGAAAAAATTATTACGAATACTCTGCCGATTTTTACTTTTTTTTTGTATCTATGAAAAAGTATCAAAGCTTCTAATGACGCAAATGTGTCAAAAATATGTAATATTTAATATTCGAATTCTTCGAATTTCAGAAAAACTAGTTGAAAAACAGCCAAATAACCATTTGAAAGTACTAGAGATTATTTCAAAGCTTTTGATTTTTGCCACCCCTCTCAAAAAAAAAAAAAAAAACTTCTTTTAGAGTTTTTTTTTTTTTTAAATAAGAGAAATGTGAGAGATTCCTGAAACTTTTTATCTCTACTTATTATAAAAGAAGGTGTCTGTCTCTCTGTGTGTGTGTGTCTGTCGGCAGCGTTACGGACAAACGGCTACTCCTAGAAACACCAAATTTGGTACTCGAGAAGATGTAAATATGTAGTTGTGCACCTCGAAGCGATTTTTTTCAAAATTCGACCTAGAATTTTTTTTCATTTTATGTTTTATGCAATTTTTGTTTTTTAATTTCTCACCTAATTCGTAATAACGGCGGAAATTACGCTCGCAGCAAAACGGCATTTGTAACATCGGATAGAGGAGGAAATTTTCTTTTAAAAACAGTTTGTTCTGAATACGTAACATGATTTACCGATTTTTAGGAATTTTTTTACTAAACATCTGCTTCGCGATTTTTTTTCGCAAAATAATTTTAAAACTGTCACATCTTGAATTCTATCTGTCATAACTTTTAGATATTTTGACAAATCGTGAAACATTCTTTTCTCCCTCTTTTAAAATAAAAACGAAAAAACTATGTAAATTAGATGATTTTTTACGAATTTTAATGCAGCCTAATGTTTAGAATTTAATAGCATCCACGCGATCTTACGCCATTCATTACATTGCGATCACGGCACGAGAATTTATGTTCGGTTGTTGCCACAGAAAGGATTAGAAAAAAGGGTTTTTTCAACCTATCGAGTTTTTAAATGGGATATCAGAATTTCAATTCGCAAGTGAGGATCTATGACGTCAAATGCTTTAAGATACGTAAAAATTACTCCATAATTTTAACTCATTTATTCCAGCTCTATTTTCAACACAGGGAGACGATATTTTGATTAAAATTTACTGTAGAAATAAACTAAGAAATTCACGATTATTATTATTAGAAGTGGTATTTTAATCCGGTGCTTATTTAAAAATTGAAATGTTTCCACGGCGCTGAAAATGTTCATTTTAAAAGTTACAAAGTTCGTTTCAAAGCGCGATATATTAAAATTTTTCTATTTACTATTTTTATTTTTGGCATTTAATTTAGCGCGATGTATCGTTTTTTTCGCTCTTTGGGTTTAAGCGTGAACGCAAAGTTTTAATGATACCGTTTGAAAACGATTATGCGAAATATCGAAATTAACTCCCTCAATCTACCGGGGTATCCTTTACGGCAGTCAAACAGTGACATCATAAATTAAAAAAAATGCGTGAAATTTGTAAACTCTGCAACTCTAACGCCCTGTCACAATTAAAGTGGGAATAAGTAGCTCCTCGCTAAATACGCCAATCTTATAAAACTATGTATAAATTAAATATATATGGATAGTTTCATTAATGGCAACCATTATGTGAAATGATTATTATTTATGCTAATGCGTAAATTGCAAAGAATCGCCACAGAATCAAAAGATCCCATTGAGGCCAAATAATCTAAGCTGTTTCTTTTAAGGGAGCCTTGAAGAGGGAGAAGCGAGTATAGATAGTATTAATGTACGTAATAGGTAGTATTATTAGATTTGTAAAGATAATATTAATAAATCGCAATGTACCACGTTAATAAATATTTCATGAAATTAAAAGTGTTTATCCTTTTTTAACGGTTGTCTTACAACCAACTAAACGAAAAGTAATTCTAATTTGCGTTAATATATCCCTCAGTAATTTCAACAGAGGAGATTACTTGAACTTTTTTAAAAATGAAATTCTGTTTTGTCACATGCAGATATGATTTTAGTAGTAAAATATTCCTTTCTTCCCGTATGAAGAGCGGGTGCGCAGCTATTTTAAAAACATCTCTTGAAAATAGCATAAATGAATTCAGAAGACCTCAAAACGTGTAAATACACCAAAATCTCGAAGTCGAATTTTTTCATGATTACAATACTTTCCTTATATGGTACATGTTCGGAAAGAAATAAACGGTTGTCCATTTCATGTAGTGTCTTAGGTATTTAATGCTACAACTTTGAACCTAAAACCGGTATGATCTAGAAATAAGACATTTTGAAAGCCAGGAGTTCCCTGCAAACCATTAAGCTTTCCACTTTTTTGATAAATTTACGTCAAGAGTCAAATATTTTTTTTTTTTTTTAAGATTCCACATCACGAATAAATTCGAATTACACATGTAAGGAAAATTTTCTTTTCCTACCGTGCGAAGAACGGGCACGCAGCTAGTGCAAAATATAATTGTGGGTAGCACAGTATGCCGTTTTACCGAGTTACTAACATCGGAATCATCGCTTGTGAAGTTACCTCTTTTCTGATTGGTTGAGAACAAGAGAATTTATAAAAATAAGGACAAGGATTAGCCTCTTTTCTGTTTATTCTGCACTTCTGCATAAAAAAGCGGGTAATAGACGTATGCAAATACGAAGTATGATTTTTGGTATTGTTGTCCTTTAAAAACTGCTCTATAAAATGGAAGGTAAATATTTTTATTGTAATTTCATTATATCTTACGATTTAATATTAAACGTACATTGAAACCTATTTTCAATCCATCCTTTGTAAAATCGACAGCATCCTGCGAAGCATCATATTTTTATTTGTATTATTACAGGAGATTTTAAATTAATTTGCACAGTATAATGTTATACATGAATAACAATATAAAAATAGTGTGTTTTATGTGTTCCTTTTGTTTATTTAAGTTATATTTTTTATGGACGTCCTTTATATTATGCTATTTTTGTTTTGATTATGTACGTGCTTTAATTTTGTTTGTATTTATATTTGTAATGTTTATGGTTTGCAGAAGTTCAGAGCTGGTGGGAAGTACCTGCAGTTGCTCATTTTTGTAATGTGTTTCGCTCTCCTTTCAACTTGATATTTTTTGAAATAGCTGTAAGTAAAATCTTTCTTCCTAAAAACCTGATTTCATATTAGTCAGATATTTAAAATTTGTTAAAAAGCATTAAACATACTGACAAGACCGAATCATTGTAGTAAATTTATTGCGAAAATAAGAATCTGAAATTTTCAATCAAGCAGCATCAACTTTTTATTTTGTTTAAGAATGCTATTAGTTAAAATAAATCTTCATAATTATTCAGCAGTTATTAAAATTCTCACTTTAGAAAAACACAGTTAGTCAGTGCATCTGCATGTTTAATAAATTGTATCAATTGTATTTAACGTTCTCATTCGGTTATCACTTTTAATTTATGAATCTTTATAAAGTTGGTTAAACTTAACATTTTGTTAGCTAGTTTTTCAAATATGTTTAGCTAGTTTTTCAAATATGTTTTTTTTTTCCCCTATTTTTAGATAAGTTACCGTAAGTTAGCATTTCTTTGGGGGGCGCGACCTTAAAAAGGTTGAGAACCTCTGCACTACGCTCTTATCTTCTTTAAAATAAAATAACCCTGATAGAAAAACAAACTAAGCATTTTTTTGCTGATTATGGTGCTTTATTTTTCTAAATATTAATTAATTCATTACAGATAATAAAATACAAAATATTTAACAATAAAATAACACTTAGTAATTTGTTTTTTTTTTTTTCCCTCCATGCAATATTTGAGGTTTTTGATAAAAAGTTTTTGACATTATGGTTTAAACCATGGTTAAAAACTGTCCAGCATCAAAAAATTGCCAACCCTGATTTAAAAAACTACGATTTTTGAAAAACATTTTTAATGACTCATTTTTATTAAACTTTATTTTTGATTCAATATAGAAACATCATTTCATCATATAGCAATGTTTTTATGCAAAGTAAAGTTACTTTTAGTAAAACACTAGTAATTTTTTCTGACTTACCTACCATTTTTTGTGATTAACTTAACTGTAGCTACCACAATGCTGTGTAACATTTTTGGTATGATTATTATAATATTTTTAATGACTTCAACCCGACCAATGGCTTAGTGGATTAGACACTGAACATTGGGAGATAATTGACGTGTGCAGGTCCAGGGTTCTGTCTTCTTGTGTGGCTGTGAAAATAAACCCGTGTCGATTACAAGCCCTGGACACAAGACCAGAGATGAGCCCCATTTCCCACCCCTTCACCCCCTTTTCCCCCCAGCTGTGTACTGCATTAAAATTGCACTGTTATTTCTTACTCATTGTGCTTTTTAAGAACAGGCTGTAAAAAATCATGATTAAAAAAAATCAATTTAATCAGATTTTTAAAAATTTAAATCTGATTTTGTTTTACATAAAGTAAGGGACTATATTCCGTATACGGTGCCTTGTTTACATGTCAATGGTTTGTTTACAAATCATTGGCGAACAATCTGACGCGAGAGTGAGCGATGCACCGCCAACTGCCGGTGGTAGTTGTGACTGGCAACCATAAAGAATACGTGTTTCGTCAGGTTTGGGAATTTGAAATTGTTTGCGTTATTGATGGAAGGGAATGAAATGTGTTATGTTAATATAAGAAAAGAATTTGTGGGTGTTTGTTAGAAATATAGTACGTTATAAGCCGGTGGGTGTTGGAGACATTTCTGAGCGGTTATTTACCAAAAAAATAGAGGTAAGTGTTCTTTTTTAACGAATCTTTCGATGTTTAAGGTTTTTAATGTGAATTTTAAATTGATATTTGAAGTGTTTTTATGTTTTCGTAAGTGCTATTTACGTGCTATTCTAATCATACTGACTTTATAAGAGGTGTACAACTAGGTTGTTTAATCCACCGATGTTTTTTTGAGTTGAAAACGGGCCAGTGTTTGCCCAGTTTACATTAGCTGTACAACTAGGTTGCTTGGTTCACTGTTGTTGTTTTTTTTAGTTAAAAACGGTCCACTGGTTGCGTAGTTTACATAGCTGTACAACTAGGTTGCTGAATCCACTGAGGTTTTTTTAGTTAAAAACGGGCCACTGGTTGCCTAGTTTAGATAGCTGTACAGCTAGGTTGCTGAATCCACTGAGGTTTTTTTAGTTAAAAACGGGCCACTGGTTGCCTAGTTTAGATAGCTGTACAGCTAGGTTGCTGAATCCACTGAGGTTTTTTTAGTTAAAAACGGGCCACTGGTTGCCTAGTTTAGATAGCTGTACAGCTAGGTTGCTGAATCCACTGAGGTTTTTTTAGTTAAAAACGGACCACTGGTTGCCTAGTTTAGATAGCTGTACAACTAGGTTGCTGAATCCACTGAGGTTTTTTTAGTTAAAAACAGACCACTGGTTGCCTAGTTTAGATAGCTGTACAACTAGGTTGCTGAATCCACTGGGGTTTTTTTAGTTAAAAACGGACCACTGGTTGCCTAGAATGACTAGTAAACATGGCGACAGTCGCTGGAGCTTGGCGGTCGCCAAGCTCCAGCGACTGTCGCCATGTTTACATGGGGTGGGCACCGGCTTGTATGATTTTACCAAAGTAAGATTAAAAAAATAATTAGCTCAGAGAGTTTAAATAAGTTATATAATTAAAACCATTAAAAGACATTAAAATTTCCGTAAAATCTAAGAAATACGCACCATTTGAGCGCTTTCGGCAGTTCAATCCACTGCCGTCTTCAGAACCGAACCCTTCTGGCTCGCTCCCCGCTTCTTCATATATTCTTGCCACGATTCCTCTATTTGTGCATGCACCATGTCGTTTAAATAATTTTAACTATACATAAAGAGCATAGACAACTTGTACAAGTATATCTAGTTGTTGATAGAATAAATCTGTAAATGAAATATTGCTTTGGTATGCAAATAATTTTGTCCCAAATGGATGATTTTGGAAGCATAGCAAAATTGACATTATATTCTGACTTTACAGATTTAAAAGCAACACTTTCCAAAAAAAAAAAAAAAAAACCACAGATATCTTATTCAGAAACAGTAACGTTAATTGTATTAATGTATGAATTGTATGAATTGTAATGTAGGTAATGAATTGTAAAAATGTTCACAAGGAACAATATTTTTCTTGCTATAAATAAGCACAGTTAGGTATTTTATTTATATTTTATAATCTTAAGGAAAAAGAACTTTAAAGAAAAAGATATATATTCTAGTAATGTTCTATGATTGTATGGTTTGAGTCAGTTTTTTCCTAAACAAAAAGGAATTTGCTTTAAATTATAGTGAATGTTTTAATAAATGAAACAAATAAAGGCAAAATAATCAATACTCGTCAAGTTTTATTTAAAAAAAAAATTCTTATTTAACTTATAAAAGTCTAAATTGACTAGAAATGTTAAGTTTGCTGCTAGACATTCCTTTCCTCCTATTATAATTGAAGGTAGAAGTTAAGTTACTATGCCCCTTTTTGTCAGTGGTTGACTTGTCCTTCTTATCTGGAAAATTGAAAGCATTTTGCTCCTCAACTTTCTTTTATAAGTATTTGACCTCATATTCATAAAAATCCAAGTTTTTTTTTCAATTCATCCTGTGTAGTAAATTGCTTTTGACTTTGCAATGAATGAGAGGCAGGGCCCTCGACCCAGGGGTCCACCCTTGTGCAGTCCATGGTGTGGAGTTCTGGTTCTCCATGACCAGAGTTCCAACATGAATGCACATTAGTCCCTTAAAAAATCCTCTGCCTAAGGCAGATAGCTCTTGTGTAGCTTTGTCTTTATCAAAAACAAACGAATTACTGCTACTGCAATGTTGCAACGATATGACCGTGCAACAATAGGTGCGGGTTGGACGAGAAAGGGGAAACCTTCAAGGGGATTGGGTGTTCCAATAGGTCCTCTTAAGAATTTTGAGAAAGGGAAAAAAAAACAAAAAAAAACAAGGAAAGATCACTAAAGTGTGCAACGGATATTCTAGGAATCAGGAAATTCTGTTTTCAGAGACAAACGGAAGTTAAAAATGGCTGTCGCATTTTTGTAGCGGAAATAGATGTACAGTAGAAGATCGATATACCGCAATTCTATAAACCGCAATTCTCCATAAACCGCACTAACACTGCGGATGTAAACAGAGAAAATCACAATTAAGAAATTTCTACAATCTGCCTTTTTTTTTTAAATTGCTTTCCTAGGGAATTAATTTTGAGACATTAGATAAATCCCGCAACATGCCAAGCTTAAAATAAACAATTATTCTCTCATGCATGCATTATGCATTATCAGCATAACAGCTGACCGGCCAGGTCGAAGAGGAAGGAATGTTTACTTCAATAAAACCACGAACCTCTACCTTTTTCCCTCCACTACTGAACCACTCTCTTTCTCCCTCCTCTACCATTGACTTCCCAAACAGATGTTTATTTATTTAGTTATATTTCTCTTTGTAAATTGATTTGTTTTATATTAAATCGTATGCCGTTACTTGGCTTCCCAAATCATATGCGTAGCATCACCAAAAGTTTTTTTTTTTTTTTTTTTTTTTTTTTTAAATGTGTGTGCGTGTGGGTGGGAGAATGCACATAGCATATTCTAAAGTAAAAATAGCCATGCTTCTTTAAGTTTGGCAAGAAGAAAGGTTTTAAAATGAAGGGTTTTCTAAACAAAGTTGGGGGGGGGGGGGTTGGCACACGCCCCCGCCCCCTGCCCGACGATATGCTTATGTCTCAATATTGACAGTAAAATACTTTTAAAAAGTCTATGAGAAGTAGGGGAGTTTTCTCAATGTAACACTATTTTAAAACTGAATTTTGGAACTGGATTTAAGCCATCTTTAGTTAAAATGAAAACTGCTGAACTAATGCATTGTGCACAAAATGGAAAGTACTCAGTTTGCAAACCTGCATGAAGAAAACATTTTGAATATTTGGTAATGGATGATAAGTCACAAATTGTTAATCATTTGACCAGTGCTGAAATAATTTCCTCTG